>VYXF01008385.1:1305853-1337901 GCA_013397295.1 Polioptila caerulea
CCTCCTCCTCCTCCTCCTCCTCCTCCCACCCGCAGCCCCAGGGCTGGCCCTGCCTTCTTTGTTTCCAGTTCTCATGCTGCCTAACCAGCCCTAATCCCCGGGTGACAGTGATGATATGATTTTCCAAATGCTATAAAACTCTTCCATTTCTTAGTGTCACCCCACCAGGCAGCCCCTGGGTGTATCTCTGTAACAAACATGTATCCAGGCTGTGCACCTAGCAATGTGTATGTAGTATTTAAGATGCTGATTTCTACTAATTATTAGGACTTTCTGGTTTTGAAAGTTCCTATTTTGTGCTTGTTCACAACTTGTGAAGTGGAAGTGGCCAAGAGATGAAATTAAGGGAAAACTTCTTTCCTCTTTACCAACAAAACACTGAATTGCTTACCTTTTTAATCTATGGTAACATTAATCTTTAGCAAGGAACTCATACTTAGAGCAGCTGAGAACATAATTTAGATTAGCCAGTAGGAATACTTCCAGAAATCATTCAATTTACAACTAGGAAAAGTCGCAAATTTGTTTTCTATATTCTCTAGCAACTTACACTTAAGATTAAAAGGTTCTCAAGATCAAATTTTCCTGGTCTAATTTAGTCAAATCCATCAGTATCTCACAGGGAAGGAACTGCAGCCCAGGAAACAGTCAAAAAACATGTTCATAGAATCATCACATTTTGCATAAACTTACTCTGACCTTGCACATCACTCTCTGCTGCCGAGTTCTTTCATGGCTACATGGAAGCCAAGACTGATCTTTCTGGAACTGTGGACCTGCCCATTGGAGACCAGTTATTTGGCTAAAGGCAGGAAAGCTTTTCTGGGAGCCTGGGCGTGCTCCAAATTCCTACCACTCACTCCCAAAGTCCAAAGTAGATACAGTTTGTAAAAGAAATGTCAGTACTCTTGAGTATCAAAGCTTGCTTAACACATAATGATGAGCTGAAAATATTCAGAAAAGGCAGAAAAGACTGGTTAATGTCCTAATTACTTAAACTAAGGCTTTTCAGAGAAAAATTACACTACTTGGGTATTCCACACCAGTCACAGCCACTGTCTTAAACACAGGGCTGGATGTCTTAGTTCAAATGATAAGCAGGTCCAGTCTTGTGATTTTTTTTCCTGTCATTTCCCAACTGTTCATAAACCATCACAAATTCTGAACAGCAATGACATTTCACACCAGCATCTGAATCGACATATACAAACCAGATGGAATTCCACCTACAGAACTCAGAAAGAATGAGCATATTGATATATTATTAGCATTTATATAGCACCACAGGTGTAGGACTGGCACATAATAGACAGCAAAGTGACAAGGGCTTTTGGAGATTACTATCAAAATTAGACCTCACATGATAATAACATCAGTGGAGGAAGAAGGAAAGAATAGCAACAGTGAGAATGTATGAAATACATTTATTTCTACATGAACGTCTTTTTAAAGTGACAAGGGCATTAACAATGCTGAGGTTGAACAAAAAGCAGCAGTCAAATGGCACAGGTGGAGTTTATTTTGTCACTATTAAATGTGAGTATAACGAACAGTGTAAATCTGTCTTCAATCACATGCCCTCCTCAACAAGACTGGGGCAGGAAATAAGATGAAAAAGATCATGGGTTGAAATAAACACAGGGCCATCACTTGCTGATTACCACCATTAGCAAAACATATTCCACTTAGGGGAAAGTAATTTATTGCAAATTAAAATAGACTTGGATAGTGAGAAACAAAGCCAAAAATTAAGACATCTTCTCCCACATTGCAACCATTTTTTTCCACTTAACCTTCTTTACTCCTGACTCCTTTGTACCATAGGGTTGCTGTTTGCATCACAGGGGGCATCCTGGGATCAGGCCAGACATCCTAGAGTATCTAAAGTGTGATAAGCACCTAACTTTAATTAACTTGAATTATTCTGTCCCGAGATTGTTCATTTCCTAACAGAAAAACAGCTAGCGCCATGATCCATAGCTCATGGAGCATCCTAAATCTCTAGAGAGAGCAAACCTTTACAGGGCAGCTTTTGTGTCCAGCTCTGGGGTAACAGCTACAGGCCAGGTGAGACTTCTGAATACTGCTCTGTGCAGCCAGGGTGCTCACCATGGCCTGCACCACGGGCTCCAGGGGAATCTCTGCTCTGATGCTTGCAGCACCTCCTTTCTCTCCTTCTGCACTAACCTTGGGGTCTGCAGGGCTGTTCTCTCACACATTTTTCACTCCTCTCTAGTCTGTCTCTAATTGCTTCTGCACAGTAACTTTCTTGCCCTTCTAGAATCTTTTATCCCAGAGGTTCTGCCACCACCGCTGATAGGCTCAGCCTTGCCTGGCAGCCATCTCGAAGCTGGTTTGCATTGACTCTGTCAGACACAGAGGAAGCTTCCAGGGCTCCTCAAAGAAACCACCACTGTAATCCCTCAGTATGAAAATGTTGCCACACAAACCCAATACAGATGGGGACAGACTTTTTGTAGGGCCTGCTGCAGTAGGTCAAGTCATGGTTTTAAGCTATAAGGGGGTAGATTCAGATTAGATGTAAAGAAGATTTTTTTTACCGTGAGGCTAGTGAGTCACTAGCACAAGTTTCCCAAGGAGGTGGTGGATGCCCCATCCCTGGAAACAGTCATGGTCATGTTGGACAGGGCTCTCAGCCACCTGATCCAGTTGAAGATGGCCCTGCTCACTGCAGGGGGGGAGGACTGGATGATATTTGGAGGACCCTTCCAACCCAACTGTTGTCTTGTACTCTATGAATCAGCTCAGTGTGCTGTGGAGGCTGGTGAAAAGAGTGACATTACTACACAAAAATTTTTGCTGTTTCTCCTGAGATCATATCTGTTTTATATACAAACATTTTGTACTTGCTTGCTGACAGATTGTGAAAGTATCCCTGAGTTATTTCACCTGCAAACTCCTTGGAAGGAAATCAGCATGTGAAGGCTGAGTAGCTACCATTCACTCAGGTGAAACAGAAGCAAGATGAGGTTTGATTGCATGCATACACACACACACACATATTACTCAATCACAAAGCCAAAGGTGTAGTATGAAGTCTTACAAATGCTCCTCAGAATAACTGGAGTCAGAGAAAAATGATCCTGACATGAGAGATCCAAATAAAGCATGTCAGGAATGCAAAGTCACATATGTGAGACAGTGGAAGAAGCTGCTCCAACCGAAACCTCATCTCACTCTTAGCTATTACTGATCATCTCATTTTGTACCCAAGGAGAGACCTCAGAGCTCTTGAGATGATCAGTAGCCCAAAAGACTCATCTTCCTTTGAGTCTTTTTCTGGCAATATGAAGGCCACATCCTTTACCCACCCTGTTATTTCATATGGGGCTTTTCCAGCTGGAACTGAGACATTACCAGTGTGAGATACCTCTACAAGTGTATTGCTGAGTAATTTAATAATAGCTGAGTATTTTACTCAATTTTGAAAATTGAGCCATCAGTCTAAGTTTAATCAAATGTTTGAGGCTAAAAGGAGGTAAGACCAACCCAAAGTAGTCAGAGAAATTATTCAAAACAAACTGTGAAAAGATTACAGGGTAAAAAGACTGATTTCTTAGCACAGGTGGGAAAAGGGGTCTAAACCGTAAACTCCTGAACACACTGTACTTTTTAAAATTCGTATCACTTTTAGAATTATCATAAAAATTATTAGTTACAGCATATGCTGTTCAGGAGTAGTAAGAATTGCCCTGTAGTAAGAATTCTGACAGTGAAAACAAGAGTGAGGTTCAGCTGAAGCTAGGAGCACTTGCAGGTAGCTACATATACTCTACTCATTTGAAATACTTAAATCCCTGGTAAACTAAAAAAGTTCAAAAAATGGCAAGGATACATATGGAAAATGCAAAACTAGCATGCATTTTTGTGTTGGATGCATAATTCTGCTATTCAGCCAACTAGTAAAGCCAGTAATAGTACATGAAACACAGAATGAATGCCAGGGCTTGCTGTAGGTTGTAGCTGCTTAGTAACTGGACCCTAAAAATTAATATCTGCAGCAAGAAAGATACACTACAATTGTGCTGCTTGACCTACTGTCTGACTAAAGGTTGAACTTGTTGCTTGAGAGATCAAGGGACCCTGATCTGTGGGAAAGACAGCTCTGGAAGGAAAAACAGCAACAAAGGAATGCTCAACCACAATTTCAAAACAGTAGTTTCCTTCTGACTCTGCCAGTTGTACAGTCCCCTGAGCTCTCTCACGGCCTCTGCAATCTTCCTATGAGATTAAAATGGTAGTAGATGTTGATTCTTTGAGTAGGAGTCTTATCTTGAGCTTCAGGAGACCCTTATCAGATTCTAACTAAAAGTTTACATTGCTGGCAGCTGACAAGTGCAGCTTGCAAACTTTGACCCTTTCTTCAACAACAGGAATGTACCCAGTGAGGCCAGGAGAGTAAAGGGCTGTGCACTGAACACAGGGACTGTGTACTCCCCCTTAAGGCCATTCCTCCTTGTCCTGTCACACACGATCTCATCAAAAGTCCCCCTCCAGCCCTCTTTAGGCCTTTTAAGTACTGGGAGATGCTCTGAGGTCTTCATGGAACCTTCTTTTCTCCAGGCTGAACAGCCCCAGCTCTCTCAGCCTGTCTTCACAGCAGAGGTGTCCCAGGCCTGTGATTTAATGGTTCTTCTCTAGATTCCTTACAACAGGCCTTCCTTACATTGGGGCCCCAGAGCTGGACACAGCACTGCAGGTGGGGTCTCACAAGAGCAGACCAGAGGATAGAATCCCATTCCCTCAACCTGATGGCCACCCTTCTCTTGGTGAAGCCCAGGATGCAGCTGGCTTTCTGGACCACAAGTGCACTTACCCAGGTCACAATGAGCTTCTCATCCACAAACACCTCCAAGTCTTTCTCCTTAGGGTTAGTCACGATCCATTCTCTGCCCAGCCTGGCAGATTTGTGCTCGGAATTTCGCTGACCCAGGGAAAGGTGCAGCACCTGGCCCCATTGAACTTCATGAGATTCACACAAGCCTGTCTCTAGCTTGTAGTCAATAGGAGAGAGAAAATTTCTGTTCCTGTATCCTGTTCCCTGCAGTGATTAGGGAACAGGCAACAGATTTTTTTAATGGATGTTGCTGTAGTTTAAGAGTGTAACTATTTTATGTGGTCCTGGGCCAGGACATTGTATATTATCTGCTAGCTATTGCCAAAAAGAGCCCTAATTTAACTTAAATGGAACAATGCTATATTTAGGCCAGAGCTTAAAAAATTCTTATAGACTGAAAGAAAAAGTTGCTGAAGTAGCAACTAAAGCATCAGATCTGTAGATCACCTAAGATATCCACAATTTTTGAGTTTGCCACTTCAGTTCATCTTCCTCAGTAGCAGAAAAATACTGTTATTGCATCCACCTGGTCAACAGGAGCTATTTATTGTTGTCCGTCTCTGCATGGCGGATTTCATGGTCCTCATTGCTGTGGACAAAATTTCCTAGGATAAGATAACTAAACTAACCTGGTTATTTTTTTTCAAAAGTGGATTATAGACAGTCATAATGAATTCTCCACTGGTAAAGTTGGGGCAGTGGAGCAGCCAGCAGTGAAAAAACAGAGTCAGCAATATCTCCCATCAACACTGGATTTGGGGAAAGACACCTCCATCATTTTACTCCAATCAATTTCATAAAAAATATGAAAATAACTGGGCAAAAACTATGGGTATAAGAGCATTACCTGGTAACCTAGATTATTTTATCAGAAAGACCAACAGTTAAGCAAAATAATGACTTAATTATAGTAACTTGTCTAAAAGGTTTTACTGTGAAGTGCAGACATATTTATGATTAAATGAAGCCTTATGGAAAAGAAAATAATATGACATGGTAGTGAAAAAACAATCAGATCACAGGACAGTAGTTAAAGACATGGTAGAGGCCTCAGCTAACATGGTACATCAAATCACACAAATTTTAGCTGTACAAGAGGCCCAGCTCCTGTATAGTCCAGTGGCAAAATTTCAGATGAAGGGATCTGATTTTCTGAGTCTTCTCTGTCAGATCTTGGTTGTCGCATGGTCCATCATAAGAGTAAGCAGCACATGATAATCAGACATGAAGACTCTACAAAAATGGTAATAATTTGGTGTCCTTTCAAACTAAGGACATGATGAAATTTCTTTGCTTCTGTTTTCATATTAAAAACACTTCTTTAGGGACAAGGCATAGCAAGGGTAGATTTTGTTAAAAGAATAACAATAGGGCCCTCATCTTGAAAGACACTTTGTGAGATGACTGTATGTCTGACAAGATGTATTGCCTTGTTTTTATTCCAGTGACTTAAAGCTTCTTGCTTAAATTTATTTACAGACAGCTGCAAGGTTCAACATGAGAGGAAAAGAATGTCATGGATGAGTATTCTGGGCTGGCTGCCCAAAACTTGTTACGATTAATGTACACCCTGCACACAGAATCTGACATTTTTTCCATCTCCATATCCATCTCAATCTCTGTGGAAAAGGAGGGCTGAGAGGTCTGTCTTGAGGTGTAATTATGGAAACCCAGGGTAAATAACAAAAAAGCAATAACAAAACTAGTAACTGATAGAAACATGAAATGAATTCTGTTTTCCTGAAGAACTATGGAGATCGCTATAATAACCAAGCTAGAAAAATTCAAAACTCTGAAAATAAATCCAGTGGCCAGCAATTCTTAAATAGAAAGCTGAGAGAAAACCTGAAACATTACCAGTCTCAATTCAGAAGACATCTAAACCCTGAGCTCTCAGAATGAAGTACATTACCTTGTTAACATTACTAAATGCATTCCACTTGGGTATATTATTTGCAAAGACCAAGATTTATTTTTTTTTTATTTTGTGTCATAATCTTCCTACTGTTTTCAAATGTTCCATTCTTAAGGCTTCTGCAAATTGTCACATTCAGTCTTCATTGACAACTATATTGTTCATATTTGTGTTACTTCCTTCAGTGTTCCTGCTGCTGCCTGCACAGTGAAGGCTGCAATGGAAATCTGCCTCTTCACTTCCTCCCAGGCTTCGTGTTGGTCAGCTTTGCTTTCAATATCAAACATGGCATCATAGATTCCAGGGAAGGATTCTCCTGCATATTTGTTGTGGCTGCTTGGAGCAAAGATGACATGTCTGTAGGGAAGTTGAAGGAAAAATAACAATATTATGCATTAGGAAAATAAAACATACTATTTTATGTTTTATAAATCAGCTGTAAACACTTGACACTGAAGATGTAAATAAGTAAGATTATTGCAGCAACAGTAGCTAAAGTCCATGAAGCAAGAAAATAACATAAGCTACATTATGCCATAGGAATTCCACAGCCATATAGCTGCTTCTTGAGATAAAGTTAACTAAACTATTTTCCTTTCTCTCAGATGAAATGATTTTTTAAAAAGACTAGTCTCCAATAGATACAGATATGCTTTGATGTAGGGAAGAATTTTAACAAGAGACTCTTCTCAACAGATTTTTAACCATGAGCTATGAGAGGTACAAGGATTGCAGATTCAAATTTCTCCTAATTTCTGCAGTTAGTTTTTAGTAGAAAGATTACTGTTCTGAATTATGCAGGCTGGTAGAAGGATCAAAACACTAGACTTAATTCACTGCCTCTTAAATAAGATTTACGTCTTGATCTGGGTGAGAGGACCACTGAATTCCTCCCTACTGTTTCAGTACTGCCCTCCACACTACATTTCCTAGCATGGCTGCACTCTTAAAATTGATCAAAATGTAGGTACTTTAATAATACACTATTGCACTTTCAAATAATAAGAACAACTTCCTGAAGTTTCTACAATTAAAATTATTTAAAATTACTCCAGGGCTAAACTTTTGCATCTGTTTAGAAGCCAAATCAAACCAAGAGAAATTATCTGAATAGGCTCCCAACAAGAATCTTCCTCATTCTGTGTAGTCTACCGCACTGAATGTCGTTTCCTGTCGCTGTGGGACACACATGGACACACTTTCTCGTGAGACGGCTAAAAACTATTTATTAAAACATCTGACTCCACATTTATAGTAGTTCCACACAGACCAGGGATTGGAGGAGAAGTTGGACACCTCTCCCATCCCATTGGTCAAGACAACTGCCCATCAGTTGTTTTTTCACACCAAGAGAAAGAACGTAAACAACCTCATCTTAACATAAACACGTTCTAATTATAACACCTGCATGTGAGAGAGAACTAAGAACTATGAAAAACATTAAGTTAGAAAGTGCATCAGGAAAGCTTGAAAAATCAGGGCGACAGTTTCCCCTTTTCAATCTTATTCCTCCTGTCTCATGTACTTTTGCTGTATTGAATAAAATCATTATAACTCCATTTAGAGACTTGTAAATCTTAAAGGAATTTTCATAACATACTCCATGAGGAAAATGAAAATTAAGCTTTTCTCACCTATAGAATGGCCTGCCAGGTAATCCAAGAGGGTCGATGAAGGCCCTTTCTAAAAACATGAGCTGATCATTTAGTGATCTGACAGCAAGCAGGCTAAAAAAAAAAAAAAAAAGAAAAAAAAAAGAATATGTTGAATATGTTAACTGCAGTCTGTTTGACCACTCTTATCCCAGCATACACATCTGGATTTATGAAGGTCAGTAGATCTGTGATGCTGTACTTTAAAAGTAGACCACAAAAGATAGCCCATGTCAGCTAACCTGCATAACAGAATTATGCTGATCTGTGCTGTGATAGAGTGTGATTCACAGCTGTTTTTAAAGGCCAAATGATAGCGTCAAAAGACAGCATTTCAGGTATTTTCTGTCATGTTTTCTCCCATCTTATTCCTTTATTTCCTTTTCATGAGGATGCTTAGGCAGACCATTCTCTTCTTTTGTACAACAGTTTTCTAAGGACTCTCCTTTCCATAAAGCCAGCCACAAATTACTTTAATAAAATTGCATTTGTTTTTATGTAAAATCACAACATATCAGAAAAATGAACCCTGCAATGTTAAAATCCTCTTTTGAGCCATCCGAGGTGGTAGATTTTAAATTCCCTACAGCAGAGACCATCTGTGTCTGTGTGCTTTTAATAGTCCTGTGTATACTATTGATGCTTAACAAATAAAAGAACTGTGACAAGGTTATACAGAATATATGTGGGCTTTGTGGTTTACATCCAGAGTAACTTGTAGACCTTCAAAGGCATTCACCAACAAAAACTGTTAAAATTTATATCACAGTAAACTAGAGTAACTCTACTACCATTAAAGAATTTTTTTCAAGTTTACAGCTGTGTAAACAGAAACGGAAACTAGTTGCTTGAATTAAAGAGTAAATTTAGGCCATCCATCAGTAACACCATTTTGAAAATGTCACATTCATGTCATATGTCATAAATGTCATCTTTTGCATAAGAGATTAATGTTAACTCCTTTATCTGAAAGTTGCTGCCATTAACAAGATGGCTTTTATTCTCAGTTAGTGTTCCATAAGGCTAAGCATATGGCTAAATTAGATTCTTCCCAAGAAATGGAACATACATATATGTATATACCAAAGGAAGTGTGGCTTGTCATTCATTGGCTTGGCTGATCATGGCCTACAAAGAATAAATTAAGAATTAAGTCGAGTGCAAACTAGGCCTTTTGGCATAGGTGGTGCATAGAATTTCTTGAAAGCTCATCAAAAAGCTTGCCACAACTACAGCTTCTTTATTTCTTTTTTCCATTAAGTGGAGCAAGTGAAGACTAAATCCCCTTGAGCTGAGTACTACATGGAGTATTTGACTGGAAGAAAAAAAGAGTTGAACTTACTTATTGATATCTATTTGCTGCAGTCTCTCATGAAAGCTAGCAGCAACTTCTGTAAAATTCTTCACAGCTGAAAAAAGAGCATCTGGAGGGAGCAGGAGGAAAACATTTAACTTCATATTCTGAAGATATCATTTAACAAATCAAATTCTTCCATTAAAGCTTTATCTTCCACTGTGGTCATGAACTGTAAAAAGTCTTGCTTAAGGAAAAGAAGATGACCCCACATTCCTACATTAAAAAATGTGGAATTCTGTGTGAAAATCTCCCTTAGAAAAAATAGCAATAAGTATTGTTGTGAAGATTGTTTACTATTTGCTACTTGAAGACTGTACAGAAATATCAAAAACTGGATCATGGAACCAGATTGTTTGGGTAGGCCTGAGATTTTATAGATCCCAGCAACCTGTGCTTGTCCCTCTACAGAGTTTTGAGAAAGACTGAGAATATGCGTGTGTGTACACACATGCACATGGTACCTGGTATTGGCCATTAGCAGCCAAATCCTAAACTGAATATTCTACAATATTGCTAATTAAAAAAAGGTTTGGCAGGCACAGAATTATCCAATACAATAAGCTGCAAAACAGTGTGATTTATTTTTTTAAGGAAAACATGACAATGACACATTGTTGCCAATACTGGCAAATCATACACAGGTCAAAGCACATGCAACTGTGTTAGCTCTATTTGGCAGCGGCACAGTCCCCACACAGGCATGCTAGTGACAAAATATTTCCATTTCAAATGAATGGAGGACATTGCTCTTGTTTTATTTACTGTTCATACAGCACAAGGTAAATACCAGGTTGTGACTAAGACATCCACTAATTTAAGGCACTGTTAGCATTAACAGAGGAGGAATGTGATGAAACACTGTACGTACCAAAGGATACATTGTATGTTGCCAGCTCCTCTTCATGATTCCTTGACAAATTATAGATGATGTGAGCATAGTTGCTCACAGCTGATGCATAATCTCTACAGTCAAAAGGAAGCACAACAGAGTTGGCCAATTCGAACACCAGCCCTCCCCGTACCTGAGCTACTGCCAGATGATTCTTGAAAGTGGGATCGTAAAACTGTTCCACAATTTCATAGGTTTCATAGACACTGTGGTAAACTGGATAGCTGCTGTATTTTTCAACGTTCTGAAACAAAGGAAACCAAGCCACAACAAAACCATTATTCAGCTATGTCTATTTCAGTGTGGCTTGAAAACCCCTGCTGTGGGATTCAAGGCATGGTAAAGTTTCAGGTCACACAAACCCTATGTAGCCACTATGGACAGTTTAAGGAGAAGAACTGCTCAGTAGAGGCTCTCTTAGACACTACCCTAAGCTGAGATGAATGGTCATTTGGAGAAATCTCTCTCCACTGACCATGTACACAGCCCAAAGAAGGTAGCTAAGGACAGACATAACTTTCAGTTGGCTAAATCCAGGTGAGATTGGACTTCTTCTCTTACATGGATTCAATAATCATTTGTTTGTGTCCTTGGATATTCCTTCCTTTTCAGAGGAAATTACCACATTGAATAGTTTTCTCCTTGAACATTTCTCATTTAATCTCCTCTCACAATATATTCCAGAGCCCAACAAATATTTGCAATAAAATATGAATAATTTTGAATTCAAAGCTTCATAAATTCCTAAAAATCATTCATAAGTCACCATGAGCTACTCAGAAGCCTTCATCAGCCGTAAGTTATTTTGAGCCCATCCATTTACCCTGAGCAAAAGTCCTTTTGTCTAAGTGACAAGAAGTTGATCATTCTTATTTATTACATATTTGTGTTGAGGTAGCTCATAGAGTTGTAGTAATTAGACACCACTCTGACACACTGAACAAAAAAGCTGGAAGTCTAAATGGTTCCTTTACAGGTTATGTTATTCAGGCAGTTACAAGGGAGACCAAACTACAAAGACACAAACTTACCCAATTTTTGCTGTAACGTGCTCTACCTGAGGCGATGCCAAGACGTTGAAAAAATGCTTCAAAGTCATTGCCAGAACCCAGTTTATTTATTCTTTAAACAAGAAAGAGGAAAATGCCTTGAGTGACAATACTTAAGGTATAATTTTAGTTTGCTTCCAAGTATACCATGGCAGTTATTTATTCAGCAGCCAGTCACTACATAGTCTTTTTCCAGGGTATTCTTTTTGGTCAAAACACCATGAATTGCCTCTGACCCCTGCACTACCTGCACCTCATCAATTGCATTCTCGGACGAGTAAAGTCATCCTTCTCAGGGTGAGAGATATTCAGTTCTAGAGAGGAGAGTGTACCTCACTGCCTTTATATCACTGACAAGAACCAATGCCCCTCCTTCTGCTGATCTTCCACTATCCCAAGCTCTCAACTCAGAGAAATCACAGCAGTACCAACATGGCTTCATGTAATAAAATCAGTTTTTGAGATTTTGTGGAAACCCCTTGGTAAATTTGAAGGACAATGTTGTAAAATCCTGCCTGATGTGCTCCCCAGCCACCCAAACACAGAGGTCATCCAGAAGACTGGAAAAAAATACAGAAGAAAGCTGTTGAGTTAACATCTTGTGTATTTGCCACTGGCTTGTGCATACTCCCCTTATTTGTCTAAATCTCTATAAAATAAATGAACTCATTCCATATGTAAAGCCTCTTGTTTATCTACAAAGGCAGGTTCACAAACCTCTTGTACAATAGTGTACCAGTTGCAGCCATCACAACCCTGGAATTCATACCAGCCTAGAATCACACCATTTCTCTTCAGGACTCAGCTTTCCATATGAGTATTTCTTTAAAACCCACACTCTACAAGTTATAACAATGTTTGGTAGGTAATTTGTTTTCTTTTGTCACTGACCTGGGGACCTCTTTATATTCACTTGATGGATTTTTTTTATACCAGCTCTCATAAAGAGATTTTCCTTCAAACCCCTCATCAGGACTTGGTATCTTGAAAAAAGACAAAGGGTACAATTTTAAATGTTACCAAACAACAAGTCAACAATCTGTCATCACACCAAGCCCATGGCTTAGGTTTATGAGTAAGTAATCTTAAGTCCCTCAACCTTTCTGCATTTCTATTTTAACACTTCAAATGCATAGTATTTTCCAGAAGAAGTTCATTTGCTAAAAAATAGGCAAATTTAGATGGAAGAAAACACAAGGAAAGCAAAACATTTCAAGTCAATATTTAAATTCTCATATTTCTTTATGAGATTTTCAGCCATTTAATTTAAATATTCAACAGAGAAATCCCTCACAAAACCAAAATATTTGGCTTTACTGTGGCAGAAAATTTCAATTTTGTCTAATTCAAAACTGTTTCTACCTTGTTTTAGTTCACAAAAAATATGTTTATGAAGGCAGAAGCAACCTTAGAAGGACAAAGTGCACAGTACCTGGTGTTAGTGTCATCATAGCTGCTAGAGAGGTATACAAATCACAATCATTCTTAAGTTCATTCCTATCACTGACTAATTTGCAGGTAATTTGAGCACCTTAAACACTCTGGGTGTTTCTTCATCTTTCCTTTATATTGCTGGACTGCTGAGGTTTTATTATTTTGAATCTATTAAAGATTATTAATATATATTCTATTATTAATCTATTTATCTTCTATCTAAGAATTACTCCACAATAGGAATCAAATTAAAACTAATTTTGGGGGGGTTTGTTCATGAAGGAAATTGTCCATAGAACAGAACTATCAGCATGAAAACTTTTTACCACAGATTAACTAGGGATAGGATCACAAGCTTCCTCATCAGCATTCTCTTCAGACATCAGCTACCAACAAGCTGTGGTTACATGCATTCATCAGCCTTTGCTTCCCAACTCGAGGAAGGGTTACACAAGCTTTTTTACTGGTATTTAGGTCAAGATTTTAATGATGGCTCTTGGTGTCCAAACTGAGACTCTGCTGACCTGATTTCCTGACAGTTCTGAACACCTTCATTTAGCACAGGTTACCTTGGGAACTGCAGGTGATCAACTTTTCTTCAGTTCAGGACAGAAGTCTCTTTACCTAGGGACCCACTTTTAACAGAGTTACATCTTATTTGATATCTTTTAATTGCCAGAAAATTATTATACTGATTTATTACTTTTCCTTTACTTTTGTACCAGACTACTGCCAGCTTCCAAGAGATAATAAATTACCAAATGACTGAATACATAAAGCAGATAAAGGTAGATAAAGTAAATTCACAGAATATATGCAGTAGTTGAAAGTACATTGCATCGGCATCTACACATAAAAATACCCAAAAAATAATAAAATAAAAATACATCTATACACAAAAAATAATAAAAGGTTCTCTGTTTAATATAGTTAAACAGGAAAAAAAACCCAGAAATAAAATGCCAGCCTCCAAGACCCACTTCCAAAGCAAGGAACATCTCTTCAGTCTAAGATGGTGTGGCTATTTCCTGAGAAAGGTTCTTACGTCTCAATTTTGTGCGCCACAAAAATTTGTGAGAGCATCATGGTCAGAGACAAAGAATAACTAACAGGGTACACTGAAGCTGAGCACATTGACCAAATCTGCCACATCACACAAAAACATGATAGCCACCCTAATTTCTTCCCCTGCCTAAAGGGAGTCAGAGTCTCCTACTACCATGGTCATTGATCTGGGCAGCCAGGTGTGTGCTTGTTTCTGTCAAGTGGTTCACAGCATGCTTTTATGCTTTTGTTTTTAGAAGGAATTCTTTCACAGGAGGGGTGAAAAAATCCCCTAATCCTGAATAGTTAATAATTTAATGGTATAAGCTTGGCATCCCCTAATCTGTCCTAGGAAAAAGCTCCAGCTCCTTAGGTATTGACCTAAAAGGGGTAGCCTACTGCAGCCAGAAAAGAAAGATCTGACACCATATTTTTACAGACAGAGCCCCATCAAGTAAGTGAGCACTGAACATACCAGATAAACATTTCAAGTGATATTACCTTTTTAGTCAGACTGTAAACCAGACTGTACATCAGTGGTGTGCAATCCACTCGCAGTGTGTAGTTTCCTGAAAAAACATGAAAATCTTTTTACCTGAAGAAAAAGAAGTTCCCTCAGCTGAAACTTCATGCTGCTATTTATTAAGAGACTAGGGAGCTACACTCTTTATGAGGAGCAAGCTGAGAAGAGTCTTCCTATGATCTTCTCAGTGCACTTTATTGGTTAGGATGAATTAGGGCCTAGCTTTTGAGTCTTAAGAGCTTTTCTTATGTCCCCATGATTATTATGCACATTATAAGAGAAGAAAATGACTCTAAAGAGTTGTCACAGACTTAGGGCACAACACCTCTTGTCTCTCTTAGTGTAGCTACTGTAAAGAGCCTTTTCCCTGAAAGAGTATGAATATCTGAAGGACACTTTATGGTTCAAAGTCACAGTTTCTCCCCATATTCTATCAATTTCTGAATTAATGCAACAAAAAAATATCACATTGAAGGTCTCATGAATCTCCAAGACAAAACCCCTCCCAGTCATATGGTCACTTTTCCTGTAAAACACAAGTCATACCCATGTACCTTCAATAGAAGAATCCGCGTTGATATAAGCCACTGCCCGTGCTTGCAATACTTTGGCATTTTCCTATGAGAAAGAAAAAAGGAAGAAAATGGTGACAAACCTTTTTCCCCTCAGAACTATCTTCCCATTCACAAAAGAAACAGCTTTTTCAGAGATATCATATACTGTAAAGAGTTAGAAATTTTTGGTAGTTTAAAAAAAAAACAACTCAAGGGAGAGAGAGAATGAGTGTATAAGGAAAAGAGGGGGAGGAGGGAAGAAATGCTTGTTTCTAATGCAGATTTCTCAAAGAGCAGCCACCATGCAAATTTCTTTTTGAACACTCTTGGTTTACCTCAGCCCACTCTGTTGATCCTAACAAGCCAAATTCCTCTGCATCCCAGCTCGCAAATATCACTGTTCTCCTTGGTCTCCATCCTGAAATGAAAGATCATGAAAATTGTATTACAAAAATAAAGGCTGCTTGTTACATGACTAATGTGAAAACCTATGGCATTTTTGGGGGACTCATCTTTTACCATGATCTTTCCATGTGGGAATAAAGGTATACATAAGACTTCAGTAACCTTATCTAATAGTGATTTGCTATTGCAGTAATATCACCTCTATTTCAATATTGGGCCAAATAATGTATTTTGTTTCTCACCTTTATATGTAAGAAAATTTTCTAGAATCTAAAACTCTGATCAAGGAAAAATAATGTACTGTACACAAATTCTTGAAAGAATTCTCATGCTCTGTTTAGTTTAGTATACATTGTACATCATTGTCTATTCTGACAGAAAAGTGGTATATTCTCATATCTATTACAGAACTTTTTTGACCTGTATTTCAAATGTCAGATTTCAAAACCTAAGCAATTCCCTGTAACTTTGACAGATCACCTCCAAAAGAAAAATCTTTCACTT
This sequence comes from Polioptila caerulea, assembly GCA_013397295.1. Lineage (NCBI taxonomy): Eukaryota > Metazoa > Chordata > Aves > Passeriformes > Certhiidae > Polioptila > Polioptila caerulea. The sequence continues at coordinate 1,322,038 of VYXF01008385.1, forward strand.
GAAGTCCTCCATTCAGTTTAAACCCAGGCCAAATAGAACAGGCTCTATTGCCCCAACACTGTACCTCAGCCCAAAGTTTTCTTTGAAGCTACTGGAACCTTTTTATCTTTTACTCCCTTTCTTTTTTAACTTAATTTTTTTCCCCATTTGCATTCCAGAGACAGCTTAGCCTGATATTCATCACTGGGAAGAAATGGAAATAAAACTAAATGTCAATAGGTTTTATGTGTAATAGGCAGGTAGAGAACACTTTTCTTGCACAGTATTTATATCAGAGCTTCTCTCCATGAGATGTCAGATATAGGGATAAAGCATTTGCTCTGATAGCAACAGAAACTTGGTGCAGTTGACACTTGCTCATATTCTAATGCAAGTAGGCATGAGGTATTTTTAACCATTACCTCCTACTACGTTTGCAGAGCTCATTCTCAGCATTACACTGACATCCTTCACTTATTCTTGAGTATGCCTCCAAGCCAGAGTCAATTGCTGAGCAGGCTCTCAGTGTGGCCCTGATGAAGCCTTTATCAATCCACCACTGTCAGTTCATAACGCCACTGTCACACCCAGTCCGACCAGCCTCAGATACAGAGTAGTCAATTGCACCTAGATGTTGTGTTTATTTCAGCATCCCCCATTTTGTTTTGTTTCCCTCTAGGTGTACTTTCTCTTGAGCAGAAGTACTTCACATACACCAAGGTGCACAACCAGGTGTTTATTGAAGACATCAGTAAGATACACATTTTTAATTTCAAGCATATGTTTAAATCTCACAGAAATCAATGGGCACTGCAGAGAGCAGCTACTTTGATGTGCTTTATTCTTTCATTACATTACCTTTCTTTTTCAGTTTTCCAAAGCTTCTCACAATCTCGTGAACCACAGCTGCCCCACTCTGAGGATCAATGCCACCAAATACCCATGAGTCACGGTGGCCTCCCAGGATGACATATCTGTCTAGAGAAATTAATTTTGGAGGTTTACTTAGGAATAGTTTTTTCCTGACACAGAGATGTTAGCATGAAGTAATTTCTAATTTTCCACATATGTATCAAGCAATAGATATTTATAGTTTATAACATACATGATAGAAAGGAATAAAAAAATTTAAATTTCTGAAGACAATTTTCTGTATTTTCAGTCAGTGCTGAAGGATCTGTCAAACTCAGTAATTGGATCCCACAAGACTTAAAACCTCAAACTCCATGTTGTTAGTTCTATTATTAAATATACTACAGGTTTCCTCTAAAGATAGAAGTATTTTTCCATGCTTCACAATAGTGTTTCATGGTGAAGCTGATCCACTAATTATATCTGTACAGCACAGAAATTCACAACATTGTGAATTCATGTGCTGAATGCAGCATTTCTCTGGATATATATAATCAATCACAAAAAGGGTTGTCCAAATCATGACAGAGATATGATTATTGAGATAAAATTCAAACTAGGTTTCTGTGCTACTATAATATGGTTAACTATAATTATTGTGTTTTAGGCAAAAGGGAAGTGCTGCAGTTAGAAGATAAATGATATTATCATCATTCTAGGGATGTCTATATATCTGGTTTTTTAGAGTATAAAATCACACTGGTTATAAGAGAGCAGAAGATAGACAAAATGCCTGATAATAATGATGGATACAGTGTCTTCCAATGGAACGCAAAATCCATTCCCATGTTTCTTAGGGGAGAATATCCACTTAAAATTATTCTTTCAACTGCCAAGTTAATTGTCTGAAGACAGATATTTCCACCTTGGTTATGACATCCCCTTGAAAATCAGCATTTACAGTGAAAATGCTGACATTCCCTGAACCATATGAAAGCCAGTGCAAACACCATTTCAAAGATCATGCAATATAGTATTCCAGAGAAAACTATATTCTTCATGTCCCTCTTGTAACCATGAAGTACATGTAGAGGTCACTGCTCACTCAGATTATGCCAAAAGCAAATTATTTTACCTGGTTCCACTGTGCCTCTGATGGTACCAATCACATTGTAAATCCTTCTTACTTCATTGTTGCTATGAATGTGCATTTTCACCTTTCTAGTGTATTGGGAAGAAAATACAAAGACAAATTCCACCAGATTAGATAATCAAACATCTTGACACCTTTCAGAAGGGTACAATATAAATGACAAGGAAAGCATTTTGACCAAATTTATCTCCTATTAAACCAAAGTAAATCTGAAAATTTTACAGTATATTTTTTTCTGGATTCATTCTTGCACAAATGAGAACAGCATTTAGCCCTTGACAGCTATGTGATATTTCTGATGTCAATAATATTTATACAGATAATGGGATCAGAACTCCAAAGATCTTTTGCTAGCAGCTAGTTTTTAAGTTTGAAATAGTGAAAGAAAAATGGAAAGCATCTGATGTTAAAAAGATGAAGAGTTCTAATTTTCTGCAAAAGTTTGGTTCAAATCAGAACTGACTCCATGTCACAGTTTCACCCCAGCCAGCAACCAAGCCCCACACAGCCACTCACTCACTCCCCCACTAGCAGTGAGAGAATCTGGAGGGTAAACAGTAGCTAACTCATGGGTTGAGATAAAGACAATTTTATACATAAAGCAAAAGCCATGCAAACAAGCAGAGCAAAACTGTTCAACCATCCCTCAAAGAGCAGAGCCCCATCCGATGTAATGGTGACTTGGGAAAGCAAACACCATCGCTCCAGATGTTTCCCCTTTCCTCCTTCTTTCCCCCACTTTATGTACTGAGCATGATGCCATATGGTCTTTGGTCAGCTGGGATCACCTGTCCTGGCTGTGCCTCCTCCCACCCCTCCATGCACGCCCCACTCTCTCACCAGTGTGGCAGCACAAAGAGCAGAAAAGGCCTTGGCTCTGTGTAAGCCCTGCTCAGCAATAACAAAAACGTTTCTGTATTATCAACCCTGTGTTCATAACAAATGAAAAATAACCTCATACCGACCACTTTGAAGAAAATTAACTTTACCCTAGCCAAAACAAGAACATACCAGCACAGTCCATACTACTGCAGTACCTCAGGCAGCAGAAAATGAGACAATCTGAGTTGAATCAAGAGATTTTTTTCTACACCATAGTTTATCTGTACCACAGCTGAAGGTGTAACAACTGAGCCCCAAGGGTTCATCTAAAGTTCAGTATGAACAATCAGATGAAGTTCATGAACAGTTCATACAAGGTCAATACATTGTACTCAGACAACATTGAAACTCATAGACTTTAGTCCTGAACTGTAATTACTAGTTCAGTTAAAAACAATCTGAAGCAATAAAATTGACACTGTATTTTAAGCTCTTTTTCTGGTAAAGCTGAGTGGAAAAACTGCTTATATGAAGCAGTTTAATCCTGCTTTATATAAGTCAACAGGAAAGACCAGAAGCTGGACTCACATGAATTCAAAAACAAAAGGAAAACAAAAGTTCTCAAAAAAAACCAACCCAAAAACCAAAACCAACCAAAACAAAAAACCCACTTTCAACAAATAGTTTACAAAAAGCTAGATGCTTTTCAAATGAAACTGGTTCAAGACTAGCTGGAAATTAAGCAAGTAGGTCAAATCCACCAATCAAGACAAAATGTATTAATGCTTTGCACTGAGCGTATTTCAGCCAAAGAAATAGCCAAAATCAAAGGAACTATGCAAATAAACCCAGCTACTCTATCTTTGGTCAAACCCTATTGTTCTACCTGTCTTTTTCCTGATCCCAAGAACTCTCCTTAGGAAACAAAACTGACCTTGCAGAATAATTTTCTGTAAAACCAGGACCAACGTTGTAAGATACATTCAAATTTCCTTTCCAGCTACTATGAGGTGGTGCCTGTCCTCCCATATTACTGTTATGAAAAAAAAAAATCATTATTAGTTACAGACATCTTACAACAGCACCAAACAAATGTGGGACCAGAAACTTTGCTAGGTCCCATGCACACACAATGGTCTTTGTTTCAGACAATTTTTACTACAAGCTTTGGCAGGAGAACAACCTGGAGTTTTAGCTACACTAATACAAGTAAATTAACATAGAAAATTAATCCTGGGCATAGAGATCAGCTTGGAATGGCCTACAGCTACCCTGGAGACAGTGTTGGCTGAAGGATTTTGCTTATAAACTGCCTCTTGTAAATGGTCCCTGGAACATTCTACTGCCTTGAATATGCCTGCATTTGCATTTGAATTAGCAGAGAGCAATTTGGGCCATTCCAACTCTTTAACAGCACAGGCAATAGTTTCATGCTGCTTGTCCCTGCACACTGTTTAATCTCGTAGCATAGACAGTTGATGTGTGTCAAAGATGGCTAAAGCAGAGAAACATGATCGGCCCAAGTCACCCTTTCTTGTTCCACTGTCAAAAATGCCATTAACAGAACTGGAAATGCAGTAATTCGGCAGATTGCCATGACCCAAACTTACTCCCTGGAAATTCTTTTATTCTTGACACAGACTTCTGAGATACAAAGAAAGTACGCTGGATGTTCTGATTCTTAGGAAGCAAAATATATTTATTGTAAATGAAAGCATGTCTGTTACTGTAAATACATACTACAGTCAAGATGTATTGCAAATAACACTTCAATATATCTTCAGATCGTGAGTAAATTGTTTATATAAAAATATGATAGCAGGAATAACAAGATGTTATGACTTCTCAAGACAAAAGTGAAAACAAGGACACAGTATTTTTTAAGGATTTAGGTTTCATTTATAATTATTAAAACCAAGTTCTAGTATTATTTAATACTTATTAAACAGAAATGTCTGGCTACATCATATTAATCTAATCATAGTAATCTGCTCTATCACTACTAGTTGGCAGTGGATAAATTAAGCTTTTTAACATATACATTTATCATTATGAGAAGTTATCCTGAAAACAGTTATAACAATAAAGTTTTCAAGAAAAGAAAATTTGGAGACATATTGGTCCATATTACAAATGACCTTTTCCAGACAAGTCTGCACTTACCTCATATGTGACAGTAAATACCACAATTACCTCCTACAGAGGTCCTAATGAGAAACAAACGTATTTGCCTCTCCTACAGGAGAGGCAGAGTGCAAAAGTCTTTTTACTCTCTTTTCAAATACTCTCATAACTTCCAAAAAATATTCTGCTAAAAATATGCCCTGTCTCCCATGCACTTACCGCAGTAATGACTCTGCATCATGATAGCCAATAGGATGAACTGGAATTTTTGGGAGACCTACACCCCTGGTTTTATCTAATCGGTACATGTATTCTGAAAGAAAAAGAGAGACATTTTCATATTTACAAATCTCAGAAGGAAGCTGTACAATTCATAGCACAGTCTTAACACTGGAGCCAGGAATAATCATTTCACTTTCCCAGAAGCTGAGCTGACATCTTCCCAGTAATTTCATTCTTTGTGCTTTATCAATTTTCAGAGAGACACTAATCAAGGTTTTCCCATGGTGTCTGCAGTCATGCATTTAAAGATGGCTGGAAATTCCGAAATTATTTTTTCATTTTTTTTTGTGTTGCAATATTTTTATATAGAAATGTTTCACTTCATGGAAAAGAAGTTCAGACGAAGCTACATTAAAAGAACAAGAGCAAAGAAGGAGTCCACAGTGTGATGCTTTGAACTTTCAGCTGGGAACTAAAATATTTGTCAGTTGATAAAGAAATGCAGATAAAATCTTATACACTGGACTGTGGAATATTCTGGATTGCTGTTTTTGTGTATAAACAAAATCTAGGTTTTGTTCTGACAAAGCTCAAATACAAATATTTTTTTTTGCAAATCTTAATCTTCATGAAGTGGACAAAAGTATATATAGAATAGTTTCCTTCTCAATACAGCATTCACAGGGACCCTTTATGATTGAGGGAGACAGGGATTCATCTTTGTGATCATTGACTCTAGCAGGAGGATCCAGAAATCTTCTTCATGGTCTGCTCTGCCATGCTGCTGTTTTGAACATGTATTCCCTTCCAGCACAAGTTTTGCTGCCTAGAGGCAACACTGCCCATCACTTAGGGGCTACTTTTCTTGTGTGAAAAGATTGCCTCTCTCAGATATGCTGGCCCAAGTGCTGGCATAAGTAGTTCTTAATGAATTTCAACCAAAATGATCTGGTTTTGTTGCTAAATGAAACAGCGTGGGCACATCTCAAGCAGCTGAGGAAGCCTAAGGTGAAGGTGATGAATACAGATCAGCACTCTAGAGTTCCCCTAATATCCTCTCACTTTCTCTCATGTGCCATTTACAGAAGTGGCTTACTGCAGTGAAACATGAAGCTGCCTCTTTTAACAACAAAGACCAAGAAAGACAGTGTGTTGTTATAAGGAGAAAGCATCCTCTACCCTTTCCTGTTACCAGATCCTCAGAGAATGCCTTCTCTAGAGTCACTCACCTTTTGCAGGATAACCTGGAGTCAGAGGATCCCCTGCCCCATTCAGGTTTAATACATTCCCTCGTTGGGCTCCTCCACCTGGAAGGTTCCAGCCATTTGGATAAGAATCCACTCCAGGTGCGCAGTAGTCAGCAGGGTCAGAGTACAGAATAATTCCCTTGGCACCTGCCAATTCAGCATTCTTCACCTGCAAAGCAGATCTCCTGTCTCTAGCCAGTCCTTTAAAGCTTGACGCCAAAGTTCAAGGGGCAAAAGAAAGAATAAATTACAGTGATTTTTCCTCAGGGTCTTTTGCAGTGCTTGGGATAAGTCAAGGGCCCATAACTGTCTCATAATTTCCTGAAATATATATATGCAGTTATCAAGTTTCATATGAAAGTAAAAGGTTTGCTGTTGCTTTGACTTTTAGTTAGGAGATAACATGAGTGACATGGAAAACATCCTCCACAGTATCGCTACATAACCTGAGTTTGCATTCTGTCATCTAGATCAATACAATCAGCTGGGTATTGAAATGTACACATCACAAATGGACAAAACTTATCACATTAAGGCAAGAGTATCTTTCAGGTAGTCTTGCACTTACCTTATTTACCTAAATGATCTCTGAATGTATCTCAGGGTCTGGTCTATAGAGGAAGGTTATGACTGGAGAGCTTGGAACTGCCTTCAGCTTTGAACAAGACTAGCTCCAGAGAGCCTGCATTTTAGGTTCATTACAGCAGAAGGACTGACCTGCATGCTGTTTTAAAAGTGTTCTTGTGTGACTTTATTATTGTATAATATATATCATTCTGACATCCCAATCTGGTTTGCTACTACATATGACAGTGATGGATAGTGACAGAGTGACAACTAATCCTCAACAGTTTTAAATTTGGGCATTTTAACTCAGAAATAACATAGCTTTTTTTATTATTTTTCAAGGAAATGCAGTACTTGCATTCATCCTCTATGATATTTTTGCACACCATCAGGAAGTGGAAAAACTTTCAGTACACTTCTCCAGATTTTATACAGGCTATCAAATTCTTCAGTATATAAGCAGTCATTAGAAATACTGCTGTAAGAATGAGGCTATCCCTTTGTGTCAATGAGAGCTTATAATTTCCAAACCATGGGAAAACTACCTCTCTAGCTCTTAGTATCTCTAAGATATTTGTGTTTCATTTTAAGGGACGATTCATAGACAGTAATACCTTCTTCTATTTCTAAGTCTTTTCCAAACAGATAGTATCTTTAGGAGTGGTAAACAATTTAACGAAAATGTTATCTGACCCAGAATATGAGTTATATACCACTTTTCATGGGTCAAAATGATATATATGTAAACCAGTGAGTTATCTATTTAAAAGCTTCACATGAGATTAATTAACAGAATAATAAGAATTGGCATCCAGTGAATTCAGTGCATGATACTCTCAGGTAACTGACAAATACAAATTATATTCCTGCTCAAATTAGGGTCGAAATAGTTGTTGTACAAGATCCAAACACTCTTAAAATAGACTGTCTTCTTACATCTCTGCTGAGAAAATAACTTGAGTGTATGCCTGAAGTATGTACAGGATTATGTCCCTTCCTGTTAGGTCATGGAAATCTGCGAAAACTGAAGTTTAAAAATAAATTTATATGACAGGGACCTTGGATAACCAAATACAGAACTTAAAATAACTTCCATATAGTAAGAGTCTCTGTCTGGTGTACAGAAACCATTATAAAGAAACACAATATAGACGTGATAAAGAACAGCTGAACCAACAGGGAAGAACAATTTAGTTCAGAATCAGAGCATATGACACTTTAATAATGAAATTTTGGAACAATTTACAGAATGCAAATGAATATAAAACTATGGAACATTTTCCAACTGATTTACTTTTATCCTAGAAATACTAAAGAATCATCTTTGAACAGAGGTCTATGAAAACTCAGTTACTCTAAAATATCCAGAACACCTTAGGAAAGTGTTTCAGTCTCTTGAAAACATTGAAGGGCTGAACAGTTGAAGTGGGAGTAACACTAAGGAGTGCAGCAACATTTTTATGCACAGGGATTACCTTATTTCCTCTGAAGATCTTCCCATATCTGGCAATAACAATCTTTCCTGTACAGGTAATTCCCATTTCACGTTCCAACGTAAAGAAGTCCTCGGTGCGGCCGTAATTCACATACACCAATTCACCCTTGAGAGAGAAAGAGGCAAGACTTGAAACAACAGTGTCAAAGAACATGTTGAAAGGAGTATGTGATCTAGTAAGATAGCAATGGTTTTTAACATAAAATTCTTGGCCTGCAAGAACTCAGAAGAGCCTTGGCCCCACTAAGTATTCCCACTGAGGATCTTTATACATGCTCCCTCTTGTACTGTTAGCAGTACAGATGTAGATGACAGCTCACTGGAGAATACTGATGCTAAGAGCACTAGATAAGTACCTGGAGATTTTGTCAAACTATTATGTAATAAGGTGAAAATAAGCATCAGATTTGAAAAAGACAATCTCGTCTTTAGATATTGTTTTCATTGGAAACAAAGTTTTGATATTTAATTAAAATGAAACCATTTCCTAAAGAAGGAAGCTGAAGCTTTTTAAACTTGTTTTCCTCATTTCCCACATCTCATCACTCACTGTAGCTCTCCACAAACCAAACAGAGCAGTGATGTTACTCTTTCTTTGGTGATATTTTATGATAAAAGGTCAAAACCTATGAATTTTATCTTACTCTATGTTCCAAAATTCCCACAGCAATTCTTGGAATACTCAAAGCTCTTATGTCTCAGGGTAAAGATTTTCTGCCTGGTACTCCAGCTTTTTCTGTGTGTCTGAGGCAAATGAATACAGTATTCTTTTTGTTTTCTGGACTTGAACAGCTTATTAACAAACATCACAAAGTACATAACTCTGATATAATACCAAGCTGTGTGAGTAGAAGCATTAGTATGTTTCCAGACAGAATCTTAAAGCAGAGCCCAGACCAGGGTTCTGTCAACCTAAATTATTCTATATATAGGCAGGAATACTGAGAACAATGTCAAGAAATTCTAATCTAACAAAATATTAATTGAAACCCCTAATGATCATAGAACAGAAAACTCGTGTTCCACAGGCCAGCTGTATCAAAGAAAAGGAAGCCCATCAGCTGATACCAAAAGTATAACAAGACATGAAGGATTAGTGTTAAATTCAGATCACAGCAACATCTTTATTGCCAGCTAGAAATGTCAGCAAAAACTTTCCAGCATACCCAACGCTGTGCAGGTATACCTGCCAGTGGGAGACTTGGGCAAGCAGCACTTTGAAAAGTGAGATTGTGCATTTGGCCGGGTGAATGTAACAGCCTGTTTGTTCACCAAGGTGGGAAATAATGGCACATAGTTACAGGAATGTCTGGGGAAGTTGATAGCAGCTGATATTAAATATTTACTACCATAGTTTTTAAGGAAAACAAAAAATAAAATCCAGTCCTGACTCAAACTAGAGGAAAAAATTAAAAATATATATGACTGCTCAATTTGAACATTGCTTCATCACAATAATCCCAAGAACATTGCAGTTAAATCACCTTTCCTACTGGTGATAAGTTGGGTTTTGAACTACAGCCTAAGGAATTTCAAATTATTCTGTATTGCTCTCTGATATTATGTGCAGTGCTACAGTACACTATGGTATTCCATCTTTTTCATGTCTATTATTTCCATTTCTGTCTGTTTCTTTTTCTACTTCTGCTCCTACCTCTACTTCTTTTACTATGTAAGATTCTACTGTCTTACCTCTGGCATTCCCTGGGCTGAGAAGGCACTGTAGGGTGGCACCACATCTCTGACAGCCTCATATCCTGGAGGAGGAGGCTCGGACAATGATGTGTTGAAAACCTAATGGGAAAGGAGAAAAGGAGTAAGGTAAACAAGGCAATATGGAAAAAAACCCCCACATTATATTCACAAGCACATTTCACAAACATTTGCAATTGCAAAAGGACACTGGCTTTAGAATTCTACCTAAGAAGTGGCCAAAGTTTTAGCAAGCACTGGGCATCCTTTTCAGTAGGCATGCTCAATGTGTGACCTTACAAATCCCATCTCCACTCTTCACAGAGAATCCTGCATAAATGAACACAGGGTTCCCTGAAGCAGTCTGGGTATAGCAGATAAGAACAAGTTAGGTCACAGTGGTAAAAATGCTTGAATTCAGTTCATCCCTGAAGCTTCTACATGCACTTCAGCCAGTAATGAACTCATTCCCCTTGTGACAGCACATCTTGAGACCTAAATTCTAATCTTCCAGACACTGAATTTAACAAAATCATCAATACTGTATAATTAATCAATGCAAAGAATGGTGCTGACCAGGATTTTTTTCCTCTTTCTAAATAACAGAGTAATTTTCAGAGTAATTTTCGAACACTTGAATTACATGAAGTAATTCTCTTATATTATTGTTTTTTAATCCATATGTCAGGATACTGTATGAATCAGGGTAAATATTAGTATTCCTATCACATATATTATGAAACAAAAATGCAAAATATACAAGCAAACTGGAATCCCTGATTTCCATGAGCTTTGTACCAGGCCCAACACCATTAAGTAAACAGAGGACAGTTTTCTCTCACAGCCTTCCCAGGTGTATGAAAGTGATTTTGTTCCCTGGCTGGAAAAACTGGTGGTTTTTGTACCTCATTGCCATGCTCATCAATTATTGAGATGTAGTTAGGCTTAGTGTCATCAGGGTAAGAGAGCAAGACATCATAATGAACCAACTGAACTGAATCCAAACCAAATTTCTTCCACTCAGCTTGGACTTGCTGTGCCAGATGCATATTTTCCTTTGTTCCTGCTAGGTGGGGAAGCTGTGTAAAATTGCTAGAGGAAAGGAAGAAATAAGCAGGGTCAAGCATTGAAAGTCATAATCAGAACTCCTCTTAGCCTAGCTGAAATTAAACCTCATAGAGATGATCAGATGTATCAGGTTAAATAAGGACCAAGACTTCTCTGCATCTATGTATTTTCAGGTTGTATACATAAACTGAGATGAAGGGTTTCTGGCTGTCCTGATCTAGCACAGGTATTTAAGTCTTCCTTGCAGCACAGTTTAACAAGAATGGTGTGATGACACCAGCCATGAGGTCTTGTCCTTTCTTTACTCCTTGTCTTCCGAACTACCGTAAGCCTATGCACTCTATGCACAGTAAGACCTTACCATTGTGAAGTGATAAAAGAACTGAGCACAATTATTTTTGTGTATCCAATTTAGAAATGTGCATAATTACTCTGATCCTTATTTGTAATTAACTAGACATTCTCCTTGAATCCCACGATTTTGTTAATTTTGGCACAAATACTGGTTTATCTAAAAGTTCACTCCTAGTGTGTCTTGTTGGCAAATAAAAGAGAGTGGGTTTTGAGTGCCATATAAACAAGGAACAGAAAAACTCAACAGTTTGTGACTTAAAAGTCATGCCAGTATGAATAACAAACAGAAAAAGAAAGCATAAATAATGAACAGCCCATTGTCTGCAAAAAAAAAAAAAAAATTGTTCAGACCATTGTGAAAGCCCAGTTGTGAAGCCAGCTGATAAAAACCTTAGTTAGATGAGGCTGTCATCATGATGTCCTCATTCTATCATATGACCAAGCCATTAACATGCCAAAGAAGCATGTGTGGCACCAGCTGGTGTTAATGAAGGAAATTGTATCTTCGATTACGAAGGGGTGTGAGATTAGGAAGAACTTAAATTCTGGAGTTCAAATAAGACCAAATCCATCAAAGAAAGCCATTTTGAAAGAACTGTACATGAATAGAATAGAATAGAATAGAATAGAATAGAATAGAATAGAATAGAATAGAATAGAATAGAATAGAATAGAATAGAATAGAATAGAATAGAATAGAATAGAATTGCTTTTAAAGGATCTACAGCAATCATCTAGTTGCACTGCCTCCCAATTCAAGGCTGACCAAGCATGTTGTTAAGGGCATTGTCCAAAAGCCTCTTGAACACTGACAAGCTTTGGCCATCAACCAGCTTTCTAGAATGTCTGTTTCAAGTCTGAACATCCTCTTGGTAAAGAGATGCTTCCTCATGTCCAGTCTGAACTTTCTCTGGTGCAGCTTTGAACTATTCCTAGGCATCCTATCACTGGCTCTGAGGGAGAAAAAATGAGCACCTCTCTTGCCATATCCCCTCCTTAGGAAGCTGTAGGGAGAAATGAGATTGCCCCTCAGCCTCCTTTTCTCCAAACTAGACAAAATGCTTAGCAGCCAAATGCTGCTGGATAAAACCATGTTCCTCTGATGATGCCAAAATCTAAAATTGTGCTAAAAGTCTCTGTTATAGTGACAGCATCATCTTTTGGATGACATACTGAACCAAGAGGACACTTAAGTGCCATCATGAGTGAGAATGGTTGTTTCTTTTAGGACTTACAAGTATTTAAGCATCACATTTTCATTAGAAGTTGATTTATGCAATAACATTTTCCTGTATTACACTTCCATTTAACTGAACATTGTGTTTTTCTTCATTTTCTCTTCTAATCTGACTGCCTGTACTAGTAGTTCTGATCTGTGACTAAACATCTGCTGTATTTCACTGCAGGACTGGCCACATGACAGTAAATGAGGTACAATGCTTTCTGCTTACATGGAGACAGGGAGTTTAGAGGGCAGGAAGGTCATTTCACAGAGCAGTTTAACAACAGTTGGTTTTGCAAGAGCCAAAACACAGGTTAAGACTAATACCTCCTAAATCTTTGAGTTTGAATATGTACATTCCAGTGCAGTACATGCTACATAGTAAAGAGACCATACTTTCCAGATAATTTATCTGCATGTTCATGGCAAATACACTTAAAATGAAAGCAGTGGGATTGCCTCAACCCTAAAAACTGAAAATGAACTTTAAGCAATTTAGTTTTGCACAACTCCATGCTATGTAATTACACCGGGACTATGAGGCAAATCCAAATTTGCTCATTATTCCTACAGTATCTGATGCTCTTTCTTTACAGTGAAAGTAAATTCCTATCAATCAACTATGACTTGTGGCCTATTACTAACTGGAAAAAATATAAGATTTTAACAAATACTACACTCTCTTAAGAGAAAAATAATCCATTTACAAGATCCCTAAAACAAACAAATCAAGTACAAGTACTTGCATCTAAAGCTTCTAAGTTACTAAAATAGAAATATTTATTACATCAATTAAATTTTAATAGACTTTAAAATATCTATATTGTCATGTTCCATTGTTTTGAATTATTTGAAGCATGACCAACAAGTCGGAGAGGTAATTCTGCCCCTGCTTCATGAGACCCTAGCTGCAGTGCTATGCTCAGCTCTGAGACCCAACACAAGAAGGACCAGGAGTTGATGGAATAAATTCCAGAGGACGCCACGAAAATTATTAGGGGGCTGGAGCATCTCTCCTGAGAAGGAAGGCTGAGAGAGTTGGGGCTGTTCAGCCTGGAGGAGACTACGAGACTTTATAGCACTTCACAGTATCTGAAGAGGGCTTACAAGAAAGCTGGAGAGGGACCTTTCTCAAGGGCATGTAGTGATACAAGAAGGGATAATGACTCTAAATTGAAAGAGGTCAGCTTTAGATTGGATATTAGGAAGAAATTCTTTACCATGAGGGTGGTGAGGCACTGCCACAGGTTGACCAGAGAAGTTGTGGATGTCCCATCCCTGGAAGTGTTCAAGGCCAGGTTGGACAGAGCTCTGAGCAACCTGGTCTACTGGAAAGTGTCCCTGCTCATGGTAGGGTTAGAACCAGAGGATTTTTAAGGTCCCTTCCAATCAATTCTATGATTCTGTGATCATTTGGCTGGCTCCCACCTGATTTTTTTTTTCTTGTCTGAAATGATTAGTCTACACACTGCTTACTAAAGAAACTGCTTGATGTTTTCTGCCTTCATTTCAGCCATAAATGCTGTCCTCATGTCCTCATGAGTACTCAGAGATGTCTTCTTATCTGTAGGTTTTGCAAACCAGCCTGTACAACACATGAAAATACAAAAGTAAAAACATCAGAGCAATATTCTCATGACACACACCACTTCTCTTTGGTCTCACCACAAGATTTTCACTCTTTAACATTTTAGGACTGTTTTTATTTCAGCACATACAAGCTGAAGTGCTTGTACAACTAATGCAGGCTGCAAAGTGATGGCAGTGTTAGTCCCACTAATGGTAAGAGAACTTAATTGTCTAGGTAAATGTTGAGGGATATAAAATACTATCTTATATTTATTTATCAGTTATTTTCCTGTAGATGCTAAGGAGACTTATCTTCCTCGAGCACTAGAATGTCATGCTGTCAGTCATGTTGTTACCTCAATAATGAGGCAGCAGCTTTACAAAAAATGCACAGAAACACAGGCACACTTCTGTAAGGAACAGATGTCTTGTAACTCCTTTCTCACTCTCTGGTCTGGCTCCTTTCTGAAATCCTTCCTTTTCTGAACAAGCACTACCAGAGTAGGTGATGAGAGGAACAGCTGGCTAGAAAGAGAAGTGTTCCTGACATCTGTTTTTCAGTCAGACTGGACATGTTCAGCGCATGCACAGCAGCAGCTACATGGGTAGCGTGAATGAGAGAACCGGTGGGTTCAAGAGGGTAACAAGCTGGCACCAGGGAGGCACTGGTTACTGGCACAATGAAAGGCTCCACATGAGAGAGGAATTCAGTCGGGGGTTCCCAAGGGCACCAATGCAAATACATACCAAAGGGCATTGCAAAATACAAGTGGCTCTTCTGTTTTCCTTCCTTCTATAAGCTGATCATGATTCTTATGTAAAACCAAAAGGAAGGAAGGGAGGGGAAGCCCCTTGCGGTAGCAGCCCTCAGTCCTGCCTGCTTGGGACGAGGAGCAGGTGAGACACTGAAAGACTTTTTCTCCCCTCCTGTCCGTGCCCCTCCAGCCCCGTGTTTTTCTTCCTGCCTCTCTGGCTGCGGCTGGTGCTGTTTCAAGGTCCAGGGGTATGTCTTTTGTCCCCTCCTCGCAAACCCAGCGCCCCTTTCTCTCGCCCACAGCACCACTTTACTCCTATTTACTTAAACAAAAAGTAAATAGAAAAACCAGGCAAAGACGCAAAAACCCTTCTTCTGCGGAGGAGCGGGATATCGCAGAGAGGGGCAGAGCCTGCACCTGCCCGGAGTGAAGGGAGCGGGGCACGGAGGGCGGTATCGGCCGGCTGAGCACGGCCGCACCGCGGGCACCCTGGGCACAAAGTCCGGGGCGCTGCAAACCCGCCCGCTTCTCCCCCCACCCCGGCCCGGCTCCGAGCCACGGCCCCGGGCTGGAGCAGCCCCCGATGCGAAGGAGGGTTAATCTGCACTGTACCGATGAGGAACCCGAGGAGGAAGAGCCCCGCCGCTGCTCCCAGGACGACAGCCCAGAAGCGGCCGCTGGCCGCCTTGGGTCCAGCCGAATCCGAGCGGGCGCCGAGCGACGACCACATGGCTGCTGGCCGG
>VYXF01008385.1:1337943-1412363 GCA_013397295.1 Polioptila caerulea
GGCCGGGCCGCCCTGCCGCCCGCAGAGGCCCCGCGGAGCCCGCCTGAGCCCGGCCGGAGCGCCCCGCTCTCCCCGCCCCGGCCGGGGTAGGGCTCTCCCGCCGGCACGCCCGGCCCCGCCTGCCGCCGCCGCTGGGCGAGCTCGGGCTGAGCTCTGGCGGCCACTCCAGGCTGCCCACCTCCCCTCTGCCGGAACCCTGCGAGATCTGGCTGCCACGTGTTTCACAGAAGCACACAACCATAAAGGTTGGAAAGGACCTCCGAGATCATCGAGTCCAACCTATGACTGAGCACCAGCACATCAACAAGACCATGGCACCAACTGCCACATCCAGCTCTTCCTTTAACACCTCCAAGGATGGTGATTACACCACTTGCTTGGGCCCATTCCAATGCTTAATCACCCTTTCTGTAAAGACACTTTTTAAAGAATTGTCCAGACTAAACCTCACCTGGCACAGCTTGAGGTTATACCCTCTTGTTCTGGTCTTGGTATCCTGGGAGAAGAGGCTGATGCCCACCTGGCTGCAGCCTCCTTGCAGGCATTTGGAGAGAGTGATAAGGTCGCTTATCACATTGAAGGAGGGTGAGCCTCCTTTTCTCCAGGCTAAACCACCCACTTCCTCAGCTGCTCCTCAGAGGACATGCACTCCAGAGCCTTCACCAGCTTCATTGTCCTTCTCTGGATACTGGAATGTCCTTCCTGAATTGAGTGGCCCAGGACTGGACATAGGATTCAAGGTTCAATCTTACCAGTATTGAGTACAGGGAGATGATCACTTCCTGCTGGCCACACTATTACTGACACAGGCCAGAACGCCATTGGTGTTTTTGGCCACCTGGGCACACAGTTCTTTTGATTTACTACAAAGGGCAGTGAGAATGCAGAGCCATGACTCCCATGTTTGGCTTGCCATGGATTTCTCACTGTGCCATGCCATGCCATCCTCCACAGGCCACACACCACAGCTGGCAACATCAGCAGGGCAAATCTAAGGGGGAAGAAATGTAAAAGCCAATGTTTTAAAAGATACATTTTAAAAAACATTTTACTCCAGTACCTAACACGCTGCGACAGGCTGTAAAGACTTTTCGGAGAGATAAATGCCTCTTTGAAGGTGGGCTGGCTACAATGTATCGTCATGCCCTGTATTTCCTTCTGCTTTACGGAGGCACAGACCCAAAGAGAGTGCGTGCGCCCAGCTGTCAGTTTGAGGAAAAGGCTGAAACTTTGTGTGCTTTTGATTTTGCTGGTGTCTATTTTTTCTGCCTGTTAAAATTATCACTGTATTATTTTGGAAAAAACCTCTCCATTCAATTCAGTCATCATATTGGGATAAGAGTGTACCTTTCAGGCTGTCACCAGAGTGGAGCTTTGCCTGCAGAGGTGACTTCACTGGCTCTACATGAGGATTTTCATCCTCAGAACCCTTGCTCGGGTGCCTGCTAGGGAGACAGCTGATGTTTAACACACGAAATCTGAAGTTGTGTTGTACCCATGTCCACATACAGTATGGACAGTCTGCACTCAGCAGCAATGCAAGGACTATGCACCCTACAGGACTGCTCCTGTTGAGCCTGCTGCTTGCTGATGCAGACAAAACCTGAACCTAGGATGAATTCCAGACACTGGACTTTGTCTTGCCTCATCTGCAGAACCAGTTGCGCCAGGAAATCTTGATACAAGAACACTAGAGGGCTGCTGTGGAAAGCAGAAATGTTGGCTTTGAAAAGCAGTACATCAATAACACAACAGTAGCATGCTTTGAAATTTTCTAAGAGACAAAAAACCCCTGCAAATGAACAGCTAGAAGGTTAAAAAAAAAATAAAAATTTCAAAAGCCTATATTTGTGATATTGTTCCTGTCTCCTACTTAATAGTATCATATACAGTCTGATCCTCCTCTGCAGAAGCCCTGCTTCTGACACTCTGAGGAGGGAACTCTGTCACATTGTCAAGTCAAACTCAGATGCCTGACAAGTTGTCATCAGCTTATTGACCGTTGTATAAACCATTATGGAATCCCCAGCTTTCCCCTATAATATATAAGGAACATAAATTTGGAAATGCACATAGTGGAAAGTTTTACTTCTGCCCTGCAGCTTGCTTTCCTTCCCCATCCTGTACCTGCACAATGTGCCTGTATTTGTTATTCCTCCATTATTCACTGGTGGATGATGAAACCAAGTCAGTGTTAAGTAGGCTGAAGAATGAACATATCTTCTGTTATTCTTAGCAAGATTAATTTGGCCAGGGTGCCTTTGGGCACAAGGCATCTTTGGGAGAGCCCCTGGATCAGTTAATTGGTGTTTGAAGTGCTTGGAAATTAGGTTAATGAAGCACCATGGGACTAAGCATTGAACAAAAACATATCTTATCTCTTGATTAATATTCCAGAGGGATTTAATCAATCCCAGTGGTTTATGGCCACACTTTTTCAAGCGAAGTAAGATGGAAAGGAGCAGTGAGGAAATTGAGATGGGAATATTGTTGTAAGTTTGGTGTTGTTTAGTACTCTAAAATTAACTGACCTGCCACACCACTTAGAAGTTCTGAATTACTGCTTTGAGGTGTTTTATATATAGTTTTTTCAGTGCGCCTGCAGCTTGGGCAGAACATTTTGAACTTTAAATATACAATAGCGGCAGCCAAGATCATAGAAAAAATTTACTCAAGAGTAAATGGCAGTAGTGATAAATGCATTAAATGTTGTGCTTATTTTATACAGAATCATATAGGTCACCTTGTAGGCAAAGCCATTTCACTAAACCAAAAGTAGGAAAAGTTAATGCTTCTCCTGTTTCTGTAAAAAACCTTCTACTTATCAAAGTAATAAAAATAATTTTTTCTTATCTCTGCGATTCAAGGAATGTACAATGTTTTCTCTTTTTCAATATATCTGCTTGAAGAAACTCACTGGGTTTTGAGATGTAAATTTTAGGCAATGTTTTGGTTAGGGTTATCCACTTATTTATCATGATACAGTTTTCCTTAGGCCCAGTTGCAACCAATGGTAGGATCTTTACTTGAAAGTGTTAAAGAACCTACTTGTATGTTGAGGTGTTGTTCAAACACAGATACAGTAAGTTCAACTTCTCTGCCACTTTCTTTTTATATACCGGCAGAATAACTCTATTTTTGCTAGCCCTTCAGCATGTGAAAATGTTGTGACAGTAATTCACTGCACAGAACACTGGGAAGTATTTGTGAGGAGGGTTCTTCATATGCCTACTAAATGTATACTCTGAGTTTACTCAGATTTGGGACTTAGGAAAGCGTGGGGATGAGTTATCTCAGTGATGATTTTTGCAGTAGCCATTCATTACTCTGAGTCACAAAGCTATTTTTACAGATTATTCAGTTAAGAGATTCTAAATTTTTGTTTGTTTGTTAGTTTGTTTGTTTAGGGAAGAAAACAAAGGTGGAAGTGGCTATGTCACTTACAACACACTGGAGGAACAGCCAGTTTCGTGGGGAGATAACACGACTGTGGTGTCTGAGGCTAGCCTTTATAATTTGTCAGATAAAGGTTTGTTTGCTTGTAGCTTCCACTCTTTGTTACAGTTTTAACTGTGAGACAGTGGATGAAAAGAAGATGCTTAAATGTGTGGAGCTCTGCTGTGGAATTATGTCAGGGTTCAAAAGGAGGCCAGCAAGGAGACATCACGGGGATCACCTGCCACTGACTGCTCTATCAAGCTGAGGAAATTGGTCAAGCCTTCTTTCAACAACCAGAAGTTTCATGATTACAGGTCCTTCAGCATGGGAGGACTCAAACAGGCTGCCCAAAAATGTGGCATAAAAAATCTTGGAAGTTCTCCAAACACCTGAATAAAGCCCTGTGCAACCTGATCTAACTTGGATCCTTGCTCTGTTTTGAGCACCAGTTGGTCTGAATTGACCTTCTGAGGTCCTTTCTAATATTTTCCTACGACTCTGTAATTTTAAAACAAAAAAAACCAGAGTTTAATATGTGGACTGCAATATCTGTGTTTCTCTGTTTGTTTCTCTGTTAAAAATTTGAGAAACAGATAATAAAATAAAAACACTTGCCTATTTCCCAGGGGTTCTGTATGATTAAATAACTTCCTTAAAAAAAAAAAAAAACAAAAAAAACCAGAAACAAATGAATGAGTTTCAAGTCTCTATTTGGTTATAGAAACAATCACTAATTAAATTTTAAGTGGTTTGGAAAGAAGTTATTGTTATATACTTCATGAGTGAAATAAATTGCATATATTTTTGTAAAATGTCAATAGAAGACCATGAGATGAAACCTAGAAGAATTTTCACCTAGAAACCTTTTCTTACACTTTATTCTAGCCTCATATTTTCAAACAATTTGAAATATCAGTTTCACACATTTTATTCATATAGGTCATGCAAATAACAAGTAGGTTTAAAACTCGTGTTTTCCTTTCCCATACTATATACTCTTCTCATTGTATTTGCATTAGAAAGTGCATAGATAAAACTTTGAAGGTGCCTAGAATCCATGCTGCTTTTGATATTCTCAAGTCACGACAGTGTTTCTGAAACATCCCATTCTGCAAAGTGCCACATATGGCTATGTACTGGAAAGAAAATGTGAGCTTGCTCAATATTTTTCTCCCTACAGGTCTCTGTATGAAGAAGTCAGAATCCTGTTTCTGTGCCTACTTAAAGCACTAAGCAATCCTATAATCATAGATTCACAGAATAATTTGGACTGGAAGAGAATTAATTCCACCTCATCCAAACCCCCTGCCATGGGTAGTGACACCTTCAATCCAGATTGAAGTCCTCTGGTTGCTCAGAGGACTTTCCAACCTGGCCTTAATCTATCCAGGCATTGGACATCCACAACCTTCCTGAGCAATCTGTTCCAGTGTTTTAGCATCCTCATTGTAAAGAAATTCTTCCTTATATCTAGTCTGAATGTACCATTGTTTAGTTTAAAATCACTTCTTTTTGTCCTATCAAAACAGATCCTACTAATAAAGTCTGCCTTATTTCTCTTACCTCTTCAATTTGAATTCTTGGTAGTCAAGTTTATTATCTGCTGTGTTGGGTTTGTGCCTTGACCCTATGCTGTGAGCTTGGAGATCTGTGGAGTATTTGCTATGATAAAATTCCTTCTGCTGTGACTCTGGTGACTGTACGAAAAGCAGCAGGGCAGGGCTCCTTTTCTACTGTAATGGCTCACTAATTTTGTCCTTCTTTCCTCTTCTGGGTTCATTTTGTATCCTCTTTCCTCCTCTCCCAGTTCTTAAAGGTGTTCCAAGGGAATCAGTTTTTACAACCAGAAGGAAAGGGTAATAAATTTGCCATAGTAGCTACTTGTCCAGGTGCACTCTTTTGTTGACTCCCTTCTGTCTTGAATGGTGATACTTGCTACTGTGTCCAAAATAACTGTGCTCCCATCTTCTGGAGCTTCCTACTGAAGTGCTAGAACATTAGCTTCTACAGAGGTCATAGAAGTAAACCTATTTGCAGAAGGGAGTTTGGTTTTTCAAATAGTACAACATTTTGGGGTAGTACACTGTGAAAGAAGGAAGAGGAAGGTACCCTGAGCTAGCATAAAATCTGATCCTGTAAGGATCAGTGCTAAACATGGAAAAGGGGAGGAGTGTCGCAATTGTAACCAGTTGTAACAGGAACCCCAGTGCTGCAAGATGCAGAGATATTCATCTAAGGGAAGGTGCTGTGCTGATTTAAAAGCTTTTCATATTGAATGGAGAGCTTTAGCTGTTACTATTGCTCTTGGCTTCACAGCTCAGTTCTCTTCCAGTTGTCATACTCACTAGACTGCTTATGAATGGATTCTTCAGGTTTCATCAGTATGGCACAGAAGAGTATTTACTGCTATCAACTTCAGTTTATTGCTGGATTGTGGTGTTGATTTGGTGTGTGGAGGAGTCAGACAAGCTTCATATGTGACAAAACGTGATCCAGGGAGTATCTGCCCCTCTTCCTGTGCTTAAATAGTTAATCAGCTCAAGGTGCCCTGTGTCAATGGCACCATGAAAACAGAAATGGTCTGTCATTGCTGCAGAATTGACTCCACTGTGGCTGAATTGCCTTGAATCATTTTACAGCTTCAGAAATAGTTTTTACAGAAATATACAGAAATTCTTCTGTGTCTGTGTTCAGCCCTCCCAGGACACTGATCTTTCCCGTATTGGAAGTATGGCAAGTACATTTACTAATTGTTCTTGTGCCAAAGACCAGGGTGCCAATATGGAAAACAAGGACAACAGAGCAGAATAATGTATGCACAGACATTCTCTCAGATGTTAGAGTGCAGCTAATATAAAAATATGTGCCTCTATGAGAAATTGATAAACAGCAGTTTAGTCATGTTGCAGCTGCCTTAAGATGAGCATCCCGACCATTTTTGCTTTCCTCAAAGCTGCACTGGAGTGCTCTGAAGTCTACAAATATTCTAGCTTTTTCATGCCACAGGAGCAAAAGAAAAGAAAGGTTTTTTTCTGTGCTTATTTGCACAGACTTGAATTGTAGTGCCTGTTAAATAACGCTCCTTATTGACGGTGAGTTGCAGTTAGCCAGCATGTATTCTTGGAATTTTATAGAATAGATTTGCTGCTGTGATTATCACTGTTGTATGCATTTTGGCTATTTATCTGCTCCTAGCTGCTTATTCTTTAAGATTTTCTATTGCAGCTGGAAGAGATTCAGTATATGTAGACAGAAGCAGGAAACCATTTCAATTCTGTTGGTGAACAAGACATAATGACTTCAACTTTTAAAAACAAGTTAAAAATAGGCACCACTGTTATGGACATTTGTGTTTGTTGTGTGATTACATCGTAATGCAAAATATGAAGCTTATTTTTTTAACAGTTTCCTGTTGTGAATTTTATTTTCTCAGAAATGAGAGGCTAATAATTCTCAGTGGGATTTTTGTGGTCAGATGTAAGAAATAAGTACTTACTCAAGAAGTTTACAAGGTCTATTCCAATTTTTGTTCTATTCAGGATAATTCTGTGGTTTAAGGTTTCATGCTTCTTTATTTCTGGTCGTTTCTTTTATTATACAGAGAAATTAGAATACTTGGCCTTAGCACCATTTTTCCTGGATTGTTTGAAAAACTTTATGCATCATACTTCTTTTAATCCTTACAGAGTCTGAAGTGCACAGTCTTTCTGACTTATCTGAGGTCACTGTAGTAGATGCAAAGTTCTCTGATTTCTCAGCCATGTGTCCTGGCCACAAGACTGCAATATTTCAAAGTCAGACTGCAGTATTCCTTATGTCTATATTCTTCTTTTAGATTATGAGAAAATTATAATTCTAATTCTTTGTGTTAGCAACTGCTGCTATTGGAAAGGCATATTGTTTTGACAAAGATAGTTATGCATTGTGTGCATGTAGAAAAATGAAATGCTACCAGAGAAAATTTCACTTACTGTATCATAATTTCCACTGTCAGTAAAAACTGGGGAGGTTTTTCCTGCCCTCCATTTCTCTGTATATTTCAAGCACTATCTTTCCTTGAGGAATATCCCAGTGGCCTGGGAACTGTTCCCCAAACAGACACCTAAATACTTGAATGATTTTCAGTACTACATGCAAATCTGTAGTGTTGGCCGGAAACATGGCAGTTTTACTCTCTAGTATTTTTAAAAAGAAACTGCACTGGCATGAAATTGGAAGGATACACAAGTAAATCAGACTGCTGAACTTTTTGTGATCACCAGGCAAAGGATAAACTGAAGTGCACTCAGCCTCCAGATAAAAAAGCAATTGAGAGAGCAATAAAAGGATATACAGCTGTAGAAAAAAATGTGAGCAAAGGACAGAGTTCAGATTAAAGACAGAAGCTGAAGAAAGGCAAGGCAAGAAATAAACAACTCTTTAAAAACGTCTTGTGAAAGTCCTGCAGTATAAGGGGAAAAATGCATTCTCCTGCCCTGACCTCTAAAGAGAAGTCATCAGTTCTCTGAAACTTTATGAGAAAAGGAAGTGCTAACATCTGTTTTTCCATGTTCAGTCAGTGAATTTGATGTTGTTTGAAGAAAGAAATTCATTTCAAGAATTCAGTCACGTTGGCTGTCCTACACACCAGTGTACGGAAAACCCTCTTCTGCTGGGCCTTTTTAAGTTGAAAATGCATCATTCTAGTAGAGCTTGAAATAAACACTAAACTAAATTGACTGAAATGAGATTCTGGCAGCTTTCAGGGTGAATTAAATTGGTTCTATGGGGTCCACTCCTTCCCTCACTCACTCCAAGATTACTTACTTCAGTTGTAAATGTCATTTCTTCTCTTGTTAAGAGATAACTTAATAATTCCTATGCCTCTGTGGTTCAGTTAAAATTACATCTACCTCTGAACCTTCAAGTATGAGGTAAATGAAAACAGTGACTCTGAAGAGAGCTGCCATGTCTATCTTTTATTTTCTTTCTGTGTGAATGGCAGGCATGAGAAATCAGGTCCCATTCGTGTCTTAGTCTGTTTTCGTTGCTGAATATCATTATCTGAAAAAAGATTTCTTCACAGATGTGAAAAATGCAAACCAAACACACCTGCACCTCCATGGTGGAAGACTGAAGTGAAAGGATGTATAGCAGTAGGAATGTATGGCAATCAGTTCAGTATGTCCCATCAGCAGCTGATGATGGGCGGTGAGATTGATGCAGACTTTAGGTTTTGTTGTTAAAAAACTACAAAAAATATACAAGTTGATGAGAACTTACTGGATATTTCTTAGATGCTAAGAAGGAGCTGTGAAGGTTTGCTACATTTAAAATTCCAATTTATAGATGTGATCATTGGAATAAAATTGCATTAGTTTTCATATGTGGAACATATGTGAGATTTCATGTGCTGTACTATTAATTTATGGCATAGGGGCACATTTGCATCCTCAGGTGGGACCGGTGCTATATGTATGTAGGGATGTCTGTGAAATATGCTGCTGTAACCATACATGTTTGACTGAATGTTTTACATGACTATTTTATCAAAATGTGTAACCATTTCTCCCTCACCTGAAGAGTTTAAATGAAGGCAGTCAGACTTACTTATGGTATTTCACTGAGTCCTTGGAGAAATTGTGTTCTACATTCTGAAGCCCAGGGTAAACCCTTCAGAAAGCCCTACAGAAGGGGATGAAAAAAAAAAAATGTTTCCAACAGCAATTTATGTTCTTCTGTTGGAACAAGCCAAAGTTACTTGAAAAGATAGCATAGAGATAGGGAAGCTGGGGACACAGAATGCTATTTTGAAAATATAAATGGAACAGCCCGAAATCGAGAGGGTTTTGATTTGGAAGTGGAAGCAAACAATCTATCCTACATAAATTTTATAGAATTGCATCCTGAGTAGCATTATACCTCAGTCATTAGACTTTCTCACAATAAGCATATCTTCCCCTCTTCTGGTGCTCTTGACCTCCTCAATATGAGCCTCCTGGACATGACAACCAATCAACACCTTCTGTTATTGTTTGACAATACTGTTTAGATTCTATAGGATCTAGAGTGGTGCCTGCAGAGCTGGTGTTTTGCTAGAAAAAGGATGAGGACCATATGAGAATCTCTTGCTCTTCTGTATGCAACTAGTTTTTAGAGATTTTAAAACAAGTCTTTTTAGAGCTAGTCTTCAGAGCATAAGTTACATGAGGGACAGGGAGGGAGAACACAATAATTGATGATTTCTGGAAGAAAAAAGTAAAACAGGAGAAATAAATTCCTGAGAACTTGCATATGTGAATAATGACACTTGGAATATCTTGTATATTTTAATAAACACAAAACAAAAGAAACTGATAATACACACATATTCTTCTAAAATGCAGTTTTCAAGGGCATGATCAAGAGATGGGAGTATTCCTTTATTTTCCTTATGTAATTTTTATATTTACCCACCAGATGGCAGCCACAGACTGCCCACTGATTGGACCACACTCGCCTCCGATTTATACACCATCTATGACCAGAGACCATAGTCTGACAAGAACTGCTTTGCTTTCAAGAAGGTCAGCAAAAATAAACACAACTGTAAATTGAGCAATTTGGTTATTCTGATTTCCAGTTATGCTTGCTTTATATCAGTGCAGCTACAGCATCTAACATTTGGGAAAGTGAGGAATCTGGCCTCAGATGGGTGCAAAGGTGTGCCTATGTAATGCATTTAAATCAATTGAATAAATTCCTTCTTTGAGGGTCACATTCTCCTTACAGCTCTTTTTCTGGTCTGGTCAGGTCAGGTCAGGTCCTCAGTTTGTGGAGAGAGACAATGATACACATTCAATCTGCACTGGCCTAAGCTTGTGAGAACAATTGTCGCAGTTTGAGAGCATCTGGTGACATGCAGCCCACTGACTGCCCTGACACTTGATAAATCTCATGCATTCAACGTGAGAAGCTCTGGTCAGACTTTTTGATACTCATAAATTCTTTCCTGCCTTATGCCTTCTTTCATTCCCTGTCATGCCTACTATGTAGGAGATATGGCAGTACACTGGAGCTTGCTAGGAATATTCCTCCTGTGAGGAATCTGCTAGGATCTCATCTCCTTTTTTCAGCCCAGTCTTCCACTCCATTATACCACTGTTAAAAAAATACCTTAGTTCTCCTACTCTCACATCACCAGGAGCAAAAAAGTTGAAGACTGACTTAGGCACTTTGGAAGCAGATGCCTAATTTTTTCAATCAGAGATCATTGCCAGTATTTTGCAGAGATGTAACTCTGCTGCAAATTTGTCATGGGATGGGACTTTGTTAGAAGGTTTGCTGTCTGGTGTGGAAGAGCTATCATCAGAATGAGTAGGGACATGTCCAAGATCATTGAGTTTATCTAGACAGAACCCAGAGAGATCCCAGGTATTCTGAATCACTGGCACTATAGCGCTCACTATAAGCAATATCACTTAAGACTACTGTTTGCTGTAGCTCTTAGAACTGGTTTTATTTTTATGTGGCTACTTAACTTAGAAATTACTGTCCAAGGAGGACACAAAGATAGCAACAGGGGAAACTAATTTTTCCTGAGAGCTGACAGATGTGTGCTTTGTATTTGGCTTTTATTTTGCCTGTATGCCCAGAGGTTTTCTGAGCTGGCAGGGTTTGGGGGACATAGAAAACCCCAGAATTTTAATACTCTTGCTGCTCCACTGGATAATTTGAGTGAGCAGCTTGGGAGGGATCATACAGTACAGAGATGAGCACTAAACAAAATGAGGCCTGGTGACTAAATGACATTTCCATCTTTCCAGAGAAAATCTCTCCATATTAGTATAGTTTCTCTGGATTCAAGGAAGGGCAGCAAATGGATTTCTATCTAATTGGACTTTGGCCAGCCTTGACAGTATTTTTCTAAGAGGATTTTTGTATTTTTATTTATCTTTGAACACCTTTTATCCTCAAAAGAAAAAAAAAAGAAGCCATCCTTCAAAGGAAGCTTAAATCCAAAAGGAAAAGTTGCATTGCTGAGTGGATGACAAGAAAAAATGCTAGAATTTCCCCAAAACTGCCTCTTAATCTAGAATGGTGCAAGATAGGAGATATATGTCTTTTATCTATGGAAAAGAAAAAATGAAACTTTTTGCATGGTTGGGATGTGATAATCACTGGGGAATCTTGCACTTGTGTAGGCTGAGGAAGTAAGAAGCCAAGTAACATAATTTTTGTTTCTTCAGGCACCATGTGATGTGGATGAATAAAGGGAAGGTTTCCCCCTTTCTGTAGAACTACTATTCCATAGAAAAACCTAATCACTCTCCAGAATGGCATTCTGGTCCCCAGCAACCTCCTGGCTCAACAGACTCTAGTGCAACTCTGAGGTTACTCCAGGCTGATGAAAATCAAGGCATGTACAAGCTCAAACAGAAAAGTGTATTAAAATATTGACACCAAAATGCCTCATAGCAGCCCAGTGTGCTTTTTAGCAGGATCCTGTTGGACTGTAAATCTATAGCTGAAGTGCAGTGCCACAGGCTCTCCTCTTGCTCTGTTGATCCAATAGAAAGGAACAGCACAGTGGTGGGATGCAGCTCAGGCCAGCCAGCTGCAGCCAACACATTCAGTCTGTTAGCAGAAGGGAAGCTGAGATGCCACACTTTGATGTGCCTGGGAGGGAGCACAAAGTGAGGGCCACTGTCATGGGTCCCTTGTGCTCATGCCCTCTCTCTTTCACATTGACTGAAAGAGAAGACACAAGGTTGAGGCAGAGTGTGTCTTGGTTCTGTGAGCAGCTATTCCAGTTTTCTTATCCTTGGTTTTGATCTGAGAACTAGTGTTCAGAAGGAATAGAGCTATGAATTTGATGTCTAACTAGCTGTTTGTCTCGGTTCTACCTTAAACAGCAGCCTACATGTTTGAAAGGCTGAACGGATGAGAAATCACAGGCCCACTTCTTTCATTCCCACACATTTCATTTGCTGGTAGCTTTTCTGAAAGGCTTTGCCATTGACTGCTTCCTGACCTACTTTATTTCACACGTGCAGACTGGGAAAGTTTTCAGCAGTCACTGATCATTCTCTCCTGGAAAGTAAAGCTGGCAATACTATTTTTATTTTCATCTTAGGGAAAGAGAATGTTATGCATGCCCTAAGGCAAGGTCATCATTTGCCTTCAGTTTAGGTAATGTGAAAGAACATCCCTATTCAAGCTTTTGTTTTGGATATTAACTGCCAGATCTTCACTAAAACAAGAGATACCACGTCCTTATATCTTCAGGATGTTTTAAAACCAGCATGGACACCCCAAGATGTTGGTGCCTTTTTGTTTCCAGTCTTGAAGGTCAGATAATGGGTCTTGCACAGCTAAGCTACTTTTCATTTCTGTTACAGCTTTTGAGAATTCCTAATGCCTTAAAAAAAACTAAAAAACCAACAAACACACAAAAGTAATTTCAACCAGTTAAAAGTATAAAACTGATAGTTGTTGCTGTGAAACAATATAATGACTCTTAATAAAAAAAATTGGGTTTATTAAACTTAGTATTGGACTTGAGTAGTGGTAAAATCTGTCATCCTAGCATATATATTATATAATTTATAGACTTCTAATAGCTGCT
Source organism: Polioptila caerulea (assembly GCA_013397295.1). NCBI lineage: Eukaryota > Metazoa > Chordata > Aves > Passeriformes > Certhiidae > Polioptila > Polioptila caerulea. Next base: position 1,350,968 of record VYXF01008385.1, read on the forward strand.
ATATTATAGATTTCTTCACTTTCAGTGCACAGATACACAGAAAAACCCAAACACATTATATTTGTAGTACTTAAGAGCAACATAAGCTGTAGAGCACTGCAGAAATTTTAAATTATTTGCCAGAGTCTTCTTGCTGTAAAACCAGTTTAATATTATTTTTAAAAAATGCATTTGAGATGATACTGCCTGTGGAATATTTATATTATAAAAATCCTTGAATTTGCCAACTGCTTTGGCTGGGCATGGAAGATTTTTGCTTTTTTAGATAAAGTACCCTTGCAAACTTCTTTATCTGGTATTTTACTGGGATATTGGGATGCTTCCTCATTTTGTAAGTGGAATCACCCTAAAGAATGATGTTATGGTGTTTCACCAGCCAGTCACTTTTAACAGAAAAAGGGTTTGTGAAGCTCAGTTTAACTATTGGTCCTTGTCTTGATCCTACTGCTTCAGAAACTCGTTGTGCAAGAGACTCAGCTCTTGGACCTTTTTGACATGTTCATGCTGCACGGAAACAGAAGAGCTCGGTGGTTATTTCTACCAGATGTTACATGTGAGGAAATTCCATCTTGCGTATTTGTTTTTTTAGAATAGAAGTATCTTGAAATTTTATTATTATTACAGAAGTTATCTGTTTATATTGCAGCGAGCAGTGTTGGTTCTGCTCCTGAGATGACATGAAAATACCTGTGTCCTTACAGCCCCATGCACTGTGTCTGTTACAGTACATGCCCCTATGTCTTTACCTGTTTCTCATATGCCACACTGGAATGTATGTTGGGAAAGAGTGTTATGTAACAACTGCAATAGAAATCTGTGTTAAGACTTTAAAAAATGCCCAGTTATTGTAATATTTCAATTTGAGGGAAAGCAAAAGACCATACCTTTCTGTTGTTCATTTGATTTTTCAGACAGGCATTGGAGTCTACTTTTGGAAAATCATTCTTTCTGAGGTGTGTGAAGGTTCACATCTGAGAACCTGAGACATCTGTCTCTGACTTGCTGTGTCAACTGGAAAATGATCCCTTCTGTTATTTTTAGGACTTTTCTATAAAACAAACCAGAACACACTCAATTTTATTAATATTTCAATTTCATTCGCATAAACATATAAAGCAGTCATCAAATGAAAAATATTACAGTGAAACAGGTCTTGTTTTTTTCCCTCATTTGTACTCTTACTACTGTGTAGAAAACAGTAAAGCAAAAGGAGAAAGTGATCAAGCTAGAAAAAAACAGACTGCTTAGAACAAAGGAAGGAGGCAGAAAATGAGATGGACAGAGCTGAAAGAATTGAAAGCTGTCCAACAGCCTAGGTCAACATGAGATTCACTGCCTTGAATTTTTCTCCAAAATAATTTGGAGGGTATTTTTGTTAAAGAACTGCAGTATTTTCTCTGTGTATTTCTCAAATAAAGCATTGCAGTGTTTCAGACCAATGGTCTCTGTGCCACTCTATACGTCCCTGTCGAGTATCTGGCATGGACCTAAATACTCACGATGCTCAGAAGCCCTAAACAGACCAATGGTCTGAAGGATGTGAATGAGGATATGAAGTTAAAGATCAGCACTTCAGGAATGTCATGCTGTTACGTACATCTGTCTTCTAACTTACACATGATAGGGTTTGCAAACGTACCCCAGGGTACTATGACCTAGAGATTCCCGTGTGTATGAAATAAAAGAGAATTAAGTGGAAGACAAAGAGTTCTCAAACCAAAATATCATCTGCTGTGCTGTGGCATTGCACCTTTTCCTTCAAGTACCATCTCTTTCCTTCTATCCCATCTCCATCCCTGCCTCACTCAGACAACAAAGTTCCCCCTACCAATACCCTATTAATTCTCTTTCTACCCATCATTCAACAACGCAGATCAATGTGACATAGCTGTCTCTGCAGATTGCTGACAGCTACCCAGACAACACTTTATTTTATATATGAAATCTCTTTCTATTTTAGGTCAGCAGATGGTTGTGACAATTGCTTTCCATTGCTCTGTGCTCCTGTAAAAGTCACTGTCACAAACTATATCACGAGATGAGAAATTACTTCCTTCTTGGCCAAAATTTTTGTCATAGAATTTATAAAAGCTTTGAAAACTCTTATTCCTTTTTCAAATTATTCAGGAAAAACCTCAACAACTTTTGGGTTTCAATTCTTTGTGTATTCATGTGCCTTCCTTGTCCTGATAGTGTGAACTCCTTTGAGAGTCAATGAAACTTCCCATTTTCTCTTCAGTCAGGAGTTTTCAGTTTTGTGTCCTCACTGAACCAATAGGGCTGCAATAATATCGCTGAATTTAATCTTCACACACTGCCTTGTTAATATGTAGTAGTATCATAGCATTGTTGCATTAAAATTGTTTGGGTTTTTTGGGGGGGGTGAGGATTTTTGCTCACATTCTAATCTGTATTCCTTTATATTCAATATACAACTATTAAGTGTAACGATTAAGCCGGTCCTTAAAACTGCTGCTTAGTATATCTTCCATAGAAAATTTCTGAGGACTTTCAGACATATACTCTGATGTCATGCTTTCAGAACATTTTTTATGATGATTTCCAGAGGAGTGATATTTGGATAAAGCTCCTTTAAATTGCATTCTTTTCAAGAAAGGGTGTGAAGACAGATGATGCTTAGTTTCTAAATCATATACCATTTATTTGAGTCAGCTGCATGGTTAGATGTCTGTCTTGTATCATTGTGTTTGAATACTGTTTACAGATTGGAGTCCTGCTTTTATTAAAGTCAGTGAAAAAACTCAAACTATATTGAAAGTAAAGCTACATCTCTTTGTTTAGGACTTACTTCAAGATAGCTCCAAAATCCCTTAGATAACTCAAAGAAATTTTAAGATGGTGAGGCTTGATGTCACCTGTATTATTCAAGTTTTAAATTTTCTTGGGAAATTTTTAAATAATAGTGGTTTGTTTCATTTAGAATAAAACTTCCCACAGCATTTTTTGTAACCTGCAAATTGCAATTCTGTGTTAGGATGAGGACCAAAAGGTGAATTCACTAAAGAAGAAATAAGCAATTAATTTATAACAGCGATACTGCTTCAAATGTAGAATTGTATAATAGGAATGAAATCACTGCTCTTGATGAAGAAAGTGGATTTTTTTTTTTTGTGGGATTAGAACTCTGCATTAGGAAATCCACATTTTCTTGTAAATCATGGTCTGGGTTATCCTTCCCATTATTAGGGTTCACTAGAATGGTTTTTTTTCTAAGCTAGATAAGAGTTTGGTCAGACTTGAAAGCTTTTTTGAAAAGCAGGACTAATAGCTTTTGTTCTCCAGGATTAATGTGTGTGTCTCATGAGTAGTTTAAGTTTGAAGACTGTCACAAAGCTTCCATTATGATTAAAGCTGTCATTAACTGAAAGCCAGGTCAATCTCAAAAAGATTTTCAAATATAATATTTCAGGCTGCCAACATCTTTTTCTCACAGGACATTTACACTTGTCATTATAGTAAGTGAAATTAATAGCAGTGATACCTGTCTTTTGTGAACTTTGCAAAATATGGTATATCCCTCTCTTTAGAAAGCATGGCAGAAGCAGAAAGAAATTGTTATTGCCCTGAGTTAGTGTTTTCATTAACATGTTTTCTTTTTTGGGCAGTCAGATACACTAACTGGTAAGAAATTAGGGACAATAAAGTGCCAGTGTTGCCCTGCATATCAAGAAAAATGTTTTCTTGCCAAAAGAAGGGTGAAAAATATCCATGAGATTCCCAAAGAGAGCCAGACTGTGGATTTACCTGTTGTCTATATCTCTGCTTTCTTCTGTTATTTTCCTTTCTTTTTATGTCTCTCTTGAAGTAATTTCACTATTCAGCAAAATTTCCATAAAAATTATGTAGAAATGAAGTGTTAACTTAGTGCTTTAATCTTAGGTCATTTCAACCAGTGTCTTCAGTCCATAGGTTTTTGCCCTGAATGGTCTAATTAAATGTGTTACTTTTTGATTATAACTTTTTTAAACCTACCTTGGTATCAGACGGTTGGGTTATATTTCTCTAACCTGATTAAGTGCCATAATCTGTCCTTGTGCATCTCTAGCACTCAGCTATGCACATTGACTCAGCTGTGCCAGGGGACTATAAATGATGATGATTTTGTCCATGAGAGACCAAGCATCTGAAATCTGTTTTCACTCACAGTCTGAAATGGGTGCAGTCCTTACTGCAGCAACGTCTGTCACTGAAGGGCATGTTCAGAACTTTACTGCCAGCTTACTTGAGGTAAACTGTATGATTTGAAGCAGGAATCCTGAGGCCTGGCCATCCCTTACTGGGTTTAAAATGAGTGTAAAGGAAAGCCTCGAAAACAAGAAGTGTCTCTGTTGCAGGTTTGATGGATGGCATCAGACAGGGTGGATAGAACAACAGTGCCAGTACGAAGCGATGAGCTTATAGAAGTGCAGAGAGCAGAACTGGTCATGAACTTAGATAAACCCAGGAAAGATACACTTATTGGACTTGAGTGTCAGAGTGATGTACTGTGTGCTCTTTCTGTTACTGGAATGCCAAGGATGCTGTCTCAGTCTCTGTTCTTTTGGGAGGGGTAAGCCACCATTGACATTGCCTTTTTTCCCCCTCAGTGTGGCAAAAGTAACAGATATCACATCCTTAGTGCATATATATATATCTGGATGAATCTCTCTCTGCAATGACAAGCTGGTGGTGGGGCCAACAGTGTCAGGGAGGATTGTGGTGCTCTTAGAGCCTAGTGTAGAAATCTTGCATGCACAGAGCCACCAGACTCGCTGCACATTCACTGTCCTCTCAGAAGGTTTTCCACAGCTGCTGTTAGGGCTACTTCATACTGGACCTCATTTACACAGTTGGTCTAGGACTGACATGATCTGCAACTGACAACAGCACTGACAAACTTCCTAACTCTTACACCCCAAAGCCTTCAGGCTGACTGGATGGATCCATAGTCACTGAGCCTTGGAGGCTCTCATACCAGGTATCTGCTGCAAAATGGCAACCTGTAAAAAAGGCATGAAGTAGATGTTTTTCTCTTTACATTTCTCTAAGAAACTCTTAGAAACTTTTCATGCTCTTCCAAGCTTTCTTTGGAGGAAGATCCCAGTTTTCCCTTCAGTGTACCTATAAAAGGAGCAAGCCACTGTCATCAGACTGTCTTTTCCTTGTCTAAGGTTTGGTGGTGTTTTTACAGCGTTTTAGGCATCTTGTGAATGTGCAACTTAAACACTTGTTGGTTTAGCTGACAGTGCTTCCACAAACTGTGTGTGTGCATGTGTATTTCCTTATCTGGTCTTCAAAATAACCCTTGGATCTGTCAGCATATCCTTCTGCATTTCTGCAGAAAGCCAATTAACCTCTCTGCACCCTTTTAAAAGCAGCCAGAAATCACATACCAAAGCTCACTGAGGTGCAACTGCTTTATTTCTGTATCTTAAAATAGCATTTTTAAACTCCTGTAGTTAATAGCTTCCTTAGAAAGAAACCTTCCTCTCAGCAAAACAGCTGAGGCTTTGCAAAGACATGTGACTTTTATTTCCTCACTGGAGCCCTAAAAATGTACATTTTTTTCACTCTTGACATACCACCTTAAAGTTACATATATTCTAGAGTATTCCAGGACTGGAAAACAAAGAACGCTTATATTCTAAAGCAGTTCCTCATAGCTCTAGTTAAACATAGAATTCATGTCCTTACCCTTTAACAATTATTTCAGTACTTTCCAAGCAACTAAAATTAAAACATCCTTATTCTGTGATCTTTTATCTTTTTTTCCTGAAAGTCTAAAATCACAGCTTGTTAACTGAAACCATCCAAGAGGAGCCACGCTAGGAGAGGAAGAAACAGAAAACATAGAATAACTGCTGAAACCACCTCATAACTTGGTTACCAGCTCTCAGCCTGGAGCATTCCAAAATTTGCTCAGGTGCTTCATTCACTTGGATATTTTACAAAGTGGACAACTTGAGTACTTTGTTTTTTTTTTTTTAATTTTTTAATCTTTTGGCAATCTAAGTAAACTGGTAATTTATGCAGCTTCCTCTCTGAACTATGTCTCTTCAGAGGTCGTCAAGCATCATAAATGCATATCTGAAAATAAATGAATATCTGTTATCTCCACTGCATCTAAAATTTTTCACGTCAAGGAAATACGTCAAATACATTAACAACGGGCCAGTTGTACTAAATAGATTATTCCATGTTAATGTCTCTTTAGTTGCTTCAGCTGTCTCTCCACTAGCTAACAAGCAAAAGTCTGTGTTATCATTTTAATATCTTCAGAGTATGGTGCAGAAATGCTCCAAAACTTTTATATTGAAGCTACAGAAAGTATTAGTCAGAAATACAGAAAGTATTAGCAGCATCTAAGCCATTTGATATATTCCTAGCTTCCTATTGATGGCAGAACACAGCCATCTAATGTGGTTAATTTTTACATGAGACAGAGACTAATCAGGCAAATCAAAATAAAGAAGAAAATGGCAAATATGTATCAGTAAAATGAGGGTGTTAGGTCAATGCTGATTAAATAATTATTTTTTAGAAGCAGAAAAGCAATAATTTTTAAAAATATAACACATTTTTTCTTACTTTTAACACCTCTTACATTGGTGTATAATTTTTCATTAACAATTCTTGGCATCTTATATATGGCAAACAATGTTGGCTTTTTCTCTTTGCATATGGTTTGAATTAGAAAGCAATATATGAAAGAAAGATGGACAGGAAGAAGAAAATATTTTAAAATGCTTTCCTTTCAAGAGATTAAAAAAATAACACATAATTTTTAGAGGAGTTTCTTTTTTGAATAATGATTTTCCAATTCTTAATTATTTTTTTTTTTTACAAAATAATTTTTGCCCACTTGAAAATTAAAACATTCCTAAAGCAAAGTCGCCAATTTTAGACAAGCATTTTGGAAAAAAGTACAATGCAGGCTTTTTTAAGTATTACAATGAGGGAAATCCCTCTCTAAAATACTTTTAATTAATCTTTGATTTACTCCTGGCAACAATTCCCAAAAGTTAAAACTTGATTGCTTTCCTGAGCCCAATTCAAAGCATACTGAATTTTATTAAGAGCCACAGCAGTAAAGTGATAGTGGTGGAAACAGGTGCAATGGGACATAAAATCTGAACCTTAATTGAACACCTTTGAAGCATTTCAAGTGATAATCGTTACAACATAAACTACAACACTGAATCCTCAATTAATTCTGGGGCTGTTTCAATAATAACTTTAGTAGACTTTTGGTTTTCTGCACAGCATCTATACTCATGCAAGTGAGTCTTAGGTTGCATATTATCAAAAAACCCCAAAACCATTAAGTAACTCTGGTTCAGTGATTTCCTAAGCCGAAATATTGTACAGCCAGCAAGTGTAGTCTAAAAAGGTACTTTAGGACTACAATGTGTTTGTCTTATTATTACACTCCTGTATTTCTAGCTGTTGGAGGTAAAATTCTGTATTAAAAGGACTTTTGATTTGGCCTGGTATAGTTGTTCCTAGACAGCCTAATTTGTTCACTCCTGCATGAAAAACAGGAAGAGACTCCTCACACTCTGAGTATAATTTCTTTCTTTGTAGGCTTTTAAGGGCAGACGACCTAACTTCATGTGGCTTCTGAGGGGAAAGGAAATTACTAGGCAGAAATGTGAGCTCTGCCTTCAGTTCTGCTTCATGACTGCAATGTCAGAAGTCAGGAAAATGTGCCAGGAAAAGGGAAGAAGAGTGCTCTTAGAAAAGAGCATATCCTGAAGTATCTTTTCAGACCCTTTTGACAGCGACACACAGGAATATTCCAGCCACTAGGGAGAATATGGTAACAGAATATGTGCTGCTCATGGCTCTTCTCTGTATTAGGAAGCAGAGAAGATAATGCTCTATGCAGCAGCCAAGGTTCATCACTTACTGAATAAACAATAATATATTGATTATGTAGGAAACGTGTCCTGTGGAGCTGCTTGTCCTGGAAAATCAATCTTTGCATTTTTTAGCAGAAGAATATACAATAACTCTTAAATTACTTGCATATAATATTATGTACTTGGAGCTGGGTACCGTGTGGAGGTTTTTTATCATATGGGACATTTAGATGTTTGTTCCAAGTTCATTGTTTTGTGTTAAAAATTGTGCTAATGCCCTTTTCCTACATATTCTAAGTTTCTCAAATATTCTGAAGAGTTGGGAAAAGAATGGAGCTTAAGGAGGTTAAAATTTCTCAGTACTTCCACGATACCATGAAGAGCAACGAATTATACATGGCTTCCAATGGAAAAAAGAGAGGCTAAACATAAAGAAAAATTCTAGAAGGTATATAGGCTGAAAGATTTTAAAAAGTTATGTAAGGTACTGCAGAAAAATTTCTCTTCTGAAATGAAGCATTCTTCTGCCCTTCAGAGAAATTACAGCTTTACTTACATTAGTGAAGAGTGATAGAGCTGGTGGTTGTCCTGGTTTTGGCTGGGATAGGGTTGATTTTCTTCATAGTGGCTGGTATGAGACTTGTGCTTTGGATTTGCTCTGGAGACAAGATTGATCACACAGGGATGTCTTAGTTATTGCTGAGCAGAACTTTTTTTCTGCTCCTCAGCCTGCCCTACAGGAGGTTGGATGTGCACCAGGAGTCAGAAGGGGACACAGCTGGGACAGCTGACTCCAACTGACCTGATGGATATTGCATACCATAAGGTGTCCTGCTCACAGATAAAGATGGGGAGAGAAGGAGGATGGGAGGACATTTGGAACGATGGTGTTTGGCTTTCCGAGTCACCGTTCTGTGTGATGGAACCCTGCTGTCCTGGAGATGGCTGAACACCTGCCTGCCCATGGGAAACAGTGAATGAATTCCTCTTGTTCTGCTTTGCTTGTGTGTTTGCACCTTTTACTTTATCTGGTAAACTGTCTTTATCTCAACCCATGAGTTTTCTCACTTAGACCCTTTTGATTTTCTCCTTCATCTCACTAGGGGAAGAGAGGGAGCAGTTGTGAGGGACTTAGTTGTTGACTGGGGTTAAACTATAGCAGTGGCTGATTGTACTTTGCAATCATCGTTCCAGGGTCTAGAGCAAGTTGTTTCGTTAATGAGATAAATCATCAAGTGAAATATAAAAATATTATATTATTGCAGCCTTGCTCTTTTCCCAGGACTGATTCAGATGAATCTTGGCAGCTTGGTATTTTCATATCAGAAAAGCCCATAAACTGTTATTTAATTTTCTATCAGTATTCTCTCTCATAAGACTTTCAGTAGAGATTTATTTGAATCCTGTGTAGCAAAAATCTGGCAAAAAAAGATAAGAAATAAAATGAGTATAATCAAAATTCTGTGGCCTGACACTAATAAAGAGTGCTAAAATCCACTTATCACACAATCCCTCCTAGATTTTGTATCTGTGTAGCAAAATAGAGTCATTAGCTGCAACTCCAAAGCTATCGTTTTCTACACAATCAATGGAAATGTCGACAGAGAATAAATGGCATATATTGAAGAGGCTGCAATTGCATTTCAGAGCCATAGAAAAATCCATGACTTAAACATCAAACCATGAATCTTCAACTGAAATGCTTCTTTGCATTATCTGAAAACTTTAAAGTTGGAAGTACATCAAAAGTCACAGACAGATATCTTAATGCCTTCTGGAGTAGATAGGGCTGCCTGAAAGAATTCTCTGAACCTGACTTAAAGGGAGGATTTGATCATAGAAAATATAGTGCAACAGAGCACAGTAAAGGATAGTATACATGAAAAGTGTACACGAAGATGTACATGAAATCATAAAGTAGGTATACATGAAATAGATTTCATTTCACCTATCCAGCAAATGCTTAAAACCTTCTGAGATGGAGGTTCTGACTTTGATCGACAATGTTCCTGTTCTTCATTGTTCTTATGACAAGAAAGTTTTTATTTTCCAATACTAGGCAATGATTTTAGTAAAGATAACAAAGCTCTACTTCTATAACTCAAAGCACTAATATTGTTGTTACTCATGGTAGGCACAGAAGATGTTTATCTCCTTTATCATCACATGGCTACCTCTTAAATATTTGAAAAGAACAATAAACATCTCATTAGTCCTGGCTCTCTAGAGAAAACAATTCAATTTTTTTCTTTCTTCTAGAAAATGTTGGTTGTCTTTTACTAGCCCTGTTCTCTGAACTTTCTCCAGCTAATTCACACCCTTTCTAGATTGCCATGTGGAAAATTTCAGTGACTATACCTACCAGACATGTAAAGAGGTGTCCTGGAAGAGATACAGAGGATAGATGATCATCGTTATTTCAGGAATGGAATGTTCCCAGATTCATGCATATGAAAAACTGAAATGTAGGCATAGGTGAAGCTGAGCTTGCTCAGTCAAAGCAATTGTCATTGAACTTCATCAAAATCTGAAGCTCCAGATAAAGCTGACAGACATTCCCAGATGATATATCAATCACATTATGAATTCAATATATTCAGAGTCATGTTCTGCTGCACCACACCCTTGTGAAGCTGAGACCTCTGTGCTTTAGAAGGTATGAAGTGTGAAGTATCTGTCATTTCTTTTGGACAGGCTGTTAGAATCAATCAGCTGGATTATTGCACTTTGGGCTGCTTAATTGAAGTAGTCATTCCAGCAGACAAATACCCTAGGTGGAATGATTGATAATATCCCAATTTTATCACTGAGCTCCTCACTGTTGTTGCTTCTCTCATATTTGATATTTTGCGTGAAGTAAAACACCCATTTTGTTCAACAGCACAGGAATCTGCTGAAAAGTGAAAATCTTGTTTGATACCCCCTGGAAACACCTGGTATTTTGCTTGTAAGTTTATGAGGTAAAAAAGTTTTAAGATTATAATGCTGTGCTTGAGAAATATCATTCAATCAATAAACAATGCTTATTTGAAAAGGCAAAGGAATTAGAATGGTGTCTGTTAACTTTTCTGTATTAGTGTTTTGCTGTATAAACAATGAAGTGCATAAGATTAAATGACTGAGACACACGTTACTAAATCATTGCTTTTCATGTAAAATTGCTATGAAAGACAGTTCACAGTTCACCACACGCTTTGCCCAAAAGAGAAGGAAGTGGAATGGCGTTCAGTAGTTTGCATAATCACTGTGAAGGATATTTGGTGTGTGTGATACGCACTGAGGTGGGAAAAGGACAGATTAGAGGGGAGGCTGGCAGATAGAATCAGTCTAAATTTAGAAATATGGGGAATGAGTTAGAAGACTAGTGGAAAGATGCTTGCTGTAGGCCAGGAAACCATCTTCTTCTCCTCAAAAGAGAGTGTTCAATAGAGTTTGGATGCTTATGAACCACCAGCAGCATCAAACATGCTGTCACCTGTCTTCTTCAAAATTTGATTCCACTTGATTTTAAAAAGCCAATTTAGCTTTTCTTTCTGGTCAGGATAGTAACCTGAAGAATCAAGAAGATATCCTGTGAGCTGGTACCATCTATAATAATGGAACAAATAGTGGAAGAGCTTCATGCAATCCAAATATTCTTTTACTTTTTATTACCATAAAGTGAAGTAAAAAAAAGTCATATAAATGAATAATTTTTTTAGAACAATAAATGCAAAATGTCTGGGCAGGCTGAAACACAGTGCTACAAAAGTCTTTTCTGTAATAGTAAGACTATCATTTGGCCAGATGTCAGAACATCTCAACTTACATAAAAATGCATAAGGGCAGCTTTATTTATTAGTTTGACATTGTAGCACAAAAAAATGACAAGGTGTGAAAGCATATATTAATGATCAAACAAAGCCACCCAAGCCTAATAAAGCTGAAGAAATTGCTCTCAGATTGGTCCAGAAATGGTGTAGAAATGTTGTAAGTCATGAGCATGCAGTAAAAAGTGAACTAGCTCAAGCAGGATTACCTAGACCTGGTTACCCAGGACCAAGACCAAAGAGTTTGAATGCCTACAAGGAGACTCCACAACATTTCTGGGCAACCTATTTCAGTGCTGAGTCATCCTCATAGTAAAAATGTGGTTCCAGATGTTCAGCGGGAACCACCTATATTTTAGTTTGTATCCAGCTCTCTTGAACCAGATGATCTCCACAGGTCCCTTCCAACTCCACCTAGTCTGTGATTCTGTGGCACTCAGAAGTGCATAATTTATTATGATGCCAAATATGAGAAGGACAGAAAGTAAAAGCTGGTCCACGTCCAGGGAAGAAAAGATTTTATCCCAGCTCATACCACTATTGAACTATTCAAACATGAAGGAAATTGGCAATATTGTCAATAGTTGCGGTTAAGAAAAAAGGACAGGAGCACCAGACTCTGCAGACAATTAGAAGAAGTAACTTGAAACACTTCTTGACAGTAAAATAGATTATACCCTGAGAGATGTAGCAGGTTGTGGTGTCTGACAATCACTGTTAAAATTGAACATGAGGAAGTATAAGAAGTTGTCAAATTTGTTAGACAATTATTTTCACAACAGACAATCTTGGGATCAGTTTGGAGCTGTACTTCGGTTGCAGCTGGGGTTTAGTAGGAGCACCTGGCTGTTGGCCTCTTCCAGACTCCCAGATCTACCAATATTAGCAGGTCTGACTTATCTCCTGGGCATTCACAATTTTATTGCAGCCCTTCTGAAGACAGTGGGATGCCCTTTGACTCAACAGAGCAGAGATCACTGAAGCTGGTACTTCACTAGTAAAAGTAGAAAGGTTAGAAAGGTTAATCCATGTCCCATATTTCCCCAAGATATTTCTCCTAGAAAAGTATAAAACTTTTGGGGGAAAAAAAAAAAAAAAGAAGGAAAATACTTTTGTTAACAAAGAGATTTAAGGCTGCATGATGCACAGCTTTCCATAAGCTTACAATATTGGAATTCCACAACTCTCCTATCAAGGAGATTTAGAGATTTCCATGGTTTGTTTTGGGGGGTGGGGTTTTTTTGGGCAGTTTTATTGTTTTTCCTACTGGCACATGGACCAGGCAAATCACTGCAGCAACTGACATGATGTTATGTAGCATTTTCAGGTTTGACGTCTGTGCCCACTGTTTCTGTTGTGGGCTACCTGTGTTTTAGAAACATATTCTTGTTAGGCAGTGCAAGTGCTGTTAATTTGGGGAGCACATCTTGATGCAGGAATATAAATTACTTACAACGTTGAAAGTCTAAATTCCTGTGAGAGGGAAAATTGAACCAGAGTGATGAATTCCTAGAGAGGATTAACAATTAGAAATTAACTCTTCACTTGTATGGGAAGAGCCTTGTGAGTGAGGTCCCTGTAGCAAAGCCTTAGAATTTCGCAGAGCAATTTCCCAAACGATTGAAGAAACCCTAAAGCTGCTCTTTCAGAGAAAAGTAATTGTAGGCACAAGTGTGGAAAATATTATGCCTTCTTTAAGGTTTAAGTAGAAAAAAAAGGAATTCATTGCTCAAGCACATGATCATACTTGACATGAGATTCGTCTCCTGTTTTTTTGCCCATGCTTTACAAAGGTGGAAGAGATGCTGACCTAATTGCAAGGGTGTCAGAATAGATTGCTGTAATAAAGGTTTTGCACAGATAAAAATGCATGCATATCCCAAATCTGTGATAATGTAGATGCTTCTATAGTGCTGTTTGTGGAACTTTATTCATATATAATGGTTTTGCATATTTTCATATCAGTTCACAGTTTCTGATGTTAAAACACATTCAATTCATTTATGTTTTTACCTGCCTCTTCCCTGTTTCCAACAATTATTTTTCTGTTTACTTGTTTATGTTCTTTTTATGTTGTTCATGTCCATGCCTTATTTCTCCTCCTTTGTATTCTGCTTACATATTGTGATTTCTCTGGAATCTGAGGAAGTATGATCAGCATTCACAGTCACCCCTAGACCAGTCTGTTAGAAAGCATATTGGTAAAGAATGGCTGATGAATTCCCAGCACCAGATGTTCTGTCAGACTGTTCACAGTTAAATGAGATCTGTGCAAAAGTACATTGCTCAGTCATCTTCATGATCTAACAGCTTCTGGTTCATTTGCAGGTGCCCTCTGTCCCAGCATTACATTAAATTCTGGGCACTGCATTGTAAAGGGAACTGATTTATTTTGTATCAGGCTGTGGGGAAAAATAGATACTTGTGTCAGTAAATCAGTCTACTAGTAGCTGTTGAAGGAAAAGGACTAGAAATAAATGATCTTATTTGCTACTGTTGGAATTCCCAACATTCAGATAATCTAGAAATTTCAATGGTGTTTTTTTTTCTAACCAAAGTATTTCCCCTGCATAAATGTTAGAAAAACAAACAAAACCAAAGAAGTGGACAAACAAAATAACAGCCTCCCACCCCCCACCCACCCTCCCCCCAAAAAAAAGCAACAAAACCTGCCAGAAATTAGATGCATGAGTTTGCTTCCATTAATTTATTACTTCTGGAAATACAGTTACAAGTTGTTAATCTCTTGATTGTAAAATTTCATAGTGCAGGAATTCAGAAAGTTATGTTTTTGGAAGATCAGATAGCAGAATGCCAAGCTGGGACAAAATTTATCTGCAGTGCAGTACTTTGATAGAGGGATATGATACTGCCCTGTCCTACACAATATTGTGAAAGGCAAAACAGCATTGCTGTTAAATCCATGTTTCACTGGGATATGCACAGATGATTTCCACTGCTGGCAATCTGAGGCACCTTAAAATTCCAAAATTTATGGTACAGAATGGAGGATGGAGCGAAGATCCCCAGGTCAGTCCTGTTCTCGGCATGATGTCTTCTCAAATATGAGTTTTGTTCATCAGTTAATTGCTTTTTTACTCCCTGGGTCCCATAGCTGATGTTCTCTCTCGTCCCATTAAAGAAGGGAGCTATCTTGCTATGGCTCATGTGGCTGCCACCTCGGACCCAGGCAGTGCAATGTCTCCTTGATCTGCAAATCAGTGGGGAGAGCAGTGGGAGCTGCAAGGCCCTGGAATTGTCATGGGGGAGCTGTCTGGCTCCAGCAGGATGTGCATTCCTGCATTTGTGGAAAAAAAGGCTGCTCTGAGGTCTGATAGAAGACATTATAACCTCAACATCTGCTGAGAATGGACACAGCTAAAACATCCTGTCGCAGTCAATCTAAAAAAAACATCCAAAACCATATAACCTTACATTGTCCATTCTTTGACAACAGCTGAAAAAAATCAAAAATTTGCATACAAGATTAATTTTTTAATCAAGGATATGTGCCTCATCCAATTTTTTTCTTTCCTTGCCTTTGCTTGTGTTTATCGTGATGTTAAGTCTTTATCCCGTTATCTGGAGATACAGATCCAGAGATTTGATGGGAACAGAACGAAATGCAGTTTTTACTTGTTCATCTGAAAACTGACTGCTTTAATTTGATTTGCCCACTAATGTGGCGGTGTGATATCATAGTTTGCCTCGGATACCCCGGGTCCTCCCTGATGGTGCCCAGCCAGGTGTGTCAATCATCCCTCCTTTCCACACCCACAGAGCCTTGTCTGTCAATCCTGGCATTCCTGGAGGGCGTCGAATGATTGGCGGAATTCAAAAGATGCCCTCCACGCCTGGAGGGCCATTGGGCCATGCAGGTGTCCTCTGTCCCTTGAGACTTCCCCCCATACCTGGTTGGTGGTGCCCGTGTTCCTTCCCTCCCCCTGTCCCCTGGGATAAAAGGACAAGGAAGCCCCGCAGTCGGGAGTTCTCTTGGAGCTGTTACTGCATTCAGAGGCCTTGCAGGCCAGGAATAAAACGCTGGATCGAAACCTTCTATCAGAACTGACTCCTTTCCTTCTCCCTCACCTTAAAGCCTCTCAGCCAAAGGTAAACCTGAGCTCCTGCATGCCTGGACTTGCCTCCCAGCGCCCAGCTGCAGCATCCAGCTGGCCAAAGGTGTCTCTGGGGTGGAAACACCACAATACCGCTTTTTGGTCCAGCAGAAGGGCCAGACAAGCTCAGGCTCGTCTCCTCCGGCCACAATAGCAGCATTTTAATACACTAACCTTCTAGATTAGTATCTAGTATCTATGAGCTCTAGAAAGTATCTGTATGAAGCGACATGCTGCTACTTGCTACTGAAAGAATTTTAGCAGCCTGTTTATTATAGAGCTTACTGTGGTATTCTTCCTATTTCTTTTAATACACAGAACTATTAGGGATACCACAGTCTTAGGAACTAAGTACTGCCAAAACAATCCAATGAAATCTTGCATTGGAAATCAAATTCTGTAATTGGTTACATTGGTACAATTATACAGATGAGGTTTCCACTAACTGCAGGGAGAGATGCATCTGTCAGGACAGTTCCAACTTGAGGGCTGTGAATATTACTCAGCTTTATGGATCTTATTGAAATATAAATCCTGTAACAATCCTCTTTTGCTGGCAGAAGTCTGGTGTAAATATAAACTGCACTTCGCCAGCAAGGTAGTCACTGTTGACACAGGTCTCTCCTTGTTGGTCATCTGGGTTAACAGGGAAAGAAATCCGCAGCCTAGTCCTGCTCCTCATTGTGCATCTGTAAGAATATTTTGTTCATACTGTCTTTCTATTAGCCAAGTCTGTAATGGTGTGGCTAAAACAACTCTTAAGGGTGTTTTTCCTTCAAATCAAACATGAAATACAATAGGCTTCTATGTAATTAAGCCTTTCAACTCTTCAGTGAGTATTGACTGTAGAGCAGTGCTTGACATTGATGGTTCACATAAAGAACCTAATATGAGATGCATTGTTTCTGCCTCATTTAAGGCACTCTCAGGTCAGCGTTAAGATATTCTTCTCAAACAATCAATCTAAAATGCACTGCCCTTTCTTGCTCTCAAAGCTCTTGTGGAGATCTTCATAGTAACATGCCACACTAACTGCAAATGAATTCACAAACACCACAATGAAAATATTTGTTTTTCTTCTCTGCTTCCTAGAATTGGTACCAATTATATCACAAGCTCATTTTACAAAATGGGAGAGAGAAGAATTTGGATGTCTGCAGTGTTGAATGCCTGTGGTTAATAACTTTAGAAAGAGCTGAGGTATCTAGATACATATGCCAGCATTGACCTTGACAAAAGAGTAGGCTTTAATTCTAAATAATAATAGACAAAGGGCACACTGAAAGAATGTGATAGAGAAATCTCTGAGCTATTGTTTGGCATACTTTAGACAAAGAACTTGGTTTAAGTCAAGACCTACTCTGTAGCAATGTTCCCCAGTGGATATAATGTGTGTCCCTATTTAGGTACTTGTTTTCTTTCATCTCCAGTTCTTTTGGTGTGGTTAGGGCCATAGGTAGGATTTGCTTTGCTAGTGACAGTGTGTCTGAGTCCCGTAATCTGTTTCCAGGATGAGTTTCACATTCTGTAATAAAGTAGTCTGTCAATCAGTCTGTCCCTCAGCCAGGGCCAGGGCTGTTACTCATTCCCCAACAGCCACCAGGCCCTTAAACTAGGATGTTATTTGGAGGATCCTATTCCCCTGAGAAAGAAGCTTCACTGACAGCATAGAGATATATTAGTGTTCAGCACAGTTCAATTCCCATCTAGACGCGTCTTTGGTGAAATTGGGCAGTGTTTCTTTTTTTCCTGCATTCCACCCCATGCACCTCACTCGGTAGCTGAGAAGAGCTGGGCAGCTTGTGTGTGGGAAGTTAAATATGAGCACTATTGATTTTTGGAGCAGATGCATTACACTGTTGTCGCTAGTGCTTTTTCAGTCTTGAGTAAGATCAGCTGTGGATAAGCGGGCCTTTGTTTTGAGGCTGTTCTTAGCTCTGGTTCCTGTGTAATTTGATTGCTTTGGAGAAGCTTGCTCTACTGGGTTGTATATCTAAGTTGGTATACTTGACTTATGTTTTTCTCTTCACAATGTAATATTGGCAGGACAGTTGACCTGTGAATTTTGCTGAGAGCAATGCATGTGCATATGTAAAGTCATCTTTTTTAAGATTGTTTTGATCTCTTTCCTCTGGGTTCAGTTTTATATTCTTAGTTCATTCATAAGAATTGTCTTTGTTCAATTTGTACTTGATTTATCTTTATTTTTATCTTTATCTTTCTTGATATTACCATGTTCTTTGATGAGGATAGGCCATTCATCTGTCATTTGCATGAGAGCATTCCTTCTAAATTTCTTTTATTCCAACAAAATAGTTTGTATCCCCTAGAAGCTGCTAGGGACTGCAATTAGATTTCTTCTAGAAAAAAAAATTCTGATTTTCTTTTTTTCAATTTCCTTTAACATTGTCCTACTTTTTGTATAATAGAGTTTATGGTTCCTTGGAATATATTACTATCATTGACTTTTCTTCGTTATTTTCCTGAGGATTTAATAATTCTAGGAACTCATGCTTTTTCACTAATTCTGCTGTCTATATTCTTTTCCCTTTAAAAACTTTGCTGTTTTGTTCTTCTTTAAGTGGCTCCTCAGTCAACAATAATCTAGATATATTTCCTCATTACTGGTCTATCTGTTTTGAAAAGCAAGGGATTTATTTTAATTACTTCTGTTCCTAAGTAGTTATTCATAATTTCTTTGTATGTCTTTGGGACAAGCAAACCACTATCTCCTGTACTTCCCTGAAATAGTTTTCCAGTATAGGTTGTTATTTCAGTGGCAGGGAAAGTTGCAGAACAGAAACCAATATTTTAGAGCTCTCCAATCCTCTGCTGAGATTTGGGTTTCTTTTACATAAAATATTGCTGCAGTAATTAATTCATTTTTAATTTGCTCTTCTTCTTTTCTTCTTGATTTGATGATGTGCTTGGTAATTTAGAGCACATCTAAATTGGAAATCAAATTCCATAATTGGTTACATTGGTACAATTATACAGATGTGGTTTCTACTAACTGCAGCGAGAGCTGCATCTGTGAGGCCAGTTCCAGCTTGAGGGCTGTGACTATTACTCAGATAAATGAGAACAGATACTCAAGTTTGCAAGCAAAACCTAAAGGTCTTGATGCAAGCACATTGTGTCTTGAGTCTTAATTCTCTTCTTCAGAGGACGAAACATCTGATTTGAGATGCTACAATCTCTCTGAGCTGAAGAAAACACATACTAATAGGGCAGACATGAACTAAATTGTGTCTCAGCAAGGCCAATAGTTCCCTCCCTTTCTGGATTGTGTAGGTATTTCTGAGGGGAAAGCACAGAGACAATCATGGAATGCTCTGGTTCAGCAGACGTTCAGGACACACTCCCTGCACATCTTTTCTGAACACATGTATGCTTTGAAATTTGGGCTGCAGTTTGGGACTCTGCTTTGGTTCTTGTGAGTGTCTTTGAGTTATTGAAGTGGACATACAAGGATTTCAAGTCTGTAGGTGTGATGTGGAAGTTCTCTTAGTGCTAAATTTGAAAGCTTGCTCTTGAAAAGCAGCTGCTTTCATTGAAACTTTTCCCTTTTCGGTTTTGCCGTAGAAGTACAGCTCTAAATACTCTACTCAAATATTCTCAGAAAAATGGTTCTTAACTGCATCAGGATGGAATCAAACCCTTCCAAGTGTCTTTGACTGATTTTAGTATTATTTTTCAGTATTGTTTTACTTATACTTTAGTATCTGCTTGAGTGGCCTGCTCAGAGTATTCATTTTCCCCTGTCATCGTTAGAAATTACTCCCTTGCTCTTGCTATAGAATGGGGTAAGGTTTGTTGGGATTTCTTTGCTCATTTTGAGTGTAAAGGTAATGAAAGAGTAAAAAGGCAGGGAGCCAAAAATACTTATTATCTGAAACTGGTATCTTTCCTGAAATAATAGTTTCAATAAAGCTCTCTTTTCCAATTTTTAGAATTCAATTCAAGTAATGATACTATGTATAAAGCCGTTCATCTGGAGATTAGACAAATTATCTGAGTTGTGGGGAAATCCAGGACTATATAAGTGCATTTTCTGATTTAAAATATGTATTTGCTATCTACAAAGTGAGTGCATTTATTTCTTGGAAATGCTTCCTAACTGAAAACATTGGTTCTCTTTGTATGACATTTTTTAATTTCAGCTTCCCAAGTACTTCATAATGCCAGACAAATTTCACAATTCCTGTTGTTTTGGGAGAGACAATTGAAATACCAAGCAGACAACATGCCTTGCTACACAGTACAGGACATAGGACTGAAGCCAATATCTCTTAGATATCCACTCATCTCCCTAAATATACTCAATTCTCTCCATTCTTTCTATACAGAGTAATATTAACAGGTTCTTCAGCTGGAAATCAACCCATGTATTCAGTGATATTATTCATGAACAAGCATGTTAGTAGGGCATATCTTGTATTGGATGATTTCTATTACCTCTCACAGCAAGCAGAATGCTTGATTTGAAGATAAATGTATGTATGGAAGGCAAGATTCCTGGGATGTAGTTCTGATGGTTGCACTGCTTCAGTTTTGTGTGAACCTTAGTGTCTTGGTTTCGACAGTTCTGATGAATAAACTGTAAACAAGGTCTGGCTCAATCAGTGCTATGGGGCTGTAAACAAAATAGCTGTCTAATGTGAAAAACTGTTCTTGCAAAAAAAATTACTATGACAGAGCAAACAATGCCAGAGTTCTGTTCCTAGACTTGTTGTGAGACATTGGGAAATTCAGATGTAATCGCTGCCCTGCCTCAAAGGGATAACTATGTGAGGATAAATATGTTAAGACTTAAATGGTCTGTGATGGTAGAAATTGTTGGCCATGGAAAGTCTACATGGAATTTGATACTAACCTTTTTGTCAGCTGTTGAATTTGATTAAAAAAATATCATTTTGCTCTGGGTAAAATTCTAATTCTAATTCTCAATTCTAATGTATCTTTCCCAAAAAAAAAAAAAAAAAAAAATGTAACTGTACTTCATATATAGAGATTAAATCTCAAAAACATGTTCAAAGTAGCTTAGATGTTTAAATGTAAAAAATATGCCCTTTTTAATTACTTTTCCCCCCCACACACACATTCTTTGGAGCTAACTCATAGATATATTTTACTGCTTGAGTTTGGCAATCTTCTACTAGCTGAGTTGTCATCCAAAGGTAAAATCAAAATATTTTTATAACCCTTAAACCAGGCAAAGAACATTTTATACAACAAAGCAAGGTTAAACTGATCTCTTGCTATATAAGATAGAGAGAATTGAATGTCAGTAATTTCTGAAATATCTTGGCAGAGTTTGAAAACACTTTTGGCATGGTTGTGTGTTAACTACTGTGGAATTAGTCCCTAGTGCAAACCTAGACTATTCCAATATGCGACAAAGGAGAGAGAATTAGTTTTATTTACCTCATTTATCTCAATAATTCCCCAGTCTGAAAAGCATCCCAAGGACACCTCTTAGATTTAAATATTTATTTATTAGAAAGCTTGAATTAACAAGAAAAACTGGAGAGCTACTGAATTTCTGGGTGCTAGATTTAGCTCTGCAGTTCAGGTTATAACATATCCTCCTGAAGGTCAGCGTTCCTCTTTTGGGGGCTGATTTTACTATTTGGGATATGTAGACTCTTACTCTCCTTGGTTGGGTGATATTCTTGGAAAATGATACAAGAAACTATCTGTATGTGATAAAGGACAAGACATGGCAAAGTTCTGTGGTTCCTCCTCTAGCAGCCACACTTCCATTGCTAAATGTGCTTCTGAAGGTTGAGGTTTTGCATGGAGTATCTCCTCACCCTCAGAGCTGTCACCTCTTCAGAGAGTAACAGCTGCCAGGGGTGACTGTGCTTAGGAGAGAGCCTCAGTGGAAGTAAAGTTAGGTTAAAGAGGGGCTAAAGGGAAGGGTGAACTTGATTTTCCCTCTAAGACAGCTAAGCTGGAGACTCTGACAGATTACTGGTTTGAAAAGAATGCTCATTAAAAGAAATGGAGCCATAGCTTTCCTCCATCTTTCTGGTTTGTGAAGACACCTATGCATTACTCTTCTCATAAAATATTGGAATGTGAGGGCAATGGACTAGAGGAAAACAAATTGACAACTGTGTACTTGAAAGTGGCTGAGACTGTGACTTGGACACCTGGAAGGCATTCACTGAATCTCTCTCCCTTGCATTAAGGGAGTCCAGCAATAGGAGAATAAAACATAAAACAGCATGTGTTGGTATTTGCCTTCATTGTTGTTATTTCAGCTCCATGTTATGGACAAGCAAACAGTTCCAAAGTGAATTGTTATTACAAAAAGTAACATTTGCCAAATTATAATTTTAAGAAAATAAGCACAATAGTGCTTCAATTTAAAGACAATAGATGAAACTACATGAACTTGGCAGTGCTGACTGTAGGTGATGTCCCCTGATCTTACAGCTGGGTCTTGTAATAGAAGGCATCTGTTTTCTATTATGTTGAGTGTATTTTAGCTACCTCTCTTTCTACTGTTTCCAGTGGTAAAAGTGTTACTTTTACAAACAAACCAGTTTCAATAGGCATGTCTCTACTGAGCAATGAATGTTGATTTCCAAGGGAACTGGAAACCAGCTTTACCAACATTGTAACAGTGCTTTGTCTGTCCACTGAATGCTGAAGATAATTGCTTCATTTCTCTGGACAAGGACATCTTTCTTTAGTCCTAGACTGCTTGTTTTGCTGTCTTCTGCACCTGCTGTGTTTTCCTCTGACTTGCCCCTTAAACTGTGCCCTTGATTTAAGGCAGTGTAATGCAATGATCCTTCTGCAAAGGGCAGGGAAGTGTATAATAGTCCAATCATTATTGTATTTCAATATATATAACTAGAGAATTTTGTAAGAAAGTCAAATCAGGACCACATCATATTAATGGATGAATATATAGAAGTCACGCATATTTAGTCCAAGTATTAGACACTGATGGTATCTTTTCAGGCTGTCCTGTCTCACATCCTCAGTTGAGTTCTTGGTCCACAGGGACCAAGAACTTATTTTTATAATTTTTTGACAGAATGTTAATGTTTTTATAAAAAGAATGAAGCACTTGAAAATGCCTCATACATCCCATGTGTGATAATAATTTTTGTACCATGTGTATCAAGCAAGCAAGCAAGCTTCCCAGCCTTTCCAGTTATTTCTAACCTGCCTGTGTATGGGTAGAAATTATCTGTCTGTATAAATGTATTTGTATATAGGGAGAGCAGAATAAGGCTCTCGAGAAAACTTAGATAAGGTAATAGAAATCCATTTAAATAAGAATGTATCCTCTGTTGGCAGTAGTCTGCTGAACAGTCTGGTATCATTCCTCAATCATTAAGTCATATTTAAACAAGGTGCTGAACGACTTTGGTGTCACTTCTTTTTTTTTGGCAGCTTAACTAACTGAGAAAACCAACCAAAGTTAATTGCAAGCTCCTCCAGAGTAGATATGGAACAAAAGTAAACATCACAAACCTTATAACTCTTTCCAGTATCTCTTGTGCCTCCACACTGTAATTGCTGATCTAAGGCTCTGTGTCCTATATGAGAAAGAGACTGTATGAGATCAGTCAAACACATTCCCACTTATTTTTAAATGGAAAACCCTAAAGTGTGTTTGTTTGGAATCTCTATTTGTACACTGTGAAGAGGGCTGAACTCTGCACATCCCACTCAGTACTCAACATAAATTCTATCCATTTAAAACTCATAATAAAGAAAAAAACCCTAAAACTCCTGACCAAAATTCTTATAGTTGCCTTGAAAACTCCTGCTCTTTCCTCACTCTACCCTCTTGGGGTTACAGAGGAGGAAAGGTAGATGTGAACAGTTTGTCTGCCACAGATTGCTTTAACACTGTGGGTTCTTTCCAGCAGAGAGATGTTTGCCATGCAAATGGCTCATACCACAATGGTAAACCTGCTCTGTTTGAGGGCTCTCAGCACCTTCACAATCCACTTAAATTCTCAAGTCCCCTTCAGGAACTTTTAGACTGAGGGGCTGGCCTCCTCTGTTTGATGCAAGCTGGGCATCACCCTTTTTCCCATGGCATAGAGAATGAGTTTTTCACTTGCAAGTGTGTGAGAATTATCATGCAAGAGATACCACTTATGCTGGGTTTGACCCTTGTCTGTTCTGGGTGCTGAGCATCTCACATATTTTAAAGCAGCAGAGAAGAATGTCAGAGTAGAAACAAGAGAAGCTGGCTGAAGGAAGGTGAGGAGGTGATGCAGCTAAGTATGTGTATCTTAATCAGTGTTTTATTTTGCTATAGAGTTCACATCTGTGAGGGAACATAGTGGAATACAACTATTGGACAGGCTTGTTTTCTTTATGTCTCATAACATGTGGCCTGAGGCAGTATTGCTGTTACTTGTTATGCAAGAATTACATCCATAAATCACTGTCAAAACAAAAATGGATAAGCAGACTAGCTTTGGGAGGTTAGCTGCTTAACACTTGGGACCTTCCTAAATTTTTCTTCTCTGAGTTAATTGAACAGTGACTATGGGACTATTCTCTTTGGCCCTAACTCCATTTTCCATGACACTGATTTCCATGACATGCACTGACATCCCAGAGAACAAACCAAGAATATTCTATGCAAAAATATGAAATCATTATAGCTAGAACTAATGAACCACAGTTTCCAGATTTCTGCTAGAAATAATACCTGTGTTTGGTGATTTTGGTCCCACAAAGAGTGATCTGCAGTATGCTCAATGTGAAATTAGAATTCTCTAGAGATTTGAGGGAGAGCATGGATCTTTGCAAGCTAAATACTTCCATGAATTAAGCTATACTACTCCGTTCCTATTCTGTTCTAGATCTCAGATATTTGGTCTGGATCCATCTTATTTAAACTGGAACTGTGTCAACAACTATCCTTTTATTTGCACATTTGAGTAGTTAAAAAAGATTGTTTCACCAGGCCGTGTCCAGCAGAGTTTATGAAAACTTCATGAATCAAAACTTTTGTTGTGAATCTGTCAAAATCCGTGATGTTCTGAGTTGCATCATTAAAAAAAAACAAACCACTGATAATTATTCATTATTTTTTGATATGATCATTTTTATTAGTTCAAGGTTCAGTGCGAATACCATGTCTCCAAGGAAGATGAAATTACTTACATGATTATATGTTGAATTTATTCTTTCTGATATGCTTAGGAAGCTATTTGTTAAAAGAACATTTTCAGAATAAAAAGTTTAAAAGGATTAGTGACTGCCTGGCCACTGGATATGATCACACCCTGTTATTATACTTATAAATATTTTTAGTCTATCTAAATTTTTTTTTAACTTATATATATAAATACATATTTATATTTTTTATTCTAAGTTAAAAGTCATTTATATATTTGACAGATAGACAGATAAACCTAACATTAACTTTATCCAAATTTGATACCCTAATATAGGCAGCAAGGTAGTCTGTGTGTCTTAAATTGTACTTCTTTGTAATCATTGCACCTTTTTTATGAAACAGCCCAGAAAAGACTGGACAGATCTGAAGAGTTCATGTTATCAGTCACACAGATGGGCTAAGAATATTATGCAGACAAATTACATGCTGTCTGCTTAGGTCAGGCACCAGATTGCACATTAAGGATAAACAATCTGATAATGATTTAGGATGCATTTATGGGCAGACGGGAGCAGAAGTTCTGGCCAAAGTTGTTCACACTGAGTTGAAATAGTACCAGTGGATGGTGATGTATCACCTAATACCCACAGAACTGAGCTGCAGCTGGACAGGCTACCCAGCCTACCATGCCAGAAGTGGGCAGCTGCATAAAAGCCATATATAAATGCTGAAATATACTCTGATCATGCTTTGTGTTGGCTCTTTTCCAGAGAGAGAAGAGGCATGCACTTTTGAAGGGCATACAGTAAGTTTAACCCTAAGGTTTAGATTTGTACTTCTTGTCACTTCTCACTTTTATCTCTATTTCTTTTTCTGTAAAGTTAATGCTAGAATTGGTGCTGATGCTTGCATTCTAAGCCAGGGGTGTAATTATTTTGTTATTTGATTTTACAGCCAAGGAAAATACTACCTCTTAAACACAGATGGCAAAAAATGCGGGAGCATACCAATTTCAAGACTTAAAACACCGTTCTAATTCTTACTCCAACACAGGACTTTAACCTGTGCACCCAATATATAGCACTTGAGAAGGTTTGCAATGCAGGTTGCAATGAAATAAGTAATTAAGTTGAGCAAGAACTGTTCTTTGGCTCATTTACTTTATATTAGTAAATGCCCTTATTTCGGTTTTCTCTGATTATTTCATTGTTATCCCAGCTGAGAAATAGAGATATGTTATTTTATGTTGTGTATTTCTAAAGCTTATAAGACCTTCACATGATATGTCCTGATTTATGCATCACTGTTTAATATGAATAGTTATTAAAGTCCTTTTCTGTGTTGAAACTGAAGTATTTAATTAATTCATTATCTCAGAATGCTTCACACTAACAATTTTGCTACCATCATGGTATTAGTTTTTGCTGGCAGCATGCATTTAAAAAGACTGCTTAAAATGAATTCTGAAGGTGTTTCCCGAGCATGTGCTCTGTACTGGGTGCAGAAGAAGCCTTTGGAACTGCATTTCCTTTTTACAAGCCCTCTTCAAAGGGAAACATGAAACTGCTAGAAATATTTTGATTTATGTACTGTGGCAGAAATGGGAGGTCTTTGAACAGTTGTGACCTGCAATAGGAATGCTGAGGCACTGAACTATGCCAGGGTCGGTAATGAAACCATGTTTGTGTTCTTCTATTTACTAATGATACTAAAACAAATTGGCCTTCTAAGACTTTTACTATACAAAATAACTAATAGTCATCAATTCCAGAATTTCAAAGAGATTCAGATGTCATTTATACAGCAGTAATGCTTACAAACTTCTGATAAGCTCAGGATGCCTTTGGTAATATACTTCCTTTTCCCCTGTTAAGCTGACAACCTAAGTAAGCATAAATATAAGATTCCCCCCTCCCCTTTATACTGTCCCATTGGCATAATCAGAAGATATTTTAAAAACCCTATACATCAAACAGGTATTAACATCATAGTCTGGCTGGGAGAATTAAAACAACAAAATAATGAAAGCAGTAAAAAAATCTCATTGACATCCAGGGGTTTGTGTCTATCCTATGTAAAGATTCACTTTTCTAGACCTATTCTGTGTGTCTGAATTCTCAAAACATCCAATGGTATTTCGATAAGAGATCTGAACTAACACTGCTTCTTTTGTTTCTAAGGCTGTATTCAGATTCTCCACTGGGGAAATCACCCTGTGTCAAGCTCTGAATTACTGTGACAGCCTGCAGGCGAGCTGAGTTGTTTTCTGTACAGCCAGTGGAGGAGTGCAATGTAGGTCTGATGCTGAGACCACAGGAATCCTTGCTTTTAAATTTGTGCCAAGATTCTTGAGACTCTAGTTGTACGGTTAAGAAAGATTGGTTCTGTTGTGGTTTCTACCTGCCTGCTGAAAGGTGGTGATAACCAGCACTAGACATCTTCAACTGAGAAGTAAATTGCTTCAGTTTTATGACTATCAAGTAATAAACTGTTATGCTGTTAGAAAAAGATCACTTTTGTATATATAGCCTTACCCAAGTTCTTTTTGCACATTGTATTTTTTTTCATTAGACACAATATGTTTAAACAGAGCTAAATATACCTGCTTATTTTTCAAAATAGCATGTCCTTCTTGGGATTTTTTAAGAAATATTGATGCATTTATTTTTTAAATATTAAAGGTAACAATTGCAGAGTTCCTTCTAATGCATAAGATGAACCAGAAAAGCTATAAGAAAGCCAGGAGTCACTCTTGGTAGCTTTGGGACCAGGAATTTAGAAACACTAAGTGTCATATCAATTGCTTCTCTAAATAAATCCTATCTTTATGGATAAGGCAAACAGAAGGCGACATTTAGGCTGACCTTCCAAGAAAACCAATTTTGTTTTTATTATTTTAACAAGAACTACAGATGTTTATCAGAGCATCTGCTAAATTTACCCTGTTTTTGAAGTTTAATACAACAAATTAATGCTCAGTCCATGAATATGAATTATTAATAGGTTTTTTAAAATAAAATAGAATTTTGACCTGTCCTGGGTGAGCAAAGGCTGTAATCTCTGACCTATGCTTCACCATGCTATGTATCTGAGAAAGTATAATTGTAAGTCTAATGGCATTAACTCAGTTTAGAATTATAGATTTGGTCACTTTATTTCACATTGGTGTAAAATTTGCAAATTATAACAGCTCTCAAAGCTGCATAAAAAATAATCAGTGTTCTGGAGATTCACACAGCTACTTGTACACTTCTGGGTCGTAGTAACTAAGCCTGTTAATAAATGAATGGGAAACATTTTTTTTTCAAAATGTGCCTGTTTAAAAAGGAAAAAGCCCTTCTGATGGCAACAACAACATCCCAGCCACCTCATAAACAAAATCACAGTATACAATGCTGTAAAGCTTCCTTCATTTTAGATAAAGCCCTGTGTGAGCTAAGTGCATTTAGTTCTGCAACCTGTGAATTATTTTATTTACAGCAAATGTATTCATGAGATTCAAGTGTCTGAAACATTTCTCTGTGTGTGCTCTCTTGATTGTCCATGGACCTGGAAAATCACTTGGATCCTAAAGAGAGTGAGTGAGTAAGTATAATAAAATAGTTTGGGCTGGAAGGGACTGTAAAAATCATCTTGTTCTAACCCCCTGCCCTGGGTGGGGACACCTTCCACTAGACCAGGTTTCTCAGAGCCCCATCCAGCCTGGCCTTGAACACTTCCAGGGATGGGGCATCCACAGCTTTTCTGGTTAACATATGCCAGTGCCTCTCCACCCTCACAGCAAAGATTTTCTTCCTAATATCAAATATAAACCTATCCTCTTTCAGATTAAAGCAATTCCCCTTTGTCCTGTTACTACACACCCTTGTAAAATGTCCCTCTCCAGTTTTCTTGTAGGACCTTTTGTGTACTTGAAGGACCCTAGAATGTCTCCCTGGAACCTTCTCTTCCCCAGGTTAAAAAACTCCAAGTCTGTCAGGCTGTCATCACAGGAGAGAGAGATACTCCAGACCTCTGAGCATCTTTGTGGCCTCCTCTGGACTTGCTCAAACAGGTCCATGTCCTTCTTATGATGGGGATCCCAGAGCTGAATGCAGTATGGGAAAGCTTGGGAAAGCTGAATAAATTACTGTCTTAAGTTTTCCTGTCCCTTCTGCACTGAGGATGGAGCTGTCCATAAATTATTTGACACCCTAAGTACATTAGAGGTAAATTCACTTTTTAATGCATGAGGCTAGTGAATCAATGGGCCACTTCACTGATGGAAGAGACAATGAACTGGAAGCACTGATCTGGTCAGTGAAGTTCTGTCATTCCTGCTTTCACTTACTAAACTGGAACACAAAGAGTAATTTACCAGTGTAGCACAGGGTTAACCACTTTACAAGCACACAGTCTCAGTCTTTGTCCTCTTTCATCCTTGAGACTGTAACCTTGCTAATCTCACAATCTTTGTAGCCCTGTGAGACTGATAACCTGAGGGATTAAAATTTAAGAAACAATTCACGTATCTTTTAGAAAATTTACTCATCCTGTATTGCAAACTGCATCCTAATAAGCTCAATGTTGATTTTATGTTTGTTTGTTGGGTTTTAAAAAACTTTGTTCTACCACTGTAGATTTAGACATTCTACAAGAAAAAAAGAGAAAGGGAGGGGGAGTGGGAAGGGGGAAAAAATACACATATTCCTAAAAATTTTGTAGTTTACAGGGAAATGAACTGGAATTCAAGGTCACAATCATTATTGCTGTTTTATTTATTCATTAAGGGTGATAGCCTCCTCCTCCATTGTGTCCTGAATGAATTCTGTGTCAAAACATCTCAAGATTCCAGAAACATGTGCAATTAGCAGAAAAGACCATGACAAGAGTAAGGAAAAGAATGAGGACAGTTGATTAGTCAATTTATTTCTGCTGATAATCTGCAGCAGAAAAAGATCAACCACCTCCTCCCTTTTCCTATGAGAAAGGTCTCAGCTAATTCCTATGTGAACAGTAGTCTTACAGTACTTCTCCTGGGTAAGAACTACACTGCTTAGCTTTGCTTCTGGTTTTCCTCAGTTCAGAGCAAGGACTTTACAGCAGCTGAAAAGTGGTAGAGAACCACCTTGATTGGGGTGGATGCACAACATGGAAAGAAAACACACCTGCTGCACCAGAAACATATCCTTATGCTCACTGGAGGGCAACTGGTCAGCTTCCAATGGACCCGAGCCACTGCATACATAATGGGATAACACCCTGCATTTGTTACTGAAGCAACACAGTTATTAATATGGGTCAGAAAGCATCTGCCCTGTCTCTCTCTGCTAAAACTCCAAAGTACCTTGTCTGCAATATGTTTGTTAGCTTCTTTGCAAGGGGTTCATGATGGATTAAGTGGTATGCTAAATGTTTTGATTTGTCCTCTGGGGTTAACTAAAATCTATTTCAAACACAAGTTTGACAATAACAGGCCAGATCTCTGAAGGACACATGCCTTCAGTTACCCCAATTAATGTAAAATGCACACCAATCAATATTTTGGTAGTACCTCCTCGATCTCCTATTTTAAGGTGAAGCATAGAATTATCTTTGCAATTTGCCTGACAGGCCCTTTCAGCTGACCAACTCAATGTGTCTATTCTGGAGTGAGAACTTAATAAGTTTTTTTTTCTTTATGGCCCTTAGCGGCTGAACCTTAAAAATAAGGACTAAGGGTGGTAAAAATGGAAGATTACTCAATTATTATGTAACAAATATGACAAGTTCCAACTTCAGAGGAGGGTGGGAACAAGCAGAACAAAAATAAAGGATTTCAAGGAAATACAGTTTGGTTCTCATCAGTCTTCTTCTAAAAGCAGGGAAGATCAATAGAATAATTTCTGATTTTTAACTTCTACAGGACAACTAATCATGACTCTTAATTTAGAACCAAACAAAAGGAATCATGTGTTAGTATGCCTGTGCACTGTATGTATAATAATCTGATTCATCAGTAGTTGTAGGAGCTAGTTTGAATTTCATGGAACAAGTAAGCATGAAGAAGATTTTTTTTTTCCATTACTGGTAAATTTTTACTTTACAAACATTTAAAGAGTATAAATATGCCTTGGACCAAAACAACTGCTGATGTAATTTTTCATTCTAGGCCCTCCTTCTAAAGGCAATAGCACTGATTTTGCAATATCAACAATATCCAGCTTTCACTGAAATAACTTTAATTAATTTAAAAAAATAAATCCAGCTTTTGAAATCATGTTCTTCCATTAGGCCAAACAAAGGCTTAATGAGCAGGAGAGGGATGTTTTGGGTTTTTTTCGTGGTGAACTTGAGAAAGAACCTAGAAATAGCATATTTAAATGAAAAATACTTTTTTACTTTTTTCTCCTCTCGTTTGTTGCAAAAGGATTGAACAGTATTGAAAAAATGTGAGAACGATCAGTTGAAAAAACTAGCCAGATGAAATTCTGTCTTGAAAGAGAAAGCAATTTTTTTCTCCACTTTATATTTTCCTTAACAGTTGTTACTGGGAAGAAACACAGAGGGTTGAAAATGTGAATTTTTTTCCCTCTGAAACATGCCACTGTGTTTCTCCCTTCTCTTTTGCCCTTCATCTGCTGTAGTTAACGTGCAAGCTTTCTTGATGCTGTAGTATGATTATGATGAAATAGTCTAAATATTTATTGGAGACTTTAAATATAGTCTTAAACTTTTCTGTGCAACAACTCCAGGCTCAGTTATCAGCTTTCTATCTCTCTGGAAAGAGCTCTGAAAGGAGTAAACAAAGGAAAGCAGGAAAATTGCCTTCCAGGACCGTGGGGTCCCAAGCAGGCATAGGTGAGCTTGTTTTTAAAACTGGTTTTGATTTTTGAGGGCTCTTACCACCTGATAGTTCCCCTTTACTGCTTGAAAAGAGTCACATATACTGGTCTTGGGCTCCTTATCCAAAAAATGAATCATTTATGGGGATGTCTGCTTGGACAGAGGGATAAGGCTTAGATGGGACACAAGGAGCTCACAGCTATCAAGGTGGAGCTGCCATTCCCTGTTCCACCCCAGACAGGCTCCCTGGAACTGTGTTCCTTCAGTGCCCTGTCTCACGATCTTGGCTGACCTGACTGAGACAGGTCTGCTGTCTGAATCCATCTTTCGTTTGGGGAGATGCCTTTTTTCCTGCCTCTAGTGAGCACTACCAGCTCATGAAGCACTCAGGAAAGCATGAGCACAAGGCACCACTGGGACAGAGAGGAGGTGGGAGTCCTGATTGCTTTTTCAGGGAGTCCTGACTGCTTCTTTCAGCAAGCTCCTAGACTTGACGCGATCGGGTGTAGCATAGCTCTTACTTTATAAATTAGCATATTAAAACTCCCACTTTATTTTCTTTAAAATTGAGGCAGTTTTGGAATCTGATCAATAGGAGCAAGAGATGTGTCAACCAGTCCAAATGGGAATGTAATAATGACAAAATTGTGCTTTTCCAACAGTCTCCTTCATGTTTCTCCCATCTTAATTTAGACTTCAGCACTCTTGTCAGCTAAATGTGGCATGAGAATATGAAGAATCTTGCCCCAGGTCACACAGGAAGTAACTAGCAGTTTGCAGGAGTCTCTGCCTTGCAACAGCAAACTTCCCTGCTGGAATCAGAGGAAACATAATTGAATTGGCATTCTGTGCCCCATTCTGTTCACTGGAAGCTGCAGAAGTCTTGTATCAGTAAAGACAAAATATTCCTGCTCTCCGATCCACTATTTGATTTGAACCAGATGCCCTTTATGTTCCCTAATAAAGGCTCATTCCCTTTGGGAATAACTCCTTGGCTTATAAAAGAATTCTTCTGGAGAAAATGCTACTGGGCTTGGCAGATCTCAAGAGAAAGCTAAAGATAGAGTGAGCGAGTGAGTGAGTGAGAGGCGACATTTCAAAGCAGGGCAAGATTGTCTTGGGAATCTTTTCTACCCTGCAGCTGAAGCCTCTGCCATCTGAAATTTGGCATCCTTGGGTGCTGCTGGTGGTATTTATCCATTTTTGAGTCGTATTTTCTGCTTTAAGTTTCAGAAATGGGTATAACTTTGCAGCTCTCACCTGTGAGAAATTGTCCCTTTTCCCAGCCAGTGCCCCAAAGGCAGGGTTGTATTAGTTTCTTTTTTCAATGTGACTGTTAGCTATCTCTGTTTTTCTTTCACTGACAATCTTTCAGTCCCAGTACTCCTTCCAATCTGCAGTTGGTTAGTTTTGAATATATTTAATTAAAGCTGCCTCTTACAGCAGAGGGAGAATTAGCAGTCTGTATATCATTAGGGGTTTTTTTGTTTTTATTAGTCTTACAGTGTTTTAGGATCCTCACTATGAAAATATCATGACATCCCCATCTGCTTTCTCTTGACAGAAACTGTATCCAGCTACAAAATGTAGACTGTGCTGTCTGCAAGATGAGAGAAAACTGCTCCCTAATCAACCTTGTCTTAATGATAAAGCATTATGCCTGCAGTTGTGATTTAGGTTTCTGTCACCAGATTTTGTAGTCCTCATGTAAAATACTTCAGTGATGAAAGTTAATAGCAACACCTGTCTTTGACTTGTGTCAATGCAGTTAACAGAAAATGGGAAAGAGGAAATACAAAACAGAAAAAAACCCACATATAGATTTAGAGGCTTCATCCAAAATCATTCATCTATCAATCCACCAACCATCCATCAATGTTACTGAATAAGGAAATAAGGGAGATTATTTTTTTTTTTTTTTAATGATGCAATTTTGTCCTGGTTCCAGCCAGGCCAGTGTTAATTTTTGCAGTGGCCAGGAGGCGCCATGTCCAAGACCTGGAGATTACTCTGTACCACCTCATGCCATTGCTGAAGACAGAGAGAGGGGCAGGGAGAAGGTCAGGGAGAAGGAGTCCCTTCCAAGGAGCAGGGGTTCCTTCCAGTCCTGTAAGTGTGGCAGAGGGATTGGTTATGTGGCCCTGCTTCTGAGCTGGAGGGAGAGGTTTGGCAGTTCTGAGCTGGAGGGACCAGTCAGGGTGGTATGGCTGTGGGGGGCTTGTCTCTATAGTACAATTTTGTTATTAATATTATCGCTGTTACTGTTTGTTTTCTTATCTCATTGCTGTTTCTGTCAAATTTTTCTTATCTCAACTCCTTTCCTTTGGTGCCTCCAATTCTTCTCTCCATCCCACCGTAGAGGAGTGAGTGGCAGTGTGGTTTGCAGAGTCTCAGCAGGAGCACTAAACTGGGGACTACCATTCCTAAACCATGAAAAATTACCTGACAGAAGTTTATTTATTTCCTGTTTCTCTGCCCCACTCTCTTTCAAATACGCTGAAGCAGTTGCCATCTGTGTTCCCTGACTAGAGGTTGAACACCTTCTTGCTGCTTCAGGCCATGCTCTTCCACCTGTAAATCCCAGAATCCTTCAAAATCCAAATATGCATTGCCTGTCATTATAGCTTCAGTCTATCTTCAATATTGAAGCAATATTTTCACCTTTACTACCTTTGGTGTCATTCTCTTGACAGTAAAAATCAAATCCAGCCTCTACAATTAATGGGAATCTAGAAATGGCATGAAATGTGCCTGCAGTTTTAAAAAGAGAAAGTGGTAGGAGACTGAGATGAATATTAGAAATTGTTATTGATTTTGATGGTTTAAGACTTTCATTTTATCTAGTTAAATTGTTATGCAGAAGGTCTCTACCAGGAGATCACTATTAATATAGTTAGACAAGTAGGGTCCTTTACAGTTTGTGTCTAGGCCTAAGGGAAAGTCAATATGGTGCGAAGATGAAGGAAATCTTTGGCAAATCACTGCTTTGCTTTATTTGGTGGGAAGGGAGCCATATCCTAATGAAAAAAAATAAACTAAAGTCCATGACTGTAGGTTTGAAATCATAATTTTACAAATTATTGTCATGATATTTCCATAGTGAGAGTCCTAAAATGCTATAAGATTAATAAAAATAGTGAAGGGATTCTATTGTCTGTTGGATGCCTGAAGAAGTGGGTGGCTACAAAGGGATCAGCATCAAGGAATTATTCATTTGAATATGCTATTTCTAGGTTCTTTCTCAAGTTTATATAGTTCATCCTTTCCCTTTCTAGGTCTGCTTTTTTGTCAAATCTATGCAGTGATTGGGAGTATGGCAGTGCACAGCAGGCCCTAATGTCCTGACTGACCTCCCACTTGGACCTCCACTCCCTGTCCTCTGTCCTTTTCTCCTGGAGCTCGGCTTAAGCTGGGGTTGTTACTATGCTTTGCCTAAGCTATACTTTATGCATTTCTAGTCTTGTCTCTTATCTTGTTGGCTTGTCTTTGGTCTTGTCTCCAGCCTTTCTCTTGCCTCTCTTAGACACATATTGGACTGGATTCATCACTGTCCTTTGTCTGGGATTACCAACAAAACAGCTGTAATCAATATCCTGGTATGTTCAGATAGCTGAGTCTTGCAGCAAGCCTCTGCTGTGACCATCTGCAGCTCCCAGCTCATCTTCCCATGTGCAATGGCCTTGCTCTTGCTGGTCCCTAACACAAGAAATATTTGTTTTCCTTTTAGCAGAAATTCGAAGTAGGAGCTTAAGTATTACCTTGCAAACGGCCAGATCTGAGGTTTCAATCAATCAATATCTTGATTAAAAATTGCCAGAACTGAAATGGAGCTGCTCTCAGGATTCTTATCATCCAAGGGAGAAAGTTTATATATGGGGAGATATTCTGATAGCTTTAAATATGAGTGTGTTAGTGAGATTGATAGCCAAATGGTGGGGGAAGAGAGGACAGAAGTTAAATGCAAGTAGAGAGGATAAAACAGAATTTGATTATGTTATACTGATTGTATGAAAGACTTTACAATGTAATTTGCAGAAGAAAATCCTTTACCTATGAACTGTGTTTGAGAAATGGAGAAAAGGCAACATGCACTTCCCAAGAACAAACAGCCAATAACCCAAACATTTTCTTGATAAGAGTCCTGGGTTTTGCTAAAAAAAGAGACACAATAAATTTCCCTTATCTTGGCTTCAGTAAAGAATTTCAAAACAACAAACAAAATGCTGGGATGTATTGAACAACATGTTTCTACCAGAGAGAGGGAACTATCAATGTTATTGACCAAGGCTCTGGAAACTTGTCTGTGTCTGCGGTCTCTTTCCAGGAAAGAGTCATAACTCAGCCTTGGTACACATGTGGGATGTAAGACTTCAGACCACCCCAGAAAATATCCTTGTTCTCTATTTGGCTTATCAGAGCAGAGTTTGAGTGGACAGGTCATAGTGTTGAACAGGAAGAACTCAAAAAACAGAGATTAAACTGAAAGAGAATATTGGAGCAAATTCAGGATAGATTTCAGGGAGTATAAATACATTTAAGCTAGATAGCAAAAGAAAGTATCTAGGTACTGAAGAATTAAGCTGTATGATGATCACTTAATAGTAACAAGAAGAGCAGAACTGAAATTAGAATTAATTTTAATAAATAATCAGTTTATGAAATAAACTTCCAAGAGGTTCCTCAAAGGTCTGAGTACACAGATTGAAGAGGTTCCTTCCAGTCATGTTGTTCTTTTCAGCAGACTGAGAATGGATTGATTTTGAGCACAAAACTATTTGGCAACTCTGAAAATTGTCATTTCCCCTTTATACTTGTACATGATCTATTCTTTATTACTGTGTCATTCAATTTCTTACACATTTCAGACTGTTTTATCTTCAGTTGAATAATGAGAAATATTTATGTTCTGCTGAATTAGCTTGTCCTCTGTTGTTAGTTAATGGATGACTTTGGGAGATAATTTTCCATTATTGGGCAGTGGCAAGACTCTGTCCACTGTAATATAAAGTCAATTCAATGCAAAATGATGTTTTCTGCTCCAAATAGATGGTCGTGACTATTTTCACAGATACCTATCTTAAAAATTCTGTCTGCCAGCCTTCTAGGAAGTTACAATTTTCCTCCCATAGCTGAGAAAGTGCACCTTGAATTCTCCTTTTAAAAACAACTTAATGATATCTTTCAGGAAGAAGAGTTATATTCAGGTCAGTGTAAAAAGCTCCTTTGGTTTGTGTGTGTGAATATCAGAGGTTTAAAACAAGAGCATCAGTGGACACAGAATCTGCCTGTTGGTAGAGTGCAGTGGGAGGAAGGCAAATTGACATCCTGCCCTGAGCACTGAAATACCTCGATACAGCACCGCAGCCACTACACTGAGACATGATACTTCCTCCTGTGAGATGAGGAGAGGTGGAAAGGATTCCATGCCCACTCTTAACACCTTTGCAAGATTAAGGGGAGAGGATAGCATCTCTGTGAAGCAACTGAACTGCTTATAATATAGAAATTCCTGTGATTGTGTATCAAGGTGCCTACTGCTCAGGAGTGTTTAGGAAGCACCAATCTCCCTCCCATTACATAATTAATTGTGCTTCTCAATAAAATAATTATATTTATGATTCTCTCGTTCATATTAATACTTCTTGTGTCTCCATATGGTAGTTCTGATTTTCCTCTATTATAGTTTGAATTAGAGCCGCCTGAATCTGCTCATTTTTCCACTTCTAAACACTTCTTATCCATCCCTTCATGTCTTTGGCACAGATGCTATTTCTGAAGCAAAGGCAAAAAGAGAATGAAACATTTCTCTTCCTTCTAGGACTTCTCAGAACTGTTCTATTGCCCTACTGGAAGAAAACATTTTAACAAGGCTGCACATTTTGGATAAGCTGTTCTCTGTTTTCTTTGGAGGAAACCATCATGCTTTCTTCTTTACAGTCTAGTAGGTGAGTCATATGTTAAGAACTGTCAAGTAAAAATAATTTTATCAATGTTGTCTTGATTAAAAACAATCCCACAACCCCAAATAAATGCCTCTGTGATTAGAAGTAATTTTAATTTGTTCCTTTAACAGAAAATATGAATAGCAGAAACCTATGTGGTTTGGGGAAATAAGTTTTGTTGCTGTGTTCTTTCAAAACATTGGAGACAAGTTATCTCTGTGTCTATGTGCACCAACACCTCTCTTCAACAAGGAGATAGACGTAGACTTGTTGCAGTCTGAAGCCCCAGTGTTTCTCATTTCCTTTAGAAAAGGAGAAAATCTATGATGGGGAAATACATTTATGTTCTGGAGTCAATGTGTCTCCAGTGGATGACATAATTCTGGATGAGCCTAACCACAACTAAGAAGTTTGCTTCCGCTAAGGCCACATATCATCCACTCCCAGTTTGCTAGAAAGGTAATCCTGGTTATTCTGGGAAGGTTTTTGTTGGTAAGCACGTGAGGAACACAGACTGTTTCCTGTAACCCAAGAAACAACTAAGAGTAAAGCAGACTGAGATGTTCAGACTTTGACTAATGTGACAAGATTGATTTAATGGAGAGAGATAATAAAGCTGAATAATTTGTGCAGCTTTGTAGGTTTGGGAAACTCATTTAGGCATGCTGGAGGACAGAAAACAAGAATATGAACAGCATGAGATGAGCTTGCAGAGATTGTCTCACTAGAAAATAGCTTTTAGATTAGATAATTTATATTTGTTTCATTTTTTATGTGAAAGCAGCTTTTTCCTTAGTTTTTCTTAGAACAGAGAAATAAAATCCATGTTCTTGTTAAATGTTGACATAACAAGAGCACAAGCATGCAGGAGAGAATTTATTTGCTCTAATTTGTTCAGGATTTTCCCTTCTGCAAAACAATATCTTGAATAATTTCTCTTACTGCTTACACTCCATGCTGTCATATATTCCTTTATGATGTTAATCATAATTCCTCCTTAATATTTCTTTGGGAGAACTAACCTTTTCGTTTCCTTTAATTATATATATATATTTTTTTTTTCATTTTAAACTTCCAAAATATCCACTGTATTACTGTGGAAGAAGAGGAATGGCATTAAGCCTCTTCATGTTGAACTTCAGTTCCCCAAAGAATTTTTGGAACACATTAATGGCAAGCTCACTTCTTACAACCAGTCAACTCAGGCAAAATAGGATGAGGTCATCCCTATCCAGTGTCTGAACATTTTATGCCGTGCTACTGTTTTGAGTACATCTCCTTTTCCCTTAGGTTCATGTGCAGTTCCCTCCAGACAGGCAAATATGAAAAAAAAAAAAAAATTAAAAATCAACAAGTTGGTCTAACAAATTAAAAACAGAAAATCTTGCCAGNGATACTGAAGTGAAGTTATTCAGTCTCTGTTTATCTCAGTTGGAATGACTGATGGCTGTTTTTCTTCTGCTCTTTGGCTGTTTCCTCTTCTCTTATTTGAGTTTAAAATCTTCATAGCAATATTTAAACTTCAAGTAATTGTAATATCCAAACACCCTAAATCTTAAGGCTTGAATACTTGAGATACTTAATCCTCAAAATTGCTCTGTGGGTAAGTTTATTATCTTGCTAAGACTGTCTCCAGGAAAGCAATGATACCTGTCTATATTTACAAATGTTAATTACTTGAAACTACAGTCATGCTTGTCAGTGCAGCATATTTGTGATTTGTATTTTCCTTAAACAGATCAGCAAGCATCTGATTTTTCTTTGTGTTAGTCTTGGCCAGTGTTTCTGAGCTGGCTAATACGGCTCAAAAGAAAACAAAAATTAACATACATGTAGTTTTCAAATAATGTGAAAGTTGGAGGACAGGTCAATTGTATCAATAGGTTTCTACTGCTGCATTTGGAGTGTACCTATGAATAATTTGTTTCTTAATAAAGTTATATAGAGAGTCAAGGAAAAAGGCCATATACATACGGTAAGAAACTGTCTCTTGGAAAAATGATTCTGTGATGGGAGCTGGGACGTGATCTATAGCAAATCAAGTGTAAACTTAGGTGTGGTGCTGTAGCTGAAGATAAACAGAGTACTTAGATCTACCATCACAGGAACTTTAGCTAGACGAAAGAAGTGATGTTACAGTCATGTGCAGAACAGAGAAGACCACTACTGGAATATTTTTACTAGATCTGTTTGATATCTTCCAAAAAAAGTATTGAGAAATTCTCAAGCATTCTGAAAAGAAGTGAGAGATTTGAAGTTTGGTTTCAGATGTGGTAACTAAGCCTAATTTATTTGCAAATAGAAATATTACCGTGCTGTGCCTTTTGAATGTACTGACAGAAGACAATAAATCTGTCAGTACATGCTCTTTGACCTAAGGGAACAAGGTATGTCTGCCAATCTCAAGAAACTGATGACAAATCTATTCAGATTAAGAATGGAGTGGAACATTTGAACAGTTAATAATCTACTAAGAACTATGGCAGTGGAAGATTTTTGCCTTATCATATCAGTGTTTAAATGAGAGTGAGTACCTTTAAGAAACATCATCAAGTATAAAGTACTTCTACACTGTACAAATTGCTGGATAAAGTCCTTTGACATGTGATGCTCCAAAAGTTAGGCAGGATGACCTTAATTGTACATTGCTTCTAAAGGACTGACTGCTTTTTGGAGAAGTAGTTGCTGTTGAAATCCCCAGCCTGTCGTTCTCAGCTTTGACAGGACTTCTAAATTGGATCTCTGTAAATTATGATTAGGCATCATTCTTTGGAAACTGTGATTTAAGCACTCTTTCCTTCCAATCAAAAGCAAATAATTCCAATACTTCACAGCAAGTGAAATAATGGAGCTAGCTGTGGAAACAGAGTGGGAAATGATCTCTGAAACCAATCTTTTTGCAAAACTTGGAGATATAAATAATGATAAAAATGATGTTTCCTGAGAAGCCTATTGTTGGGAAAAAAAATGCATAATGATTTGTAGGAATCTCTGTTGACACGGAGGGAACTGATGCGTAACCACTGTTATTACCTGCCAAGTTTTTCTGAATGTAAAATGCTTTACAACACCTTAAGGGTAGCATCAGGGACACAGTAAATGATTCTTTTATGGGGAGTGAAGAAGGGAACAACTTGCTCTCTTCCTCCTGCTGGGTCTCCCTTGACATATCCCGGTCTTAAGAAAGCTCTCATATGCCT
This sequence comes from Polioptila caerulea, assembly GCA_013397295.1. Classification (NCBI taxonomy): domain Eukaryota; kingdom Metazoa; phylum Chordata; class Aves; order Passeriformes; family Certhiidae; genus Polioptila; species Polioptila caerulea. The sequence continues at coordinate 1,391,809 of VYXF01008385.1, forward strand.
TCTTCCACGTCACAGCACGTTCCTGCCACTTGTGCGATGATCATTTCCTCTGTCACTGCAATAAAGATTTGGCATGCAGTGGGCATTAGATGAAACAGAGGGACACATCTACAGCAATATTTTACTGCAATTGGTTGTCCCCTAAAAAATAAAATGCCTTTTACAGGTAAGATTCACCTAAGTTCACTTTCAAAAGAAATCAAAATATAATCAATAATTTTGCAAAAAAGCAAGAAATACAGTTCTTGACTATGAAACTAGAAACAACTTTTTGAAAAAACCCCAGAAAGAAGAAGGCATAAGTCACTGAAACATTTTGCTGATGTCTGTCCCAGATGACACACTTGGTGCAGACTCAGACTTGCAGGCTTCCATCTCCATAAGCCTCTGAAGGCTGCTCTCACTCCTTTTTCCACCTGCACATATGGATTAGAAGATGACACTGAATGCAAATGAGATTCAGAGCAGTTCCAAAGAACTCTCAGTTCTTCCTTCATAACAATGGATATTTTTTATACGACTTCTATTAACTTTATTCTTTCGGAGGACAAACCCACTCCTTTTTCTGGATCTGAACTGCATTTTGAAATTCAATGAGACTTCGTTGTGTTGCTTTCTCCTCTAGGATGACCTTGCTGTTATGAAGTTAATTGCATTAGAGTCCGATCTGAATTTTTCCCAGTATGATTTGCCATGTGAAACTTTATATGGCTCCATAGCAATTGTAGCATAAATATAATTTGTGGACTTTCATAGTCCACAAAAAATTTCTGGCTTTGCAAGAAGAAGCCTCATGCCAAGGGACTGATAGAGAAGTCCAAGGCAGTTCTTCAGCTTTGCTGAAGCATTTCAAAGTTTTCTCCTCCTGCCTGCAACTTTTGATCGGTTTTAGGACTCAGGCCTGATGAATGACTCTACAAACTTCTGCAGCAGCCAGATCCTTGTTTTTTATGCTTTTGGTGGATTGTTTGTTATGTTTGAATGTTTTACAAAACTAAACTCAACAAAATTTTGTTTAATAAGGATAAGGACTGGGAATTCTTCCTCTCCTTATTCCCATTTCTCATTATTTGAGAAGTTGTTTTCCATTTTCCTTTGTTTCTTAGAAGCTTCACATTCTTTCAGATGACCTTTCTGATTTGTGTTCAGATGTGTTTAAAACCAGCTCTGTTGAGGCAATTAAAGCTTATCCATTATCCTTTTTGCCAGTTTGTGTTTAGTTATTTTTCTTCTATGCAACTGTGATTGGAGGCTGTCATACTGCAGCTTCTTCCCAGCTGACAGTAACATTTCTGTCCTCACTATCTTCTCCCAAATTCATTCCTCAACTTCTTACAGGAGATCCCCAAGTACCACTGTCCCTTTTCAGTTCCTTTCTACTTTTAAGTGCATTTAGGACATTGTTTCTAGTGTTTGTATTTTCCTTATTTTCTTCTCCTATTAGGCTATACTGTACTATCACTTAGGAAGTAGAATTCTTGACAGGATTTAGCTAAGATGCTTATTACCATCCCGAATGTTGGGAACTTAGGTCACTGAACCTTTTAACAATTCCAAATCAACTTTGCTTTGTCACCTCCAGATTTAATATTACTTAAATATTGATGCATATCTTCTTAGTCTAGTCAACACTAAAAAACAAACAAAAAGCTCCCAACGAAACACAAAACCCTAAGCTATTCTTTTGTTATTCATATTGTTCATTTTGTTTCCTAACTTTGATCTACAGTGTGGCAATTTTTCTCTGCCTCTTCAGTGCAGCCTTTTCACACATTACAGTATTTTTTTGCGGGTTTATTCATCAAATTGTTTATTTTTCTTGTTAAATCTGATTAAAACTGACAATTGTCAGATGATTATAAAAATATGTTTGACTTAGTCCTAAAATTCTCAGTTTCTTATATGTAAAACTTTGTTCCTTACATATATTTGAATTACATAGGCTAGAATTAATGTTAAGGCTCTTTTGAGCCAGTGTTACACAGCATCCATCCTATTCCAAAAGTTTATTGTATACCTGGGAGAGGAACAGAGAAGTGCAACCAGCTTGAGAAAGAACTAATAGCAGAACTGGGGATTATCACCCAGAAAGAAACACATCTTTGGGGAGAAGGGTACATACAGGTCTCCAAAATTTTGTCTTGTTAAAAATTAGTACATAACAACTGTACTTCTAAAATAATAAATAGGAGATGCCAGATTAAACTGGTAAGAGATCTTACATGGGCAAAGAAAATATTTGTTCATCTATAGATCAGCTGTAGAATTACTTAACCATGGAGGTAGAAGAAACTGAAATCCCACATAGTGATGGACAATCAATGGAAGGAAAAACCTCTTAAGTATTAAAAAAACCCTGATTAACTCTCAGGGACTCCCTGAACCACAAATAGTGAGATGCTGGAAGATTATTATGCAGAGGCATCTCTAAGACTCTCGTTTTTTTCTTATGTTTTTTTTCTGGCTGCCCTAAGACACAGGGCACTGTATGAGGCCATTTGTCTGACACTAGAACAGTTATTGCACACAAAAGCATTTTTTCAGACTTTTACAATATGAAATTGCATGCTTGAAATTCAATAAATAATATATATATTGTGTGTTTTCTTCTGACGTTTTGGGTCACTTAACATTGCACAGAGACCGGAGCCTCCAGGACAGTCAACTTTGAAAACTGCAAAGGCTCTGCAAGTGCTAGGGAGACATATCTGTTATGTTTAGTCTAGAGAAGTACATGTACTTCTGGGCTGGAGAGAGCACAAATTCCCTAAAGCAATTCCCTTGTGCACTGAATCTGCCTGTATGTTGCATAGGCTAGAGAATTGATTTGAAAAAGTGGAGGCAAAGAAAATGTACTGGGAGTCCAAATTTTTTCTTTTCCCCAAACTGTTGTTTAACTAACCAATACTTGACATGTGCCTGGCAAGATGGCCAAAACCGCAAATTCTTTCTCATTCTGTGTGGGAAAAAATTATCTTCTATCATCCCACATTGTTTATTCAGCACTGACAAGGCAAAAAAATGAGGAGGGCTATTGATCTTGTAAAGCTTGTAATGTAACAAGTGGAAAGCCAACACAACTGGAGAGCATAAAAAGGAAAAATTGAAGGATTTAGAACTGAAGAACTTCACCCATTCAGAATCAGTAAGCATTTTAGGAACAAATTGCTGTATTTTAGTTTCTTATCTGTAAAATAAGGATATCTCACTAGGTTGCATGCAAATTTCTGAAAGTTAGAGATGTTTATTTTCTGCAGTAATGCACACAATAAAAAAGTTCCTAAGGAAACAAAATATTCTGTGTGCAATGCAATACACAAAAGTGTGAGGCCACACACTGAGTAAAGAGAAAAAGAAAAAAAAAAGAAACAAAGAAATAATAGATAAATAAAAAATAGAAACAAAGACAATTCTGAACAGTAAGATGGTTCATTTGCTGAGCACTCTCCATCAAAGGATCTAATAAAAAAAAAAATCCAAGCCACAAGATTTATTAAGAGTACAGAGACGGTCTTCTGAGGACAAAAGAAAAAGTCTGAGTGGCACTTTTTGTCCCTCAGCAGGCCTGGGTTAATATGAAAGGATGGTATGTCATGTTTTTATTTTATTTTTCCTCTGAGAGTTGAGGATTTTTCTCCTTATTACCCCCTTTTAAAGCTTTCCTAACTAGTCAATCTGCTACATCTGCTACCATATTTTTCTGAATATCTATCTTCTCACAGCCTTGTGAGGTTTCTGAAGTTTTTCTGGACCTTGTCATACCAGCCCATATTCCTTGGAGCTGTCCCCAGACCATTCATTTTGTTTGTACCATGTCAGTTTGCTCAGTCTTTGTGATGATGGTTCTGGAGGCCAAAGTTATGCTCATGATCTTAATAACCATAGTTTGACTCTCCCTCCCTGCACAGTGAGATGATACCTCCATTTTATCCAGACTCAGGCACTACTTCATGCTCACTGAGATACATAATTTTAACTCTGGCAGCTCTCAAGCAGCTTAAAAGTTCTGTTTTTATTCAGGCCCTAGGCATCTCTTCCCAGAAGGTAATAGGCTGCCCCTTACTTGCTTTCATGCAAGTCATGTTCTCATCTGAAAATTTTAATGACAGCTGAGCTACATCAAACAGGTCTTCTCAAAACTCTTGTCAAACTGGGAACTTTGCTAAGTACTACTGGATTATCTTTCTTTCAACTACAGAATATGATGATAACTGGTTTGATTAAGTACCTTGATAGTGAGAGCATACAGGCAAGATGCTGGAAGATTAATGATGAGGTATTTCTCAAGCTCAGCGACTAAAACTCCCCCTGTGTGCTTTATGGGAGGGTGTTTTTATCACCAGCCTGTCAGACAGGCAGGGCTGGAAGCAGTGTCTTCCCTCTGGTGATAGTATGACACTGCTCTTTTACACTGGATTGTAGAATTCTGTAGGGCAGAAGACAGCTCTCTGAGCAGAGGAGGAAAATCCAGGAACCTCTTTTCCAGTCTATGATCTTTCATGTCTAAAACATCTGACTCTAAAAAACTGAGTTAAAATTTTGAAAAAAAACCAAAACCATGTCTTACAGCCAAAAGAGTTTTGAGTTTTATTTCACTGCCACATTAGTGAGAAAAAGTACTGGAGTATTAATCTTCCAGAAACAAACAAACAATCAAAGAAAACTCCCTTGCTTGTTTATCAAGATTTCTATGGATTTCATTACATTAGAATTACTAAAATCAGCAATACTTCTCTGTATTACATGAATACTGAAAAATTAGAGCTCTATTACTGATCTTTTACAAATGGGATGTGAAGATACTGAAGCTTGTCCCTGCCACCAATACTGAGGTTTTTGACACTGATTTGTGAGTTGTCCCTCTTTATATGGAAAATTCCTTAGCATTTTTATCAATCTCCATGGTCAATTGCTCCTTTTATTGACATATCAAACATAAAATACTTTGATTATGAAGCACCTTGGTGGTTATATCCTCTCATTTGCTATCACAATATTAATCTGAGAGGCAATACTGCTGACTTTCTTGGTCTACTTACTAAATCCATCAGCTGGATGGCTAAAGGGAGCTTGCTGTAAAAATACTGAAAGCCACTTAAATGGCTTGTTTCAAATCCTTCAGTCTCATGCTTACACAAACCTTGGCCAGCCTGGTGGGCTTACACTACTTATTCTAATTATTAGTATCCTTGATATCCATTGCTTTGACTTCAATTCATCTTCTTGTGCCTCCTATCTTTAGAAAATATGGAAAATCACAGTGAAGGATGGTGTTAGCCAGTGGTGGTGATGTTCTTAACATGAGTAGTTACTTTGATGTATAAAATGTACTTCTGCCATTCTATGAAAATGTTTCTTTTAAGTGTGTTTTTTAAACTTAAACACAAGAACCTTGGTGTAAACCAGTGATGCATTTTACATAGAATATTGCCATACTGTTTCCGAATTAGGTTGGCTTTATTTTTTCTGGAATGAAACCAATGCAAAAGCAAACTTTCCAGCCCCTAGGCTAGGCTACCCCAAGGAACTGACATTTCTAGGAAGTCTGGTGTACTGTTCATTATTACTTCATTTTAGTTCATTGAAATAACAAGTAGACAATGTTTAAAGTAATAACCAACTTTAAAAGTTATATTACAAAATGATTTGGGTTTTTTTTTACTTTTTTTTTTAATATAGCACGATAAAGGTCCTTGTTATACATCAGTTTATGACTCTCTTTTGTTTCTTTAATTTATGTAGTTTGATAATCAAAGCATGAGAAAAGCCCAGCAAAATTAGAATTGCACTGATCACACTTCAGTACATGTCTGACACTCCTTTGAAATAGCGTTGTCTAGGCCAGCTTAAAATAATGAAATAGAAATAGAAGAGAATAGAAATAGAAGAGAAACATCTCTGATTAGAAAAATAACACCAATACTTTGTCAATTATTCTTGCTTTCAGGAAGTAATATGCTCTATAAGTTGTGCAAACTCATGTGGAACAGTGCTGAAAATCTCCAAGTGTTCTGATTTTATTGTTTTGATTTTATTTAATTTCTGCAACTCTGCCCAGGTAAGTCATTCTTGTTGCTTTTGTTCCTGCAAGGCAGGGCAACAGAGAAACCCCTGTTCCTTAAAATATGTGGTTATTTACTTTCTTTGAACAATAGAGATTTTGAATACCAATTCTTCACTTCTACAAAAGTTAAGACAATGACAAAGAATAGGGGTCCGTGAGAAACCTAAAGTCAAATGTTATCTTGGCATTCAGTAGGAAATTGTGAATTCTATAATTAGAAATTACATGGAACAACAGGTAAACAATCACAACATTCTTCAGCAAGAATATCAGTTTCTCTGTGGTAGGTTCAGATTCTTTGTTGAACTAGAACAATTTTATACCAAACAAGAGGGAGTTTTTTATTTAAAAAGCTGAAGTATATAAACTGCATAAATTGCTACAGCAATCATAGCAAAGGAAATGGATGTAAAAAGTGTTCCTATTGGCATTTACATTTGAAAATAATTATACCTAGAAATACTGTGGGATATAAAACAAACAAATAAAACTATAAAATGCTATCGGGATCTTTAGTATTTAGCATCACAATGGTTTCTCTGGTTGTGCCTACAACAAAAGGATGTTACTTGGAGTAAATATATATGTCTTTATAAGCACATATATTGTGGATTTTTTCTAAAAGAGATTAAGTTTAGTATTGTGTCTATAGACAAACAGCACTCATATGATGCACAGATTTGCTTGGAAGATGTGATAAACTGTTGCAGTACTGTTTTGTTAGCACTGCTCAGGGAATGATGTCTACTTTTGTGTCCTGGGGAATGTGGTGACCATCCAGGTGCTCAGCACTCCCATCCAGGTGTGACTGTTGCCCTTGCAGTATATCTCACCTTACACCTGTCTGATTGGTGCATAGAAGATGATGACTGCAAAATGCTACAGGAATTACTTTCTGCTGATAGGGTAAATATTTCTATTAGCACAACAGATGATACTGTTCAAACTCCTAAGAAATACCAATATATTTATGTTTTTACTAATCCTACTAAGCCTCTTAGAAACAGTTCAATAGGTTTTAAAGTGACTCCAGCTGTGGGCATCATTCGCCTTCTCCTTCCTTTCTTCCTTTGTTGCTCAGTCTTGATGAGACACCAAAGTGTTCCTTGAGAACTTTATCTCAAAGCAAGGGCTGCTGAACCTGCTTCTCATACACTCTCTTAAGCAAGACTATCAAGATATGCAATCCTCTACCTTCTCCACTCACCTGAGACTGCTAATCCCAAATGCTCAAAAGCACTCTCCTAAGGAATGTTATTCCTCAGGGGGAATGGAAGGCATGTGTGGTTTGCTTTTAATGTCATCTCTTTCCAGCATCAGGGTAAGGAACCATATGCAGATGCCAGAGAGGATGGGGAGGAGACACAGATGTAGCAAGAGCAGTTGGCACAGAGGCAGAACCAGCTGGAAGTTGTGGATTCTGCAGTAGATTTAAAACAGAGCTTTGTTGGTAGAGCATCTACTATGGTAGCAGGATGCTCTGCCTAAAACAGCTTGAGCAATACTCGATTTAAGAAATTTATCACTGGTGGAAGAAGAATGGGAGTCCTTTGCTTTTGGTGCTGGAGAATGCTGAGAGTCATCAAAGCCAAAGTTAAACACTGAGGAAGTGCAATGTTTCCTGACAGAAACTGGCACTGGTGATGATGTGCCAGACTAAGTTCCTGATAAAGGAATCAACAAGTGACAGTACTGATAACTTATCTAAGGATGCTGAGCTGACACTGGTGGCAACAGCGAGGTGACATGGCTGGCCTGTAAACACATGACTGACAGCTCAGTCTCACTTTTTAATGGCAGGATCTTCTAACATATTCCTTCTCAGAGTGTGTGTGGAATTTCCTCCCTTGAATGAGGACACTCCTAAAGCTTTCCCCTTGAGCCCGAACAAAATTAGCCCACAACTGAGTGTAGGTGACTAAAATCAACCTCTACTTAACAATTATCTTGCTGCCTTTTACATCATTGCTTCAACATTGCTTCCATTAAGAGGGCACTACACTAGTAGTTGTAGCTATCTGTGTAGAGCTACAAAATATCAAAATAATTTTGATTAAGGTTTTTAGTCTAGTTACCACCACCATCCATTTAGATAGATAATTCATTTAGTCACATAAATACATCTGGTTTGCTATCCTTTATCCAGTGGGGCAAAATCTTATAAAGGATCAATTACATGTATTATAACCTTTTAGACATAAGCCTTTTACCAAGTCTGGGGCTAAGATTGCATCTAGGCTTCTTTCTGAGGAGTTTAGAAAGCATGGGACTCCTTTCTGCACCTCATGACACAACAGGAGGATCTCCCTGATAAACTTTGTCTGAAGCTTCCATTCTGCCCATGGCAACTTCCACTACTATAGTAGTCCTTTACTGTCCAGCACTGAGTTTCCTGAGAAGTTGGTAAACAAAAGGAAAGGAAAGGAAAGGTTTTTATCACAGAAGACATTGCTATTTTGAACCACAATGAAAACTATCTACCAAAGCCTTCCTTGAGAAAAAAGTAAAAGTGCCTTTAGTTTTTGTAGCTGCATTTTTAATGCCTTGCAAATGTTTATCACATCTTCTTGAAACACATCACAGCATGTCAGAAGATACACTGTGAAATTCTGTATTTCAAATTAAAACATTCATTGAATACTAATAAAAATACATGATTTTCTGAGTCTACCCACCTCTATTGTAATAGTGTGACACAAAGGAAGAAGGTTAAGCATCTGGTGAACTTCTTTAAGGGGCATCTGTTTTTGACAAGTTGTGTTAGCTTGTTAATGTTCTACTCAGCAGTAATGTGAGCAGCTGGGTCTGCAAGTGCAAATTCATAATTCTTATTTATGCTTTTCCATTGTAACAGAGTAAAAACATGTGCTCTTCTTCCTTTTTGCTGCCTGAATTTTGTATCATTTAATGCACTGGATGAGAGCTTCAGTGGCATGTCCACACTCCAGTCTACCCTGAAAACTGGTGGTAGGGAAAAAAGACAAGACTAAATCTTGGACTGAGGACAAGACACGTAGGTTCAATATTAGATGCCACTCAATTATAAGCTTTAGATCTAATGGTCACCCTCAGTGATCTGGGATTCATTCTGTAGTTTTATTATTTGCTCCATGGACTGTGTTTTCATTTCTTGGAGTGAAAATATCATGTTTCAAAAAACAACAATAATCCCTTAAAAAACAGCACCAAAAACCCAGCCAACCAACCAACTAACCATTCATTCATTTACCCCCACAAAAACCCTCCGTGCAGGGCCTAGTTCCAAAAAAGGAGTTTAAAACTCACCATTATGAATTGGTCAAATTGCTGTATGCCTGGAAATTTTAGATAGGTACCTAAGATCCTCAGATTACTCAAGAAAGCATGTCCTTGGTGGAAGGACAAGCTAGATGGCACGTTGCTCTACCTGCAGAGAAATATGATGAGAATGTGTCTGTGAATTCCTTCGCCAATGTGTAGCAAGACAAGGAAAGGAGACAAACATCGAGAAACAAAGTGAACAGCAACCAGCTCATATAAATAATTTTATGCTGAACTAGCTTTTTCCAATTAAAGCATTAATTTATGTCAAATAAAATCTTATAGATTTACATAAATATAATGGTATCTTAGTGTTTCAGCACTCTCCTTGTAGATGCTGGGGAATGTTAGCTGATGAAAGACTGTGGCATTGAACCGAAAAATTTATTTCCTGTGGGAAGCAATTTAATTACAGAAAAATGTTTTTCATTTTCACAGAAAATTGACTATATCTTGTTTGTTTATTTCTTTTTGCTTCTGATGTCAGTCCATCCCCATTACTGGAAGGAAAATGTAAATGCATTTCATTCCTGGCAAGCATATTTCACCTTCCTCTTGTGTTTCTTCATCAAATCACAAAGTTAGCTTGGCATTAAATTATTGAAAAATTATTCTGTTTATTGACCTTTGGATTTTAAACATCTTTATAAAGATTTCCACTCTAAATTCTTGAAAAATAATTAATATTAAGTGTTTATTTGATACCATAATTCATATTTTTGCCTTCCAAAGCAGGCAATAATAGATAAAATTCCACTGAGGGTACAGGGCAATAAAAGAACATCCAAAAAATCTACTCAAGAATACTCAAGCATATAATTCTTTATTTAAATGATTTAATGTACTTCAAATTGAATTTGTGAGAGAAAAAAACTTTTGCTTTTTAATAACATTTAAAGAATGAAACTGCTTTTAGGCAGCAAATGACCAAGCAAGGAGAAATTACTGGTGTGATTCCAAAAGCCCAGCATAATTGAAAGTAAATGTTATTCATCTATTCTAGTTTATGAAGTGTTCATAATATTTCATACAAAAAAGAATGAATAATAATAAGAAGAATTCTTATTCGGCAGAACGAGACCATTTCTTTAAAAGTTATATATTTTTCTTAAGATGGAAATTTGAATTACTGAATAATTAACTTTGTATGTTAATGAATTGAAGAAAATATATCATTAATATCTATGCTATTCCTTTATTTTTTAATCAGTGGAGCTAGACTTGCAGAAAGCAAAAATGTTCCAAGAAAACATGCATGAAGAAACAAAACACTTCCTCCTAGAGTAAGTATTTGCAAAAAGTGTTTGTTCATAAAGAATATACATTTATAATTTCCTAGCAAGGCATCCAGTAACATGCAATATTATCTTCATGTGCATTCCACGCTTTTTTCATCAGCTACAAATCTTGACACTCTCACTGAAGGTGTCACACCTTTTCTATTTCTTCCACTTGTTTCTTTTGTTTTTAACCTGCAACATACTCACATACAAATTTTCCTCTTCTTAATCAATATGTAGCAAACCCCACCCTGCAATAAATTCAGCTTTGCCATACTTGCCTTTTAGAGCAGTAATGTGCCTCATATCTGGGGATTTTTATTTTCAACAACCTTTCTGTTGCTGGACCTCTGTGACTTCCTATGCTTCTCTCAGCGGAGGGAATGGAAGCTGGTTACAGCCCTGAGTTTCAGAGAGGCTTAACATAATCCATAGCAGCACTGTTCCCAGGGGGAAGCCATTGGCCAGCATATTTTATACCTGCAATACAGCAAGATGAATGCAGCAAAGATTTCAGAGGCACCACAAAAATAAGGAAAAAGACAACAGTGCTGTCATATAATGTGGTTGGGGCGATACCAAATGGTTGTGGAAATAGTTCACTCTCTGCATAGCTGCCCTAGGGGTGCAACTACCATGCAAGAGTTTTAATTTCTCAGTTGTGGATTTGGTCTCACACAAACTCCAGGCCCACCTTTCATTACTCTGTTGGTAGGTTCAGTTCAAGTAGCCTCATCAGAAACAATGTTTCATTAATTTGCAAGGATTTGTATAGTGCTTGTGACTCCAGAGGAATAAGGACCATTAACTCTAATATAATACAGTGAGGAGACTTTCAGCTTCTCCCAGAAGACTGTCTAGTCTTCTAGAAAAAGTTTCAGATAACTAAGACTTGTCCCAGTTTTCTACCTAGATACTTTTCAAAGGAAAGGCACAGTCTGACAAAAAAGTTTGTCAATAGTTATAAGCAAATCATAAGCCTCTAGGTATTCAAGAACTCCTAAATGTATTATTAAACTTGAAATGCATTTAACATTATCCCAGTTTGAGACAAATTAGGGAGTATTCCAGGACATTCATAAAGGTTCTCAAGCCAGCAGCATTTTGTGTCAAGGTTTTTCATGATGACTTTTTCTAATAAAACTGCCTCTGTTACTCAGAATGCTGAAAACGAGGAGAAATAAAAGCCACATTACATTCCCAGCCTAACTAACATAATTCCATGCACCTCAGCAATGGTGCTTCCCATTTACTCCTGTGCAAGACTTTGGTTCAACAAAGTGGTTGCATACGTGCTGAAAGCCCTCTCTGAGCAAAGAAATCCCTTTACTTAACTGCAGGCAAAGTTAGACTGGATCACAGTGCTTTTTTTTTTTTTTTTTATGTTAAATGTGTACCTAAGACCCTTACTGGAAGAGAGCCTAATTGAATAAAATAGCATATTCAAGTCTATCCCCTGTAATCTTCTCCATAATGTTCACAATCTTTCTTCTCTAAACTATCTTTCCTGATACTGTTTACCTTGTCTTAGCACTAAATGCAACATGATCCCTTGAAAATTCCACATGGCACTGGACTTCATAAAACTGAGCAAGGGGTGGAGATCCTCTGACATTATGAGATTGCATTTGTAGGTCATACTAAGCAAGAAATATGAGTTAAATTTGCAGTGCAATTAATTATCAAGCAGGAACATTAAGTATTGCTTTAAAAAAAAATAGTTGAACTCTGGTGTGGGGCCATTAATTCAGAAAATAAGAAGCACATTCTCAAGAAAGTTCATGAGGATTTTAATTTAAAGAAAGAGAGAGAAATGTTGTGTTCAATATTAAACTGAAAATAAGACATCAGAATGAAATTAGCAATTCTGACCCAAAAACCTGCTACTGAAACTGGAAGGAGTAGTGAAGTCAGCAGTATGCCTGGCTGATGGGAGCCCTGGGTGGCAGTTCCTGATCATTGTGATGATTTGTGGACGATGTGTTTGGGGTGGAAGGTCTTTTCTGAAACTGGATCATTTAATAGTCTTCCACTCACTCTGAGAGATATTATATAGTAATTTTCGTAAAACAATAGAGCTCTAACACTTAAGAAGTTCTTTTTTATTTCCTCACTACTCTCACTGGAAAGCTGTTCCAGCACCCTTCTGCCCCTTGTCTAATTTCCGGACTAAATTTAACCATGACCAGGGTATAAATATTTATTCACATACTGGTGTTCCCCTTTATTTAAAGGCTGGTAGAGTGCTTTGCCTCATTAGTGTTTACACTTTTACCTCCAAGCACAGCTGCTTTCTCTAACTGAATCCCATATCACCCTTTCTCTCCAAGCCAAGCAGATTTTGCTCTTTCACTGTGCCTGTATCAGTCCTCAGCTGCCCAACAAGTGCAGATGTACACAGTCAACTTTTCTGCCTAAAGTCTATACTATTGTCATGACAGGTTCCAGTCTTTGCTTATGTGCTTTTGTGAAGGTTTTTTAGTTGGATGGTTTGCTCTTGTGGTTGGTTTTTCCTATTTTGTTTGTTTGCTTGTTTTTTTGTTGTTTTGGTTTTATTTTTTTCTGGTGCTGTTTCAGGCCTTCACCTTCATGTGGGCATTTAGAGATTTTTGTGTATCTGGATTTTTGTATCAATATATTGCACTTTATATTACCTATTGGTATTGGCAGCAAGACACATCTTGAAGCAAACCAAAAGGTATCAATCAAAAAGCAAACTTTTAAAGGCAGAGTAATTAGGAGAGATATATCTGAGCAACTCTTCTTTGCATCGCCATGCGAACTGCTTTCTCAAATGTGCAGACAGCAGTGAACATCCATAGAAATAGTCTACAGGACTCTTTCAAGCAGGTTTTATGAAGACAAATGTAATCCCAAAGTAAATAAGAGTAATAAAGTTGTGCATGGAACTTAACAATAGAGGATTGTGATATGTGACAATGTGAATAGACAAAGAATGAACTCTCCCTCAGGTAGGGATTTGTAACATCTGGAGTCTCTGACTAAAATTTGGTCATTTTTTTGTCTTGCTATGTCAAAACTGCTTTTCTGATTTTACTTTTTATCATAATTATAGACAGAAGTCAACTTTATTTCTCAGACATCCTTTGTTAGCTTCATGCCCTTCTCTGCCTTGCCTTTCTGACTCTTTTTTTCCTCCCCCACTAAATTTGTAGTAAAAGTGCAAACATCGGTTTGGCAGAGTTAATGCAGAATAATGTGCCAGCCTCTCAGATCTGCAGTCTTGATGCTTTTAACTTTAGACTCTTCCAAGGAAAAATGTTTTTTCTAAGAGTTGGGGAATTATGAGTGTTTACTCAATGTTGATACTTATGATGTTTGCATAAGCAAGTTTTTGGATGTTATGTTGTAGACTTTAAGAGTTTCTGTAAACTATGCTCTGTAAACTATAAGAGTTGTAGTTTGTACTGTAATTGTTTAAAATTTTTTCAGTTAATTGAGACTGATGTTTTCTTGATGAGAGCCCTGGGAAACTTGGATACTGCAGATAATTTGGCATTGACTTTAGTATCCTGGCATTAAGTGATCCACCCTGACATAATGTTAGCATGCACTACGTCATCTTAGGATGTGAGCTATGAGACATGTTTTATTTCTTGTCTTAAGTTACTGCTGCATACTCTTAACCAGTTCTCCCTTTCCACCTGAGCAGTGACTGTGCTGATATGAAGCCTTTCTTGACCAGATTTTTTCTTAGCTCATGGATTGTTCAAAGACTCAAAGATTATTAATGATTCCACTAAAGCTCTAGTCTCTCTTTGAGGTATTATCACCTTTTTATTAAATACTGAAAAGGGACTGATATTCAGTACTGTGTTAATGCAATTGTTCAGTACCTTTTTTTTTCCACACCAGTCTCTTCAATAGCTTTTATTCAGGGTCTGGAAGAATTAATAATATTCAGTTCAGTGCTGTAGTAAATTGGCTAACGTAATAACTTTGCCTCAGTCTTCACCAAGGGGTGCTCCAGACACACCATCCAAATCAAGGAAGACAAAGGCAGGGACTGGAAGAATTCAGAACCACTTGACTATAGGAGAAGATCAAGTTCAAGACCACCTAAGGAACATAAAGATGCACAAGTCCATGGGATTGGGTGAGAGGCATCCATAGATCCTGAGAAAACTGGTGAATGAAGTGGCTGAGCCTCTTTCCAACCTATCTGAGAAGTTGTGGCACACTAGTAAAGTTCCCATTGCCTGAAGAGGGGACACATGAGTCCCATTCTTAAAAAGGGAAATAAGGAAGACACAGGGAATTTCAGGCCAGTTGGTGGCATTTCTGTTCCCACCAAGATCATGGAGCAGATTCCCCTGGAAACTATGCTAAAGTACATGGAAAACAAGGAGATGATTGCTGACAGCCCCTCACTAAGGGTAAACTTGGCCAGACAAATCTATTTGCCTTCTATGACAGGGTTACAGTGTTGGTGGATAAGGGAAGAAAAACTCATGTCATCTGCCTGGACTTGCACAAAGCATTTGACACTGCCTCACATCCTTCTCTCTAAACTGGGAAGACATGGATTTGATGGATGGACCACTTGGTGAATAAGGAATAGGATGGATGGTCCCACTGCAAGAGTTGCAGTTAACAACTTGGTGACTTTTTTCAAAGGAATTCTCAAATAGAGTTGATTGGCCAAATACAGGAATAAGTAGCTGAAAATTTTAGAAGGCCACCTTGAGGGATTCTAATAGCCTCTAAAATAAATGCAGTGTACATTATAATCCTTGTACTATTCTCAGACATGGTTCCCACTCACAGCAAAACCAACAAAAGGCCTATAAATTCAATGGAAGGTAGACAAGGACCTAAAAGCTTTTACAAGGAACAAGATGCAGTGTGTTAATGATCCGTAGATCTGTGGTTCAATTTTGAAATAAGGGCTCAAGAAAATCTTGCAAATAGTTGGAAAAATAAATATAAGTGACATTTCTCTCAAATTGTCATGGAATGCACTCCAGCTGTATTTATTATACACATTTTCCCCGTGTGCTATGTGCTTGCATTCTTTTGTGATGAATGGTGTTGCTGCATGTTGGAGTCTTCGTGTTATCTTTCTTTGAATCAGGAATGTGTAAGAGGTTATTTGAGAACAAACTACTGTAGGACCTCCCCTCATATTTTTGAATATGCTCATGGGGCTGAGAAGTTCAGCTGGCTGCATAGCTTAGTTTAGGAGAGTTCACTGGAAGCAGAACACAGCCTGTTAATCTATCAGAGGACTCATGCTTTGCTGCCCATTTTGCCATGTCTACAAGAACTGAGGATCAGAACTCCATCTGTTGTTGTCTGACTTTTCATTGGAAGTCTTTGGACATAAATGTTACCTTTCTGATAAGGTAAATTGTGGACCTTGGCCATGCCTAATACTCCTAGACACTACAGCACCAGTAAATAATGCACTACCATTAATCACTGTAGCTTCATGGAAATGAATAAATTTGGCTGCCACCCAAACCTGGAGAAGAATTTCACCCTAGGGAGGCCTCCAACTCCATCATGGAGCATACTAGAAAGCAAGCTGATCCTGTGGTATGCAGCAAATGTAAAGATCCAGTTTCAAAAAGGGAAAGAAATGATACAACACATAATGCCATAAAAGCCATGTGCCATCACACAGGATATTACTCACATGACACAGATCCTCACAGTGACGTACACTTTGATTGCTATTTTACCCCTATGTTGTGACTTAATGCGGGAATTAAAGGAGAAATGATAAAGGTAAACAGCATGTAGCTTAAGTTTAAGGAGAAAGTTTCCAAGAAATACAAGTTCATTTGTGGGAAAAGCTTTCTGTTTCTGGTTTCTCCTGTGATTGCAGTTTTCTCATTAACATGTTAAATTTTGAAATTTGTTCTGCATTTTTTCTTCCAATGGAAACAATAAGTGAACTGGCATCCCAAGTCTCCTCTTCCTAGATCATCTCTCTTCCTTAGTGTGCTGTTACCACTTCGCCAGCACAGCTTTCCTATTTTCTCTCTGACCTCTTTCTCTTGCCTTCCTGGCAACACAGTGGCTCACTTGGAGATTGTTTCCTTCTTTGACCTCAGTGAAAAGCAGTTGTTAGAAAACTTCCTTAAGATATGAATGCAATGGCTTCAGCTCTTTGAGAAAGATCCAGCTCTCCCACTACTGGGCAAGTGCTGTAATCACTCAGCTGTTATGCAGAATCTGCACTATTCCTGTTTTCTGTAATGAAGTCAGTACCAACATTTTCTCATCCCATGATCTCAGTGCTAAGGGTAAATATTCTGAGAAGGCGTAGGGGACAAACTCCCTTAGAGATGTATGTAGAATTTAAGGGTCTGTCTGCCTAAATCCAGATTGCAACAGAGCAGAAGATGAGGAGCCCAGATCGCTCCGCAGACTGGAAGGATGGAGTGCTGTGCTCACAACAATACACACCATCACTGCAGGAACTTGCAGGACAGTCGGGACATGCTGGCAGATGGAGATACCTGGGAGTTTACATGATTTGACTCTGGATCACTCTCAGGTACACAGGCAGAATTCCAGCACAAGAAAACTTATAAGCTATGTCTGTAACTAACTACAACACTCAGCAAAGTGTTTGTTGTATAGTACCCAAATACACTTCAGGAGAGCAATTTGAGTGCAGAGGATGTTGATGGGAACTAGACCTGAAAGCTGACTGTGCAGTCAGGTTGACTTTGCTGATGCAATAGAAGAAACATTGTCAGAGAAACTATGTTCAGTCTCTAGGACCGTGTTGCAGGTTGTCCTTGGCTGGATCCCAGGCACCCACCAAAGTCTCCCCATCCTTGTCTCTGCAACTGGACAAGGGAGGGAAAATAAAGAGTTCATGGGTAGAGATAAGGACTGGGAGACACCACTCATCAAATACTGTCACAGGCAAAACAGACTGGAATAAGGGTTATTAAATGAATTTATTAGCAACAAAATCAGAGCAGGATAATGAAAAGTAAAACAAGATTTTAAAAACATCTTTCCCTCATCCCTCCCTCCTTCCCAGCTCTATCTCCAGTGGCGCAGGGAGATGGGGAAAGGGGGTGAGGATCATTATGTCTCTGCTCAGGGAGAGTCTTTCCCCTGCTCCAGCATGGGATCCCTCCTATGGCAGACAGTTCTCCATGAACTTCTCCAATGAGAAGCAGCCATGCCATGAGCAACAGTTCTCCACAAACTGCTACAGTGTGGGTCACTTTTCCATGGGGTGCACTCCTTCAAAGACAGGTTGCTCCAGTGTGAGTCCCCCATGAGGTCACAAGTCCTACCAGGAGACCTGCTCCAGCATGGGCTCCTCTCTCCATGGATCTGCAGGTCCCTGCCAGGAGCCTGCTCCACCACGGGTCTCCCATGGGTTCACAGCCTTGTCTCAGGCATCCATCTGCTCCAGAATGTGTCTCCTCCATGGGCTGCAGGTGGATCTCTCCATCCCTTTGGACCCCTGTGGGCTGCAGGGGCACAGCTGCCCCACCATGGTCTGCACGAGGGGCTGCAGGGGAATCTCAGCTCTGGTGCCTGGAGCACCTCCTGCCCCTCCTTCTGCACTGACCTTGAGTCTGAAGGGCTGTTCCTCTCACACATTTTCACCCTGCTCTTCTCTGGCTCCAATTACATCTGCACAATAAGTTTTTATTCTTCATCTTCCATATGTTATCACAGAGTCATTACCTCCATTTCTGATCAACCCAGCCTTGGCCAGTGGCACATCTGTCTTGTAGCCTCTTGGGATTGGCTCTGCTGGACATGGGGGAAGTTTCCAGCAGCTTTTCAGAGAAGATACCCATGTAGGCTCCCTCACTACCAACACCTGGCCACACAAACCCAATACAGAGGGGCTGCCTACCTTGGCCCTGCTGTGTCCAGTTGGTAGGACAAAGCACAAAGACCATCATAACCAGAGCATGAATGCCCATAAAGCAGAGATGAGCTCAAATGGTTTGAGAGTCATACTATAACTTTTCTAATTGTTTGGATTATAACTAGCATCTGTGGTCATTTCTGAGTGCTCTTAAGTTTAAAACACACACTTACATACATCTGGGATGGCTTAAAACTGAAAATGAACTCAGCCTTTTCTGTGGAGGAAGTATGTAGATGTATCAGCGTGGCACTGGTCTTTGCCAGACTCTTCTCGGTCTAATGATTCAAAGCCTTTGGCTGTTTCCAGGGAGAAGGAAAATAGGGATGTTTTCTACAAAAACACATTCCTTGCTCTGTACCTAGATATGATGTAGGATCCAATGTGGACGAGCATGAGTCATGTGCTCCACATGCCTTATGGCACTTTGTAAGTAGGCAGTGAAGTGCTGGCTCATGAGTCATCAGCTTCAAGTGAGTGGGCAGTCAAATCCTTCATAAGCTGATTTTTCAGAATGATTTCTAATGGGCAAATATAGCATAGGCAAATTATTTTGGTTTTGTTTGTGTCTCCTCGGCTTCAGTTTTGGCCAAGGCCCCATGTTATTAGGCCTGACATATCCTACAAGTTTTATTTTGTGCCATTCCAGCTTTGCCATGCTTGTCCAGAGAAGATTCATCATCTGCTTCTCTGTAAGCAGTTGCCATTTTCCTTAGCATTACAAGAGAAGCAAAGAAGTGAATGGAAATAACAAACAAGATAAATAAACTACTATTTCTTCTGCTGTTAGGGCTGCTTTGGCACCAAACTATTGTTCTGTTGAGTCATAAATTCAAAATATATATTTTCCCTTTCACTAATTCTCCTTATAGTGTCATTAGGTGATATAAAATGGATGTAATCCTGCTATTTCAAAACTCCACTTAAAACTTCATACAGCCACAGAAATCCTGCCACTTGAGACAGAGCTCAAAAATACCCTCAAATGAGCAAAACTACCCTCAACTGAGTTTCAAAGGTGTCATGCTCTACTTGTACTCTTTATTCCCAGGACCACACATGGGCCAGACATTCCCTCCACCTTTATACAAACTGCAAAGATGGCACTTTGTCCCCTTCCATTCTTCTCTGGACCCTTGGTGCGTGGCTCATAAGGAGCTCAAAAAATTGCAACTCTCCAGATAATAAGAGAAAGACAGCCAGCTCAAACTGGACTGGTGGAGACTACTCAGCACCACTTCTTGGACTTTAAATCTCCCAGAAAACCAGCTCTGCTGCCAGCTGCCACCACTGCTGCTATCTCAAGGAGAAATGTGTGTGCCACAATGCCTCGAGGAACTGTTGCACTGACTCACAAGGCTGTTCTGTTTGAAAGCTGCTAGCAACAAGCATTTTTTAAAAAAGCTTTTTCTTAATATAAAAATCAGTATCTGGTGCGACTTTCCCTCAAACCTCACCCTCCCCAAACCCAAACTAAACACGATGACCACCAGTAAAAGCAGACTGCCAGCAAAGCGCAGCAACCCAGACTCTGGACGCTGGATGTGGGATTGCGCATAGCCCCTTTTTCTTGGCTGCTGTTGACGGCACTCCCGTTGTGCCGGCACACAGGAGGCGGCCTCTTCCAGTGTCCTCCAGGGACACCTGATGGAGCAGGATCGGACTTCAAATAAATAACAGAGCCTGTCCCTTCCCGGCTTTCGAGGGCCTCACGTACTGCCCGAACAGTAGTTTCTTGGACAGCCTCTTTGTTTCACCCGAACTGCAGAGCAGTTGCATGCACGGCTGCTCCCCCGCTCCCTCCTGCTTTCTGTATCACATTTCAGCCCGGGCGGGGATGGGGGGGGATCAGGCAAGTGGGATCCCCACGGACAGGATTCTCTGCGGGAAACACTCTTCCCAAGGTGCGGGATGCGAGGAAGCGGCCGAACAGGGCAGGGCAGTGCAGGGCAGGGCATGCTGCCCTCCGGGGACTCCTCTGAAGAGGGGTGGTCATGGCACAGAGCTGGAATAGAAAAAACTGTCTAATCCTAGT
>VYXF01008385.1:1412685-1486957 GCA_013397295.1 Polioptila caerulea
ATGGTGCGGGGCAGGGCATGGTGCGGGGCAGGACACCGAGTGGGGCAGGACATGGTGCGGGGCAGGGCATCGTGCGGGACAGGACATGGTGCGGGTGCCGCGGCTCGGACGGGTGGGCGGGATGTGCCCTGTGCCCGTGCCGGTGCGCGGCTGGCAGGGATGGATGCCCGCGAATGCCATGGCCCGGGACAGTGCCCGCCTCCGTGCCCCGCCGGGCTCGCACACGCTATGCGTGTGCTTGCTCTTTGTTAGACTCTCTTTGGGAAAGTTTGGGGGCAGAAGATGCAGCTTCTTGGAGGTCAAGTTCTTTCTCCTTTGTCTCTTTGTTGTTGTTTTTTATTCTTTGGGTCTCCTAAATGAAACGTCCAGCTAAAGATTTGGGATAACGTCTTGTATGGGGGTGCTTTGCCAGCTCTTGGTTATTGTAGGACACAAGAAGTTTTGTGAAGTTCAATGAAAGTGAAAATTTCCCACATAGGGGCACTTCCTTTTAATACTTTAAAATCTACTCTGTGCATGAAGTTTACTTTCACATTCCATTTACATATGTTTATGAAACTACAGACCTATGAGTTTTATGAATGAAATGAACACTGAAAAGTTTGCACATGTAACTTTCACTTACAATCTCTTGTTTTTGTTTCATTTCAGTTTTTCTGGCTCTCCCTCAATGTATGGTTCTTCGGGAAAACCTTCCTGCTTTATAATCAAGGGCAACAGTATTATTATTTGCATCAGATGTTAGGGGTGAGTGACCTGGACATTACTTTTTGCCCTGGAAATTGGGATGCTCGAGGATAGGATAAGGGGAAGAATGCATTTGCGTATCAAAGATGTCACAAACTGCCTGTTAACTTTTCAAAATGGGGAAGATCGAGTAAGAAATTACTGGGATATTTCTGACAGTCGTTTAGGAGTAGAAAGTGAACACTATTGAGAAGAAAAAGAGCCAGTCAAGTGTGGGACAGCTATTCTTTACCCTCCTCTCTCCCCTCCTGGTGTTCCCAGCAGCAGACAGGCTCAACAAATGACTGGAGCTCCACTTTTCGTCATCAACACATTAAGCAAGCTATGGACTCATGTTGGCAAATTCTTTCCAATCCAGTTATTGTAATATACATGGTTGCTGGGGGGAATCTTTTAATAAGTCTTAATTCTTTTCAGTCTTTGTCATTCTCATGGATACTCTGTTCTGTATAAAATCACTGTAATGCATATAACTTTAGTTTTGTTTTCTAATAGTAAGTTCTTTGATTCTGGATGGTGTAATGAATATTCAGGTATCTTGATTTATCAAGGGCAACACCCACCACCAACAGATGAACTCAAAAAGATAGTTTGGAGACATGAGATGCCAGCCTGCCTTGGGAAGTTACCCATTGTAGTAATTAAAAAAAACCCAAAAACCTTCTATCTAAAAAGGCATAGAGTAAGGGTTAACATCTTTCTGGAAAATGCCCCCAGGTTGCTCAGAATTTGACAATCTGGGAAAAAGTGGCTGAGTAACACGATGCTTTGTAACACTATGTCATACTCAGGAATGGGTTTCAATAGAAAATTGACATGGGATTAAACACAGATGATGCACATCCTAATCTGTGTAGAGCCTCTGGGGTTTATTTTTGGTAAATCCAGAGTATACAGTTTCATGTGGCTGATGTTGTCATAACTAGCCAGTACCATAAGATTTTGTGATCTTGCTTGGAAACGAGTTGATACAGTTTTCTCCTTTTTTTTTTTTCTTTCTTCTTATGGTTGAGTCAGATGTGTTCAAGAATGAATCTTAGTAAAGGTAGTGCAAAAAAAAGGGAATGACAATAATCAGATCCTTCATGGTGGTGAGTTTCTTGACAGAAAAAGCACAAAAACGTGTTTAATTTTACCTTAATTTCTAGTGGCCTTGTAGCCCAGTGTATCCATTTGAAAGCTGCATTTGTTCCTGGCGGAGCAAATGGGTCCGTTGTAAAGCGAATGTTCTTGGGTAACATGTTGGACCAGATTTTCAGCTGGTATCAATCAGCAAGTTTCTCTAGATGCAGATGACTCGTCTGCCTCATACCAGCTCATCATCTGGTTGGGATTTTTTTTGGTTTTCTTATGCTTCAAAATGGAAGACACTTGCAAAGTAACTGAATGTGTGTTCAGAACCAGTGAGATGACTCAGGCAGCAGATTCCTTGTCTTGGTCAGGAGACAAGGACTAGGAGGTAATGCTTTTAAGTTTGTATAATTCTGTCTGCCACTGTGGGAAAAAGTACCACAGAATTTAAGGACTTATAAAATAAGGTTATATGAATGAAGACCTAAGTCTAAAAGATACTTTTGGTCAAAGTTATGAAACTAATTTTAACATTTTGAAAATACTAAAGACCATAAAATGTACTTGCAACTCACTTTTTACACTTCATCTAAATATCTTCAGTAGATCCCAAAGTTAGCTTTCTCCCTTCTGTTCATTATATCTGTGTATGTGTATTAATCATAGAGATTATTTTGCAAGGCTTGGGAAAACTGAATCCAATTTGGTTTCTTCAGGAGATTGCATAAGCAATACTACAGCTGCGGTTGCCTTCCACAGGGATTATTGCTCATCTTCTTTTTCTCTATTGGTTTATATGACCACTGACCCATGGCCCATCTGCATAACCAGCCTCCTCTCTGTTCTGTGCATGTGTAAGTGGTTTGCAGAGCCTCTGTGCTATTTCTTGGTGTTTGAAGATTTTGAGATTTAGATTAAATTATTTGTTTATAATTCAAGAGTTGATATTTTTTGTCTTAACAGATTGAACTCTTTAATGGATACTTCCATGACAACTTATTCCTTTTTCCAGACAGATAACAAATTTGCCAAAAAGGAATTTTTGAATGAAAGAAAGTTTCTGTTTTTTTCAGTGAGATCTCCTAAGGAGTTGCCTTTTTTTCCTTTCTTAGTATGCTACCATAGGCTAAAATCGCCTTAAGAACTTTTGCACTCACAGCATGGAAAGATTTACCACAGGTAATTTTGTTGTTTACCAAGTAACAGAATGGAGAACAAGAAGAGTTGCTGTAGGAAATCAGAGTGTGATATGAAATAAGATCTTGGACTGAATAGTCTGAGTATATTCAACTGTGCTATGTTTTCATGCCATCTCTTTTCTTTCTGATGTGAAGAAAGAGAAAGAATAGTTTTGATCTTTTGTTCAGTGGTCACTGAAGTGATTTACTTCCTTTCAGCTGTCTACAAAAGAATGAAGCTCAGATTTATTCTTTTCCAATTGCAGTCTCTGTGATGTTGAACAAGATACTTTAGGATAGGACCTAAAAATTGTTTAGGTACCTAACTCTCTCTCAGTCTTTCAATGACAATCTTCCTGATTCTTAACTCTACACCTGTAAAAAGGCACTAAGAGCACGGTAATGTCCTGAAAGTGCAAAGAGAATCAATAGAAGGCAGTAATGTGGTAGGAAGAGGTTGATCAACCTTTTATGTACCAGGAAACTTAGTGTTATTTTGTGTCAAATATCTCTGCTTCGCTCAATTTGACTTCAGTTGATGAGACCATGAACTCTTCACTGTGCAATCTCTATCCCTGGGAGTTATCAAAACCTAATTGGGAAAAAAGTCCTGAGCAAACTTAGTCTGAGTTTGGTATTGAACCTGCTTAGAATGGGAGTTTGAGCAGAGACATCCTGAGGTCTCTTCCAACCAGAATAATTCTATGGTTACCTAATGCTTGCAGTGAAAGTTCACCAGGACCTAGTGGATGTAAATTCCTTCCCAGTACTTTGATGAACGATCCCTTCAGATACTGAATTACTTGTAACACTGCAGGTCGTAGTCTTTACTGTATGAATGCATTCATTGACACTGGTTCAAAACCACAATTCAGATAAAGAATCTCATTTTTTTAAATGATGTGATAGATGTTAACTTGTGGTCTTACATTGCTTGAGGAAGAGCAGCCTGTGAAGAAGTCCCCAACAGACATGAATTTCTTACATAAGAGTTTGGCAAAGAGGAAGGGAGTATTCTCATCTTTGTGTTCATGATAGGTACTATAATGTGTAGTAGGCATGAGTTACAGAAAGGGAAAGTCTTAAATTACTTGACTCCAAAATCTTCATTGTTGGAGATTTTGGTCTGCTCAGTCAGTGAAATAGTCCAGATTGATTTCTTCACAGACTTCAGGACTTCTCTCTTCAGTCTAGTGTGGCTGTATTTTTGTCCAACAAGTTTGGTTGTGCCTGGTCAAAAAAAATCAGTCATAAATTTGGTACTGGCCTTATAGAACTCAAGTCTTGCTTTAACAGCATTGAATGAAATGCTTGTTTCTTGTTGCTTGAGTTCCCTGTGAGTAGAAAGAGCTTTGAGCTTCTTTTATCATGGCATGAAGGGTCTCTCTTTCCACATTCCCTCTCTTGTCCCTGCTCAAATAACTGTAATGTAGTCAAATGTTAATGCAAGAGATAAGCTTCTGGGTTTCCGACCAAAGTGAAGAAAATGCAGTCAGAAGGATGTCTTTGGGAAAAGACTGAAACACTGAAAATAGGGCTGAAAAGAAAAAAATGCTGCCTTGCTTTTTTATCTGTACAGTTGCTGCCTTTTTACTGTGAAGTATTATGCATAGCATTTGTCACCTTTATATACTGCTTGGAATATGTTCCAGATGTTCCAGTAACTTTCATCTTTCTCCTTGCTAGTTTATCGTAACAACAGAGATTTTACTAATTGAGACCAAATTCCACTTTCATTGATCATTGCACAACCACACTGCAGCCTGCTTAGCCCCCACATCTTAGCATTGGAGGGAGTTGTGTATCTTGATCCTTTGCTTGGAGATTATCAGAGAAGTTGGAAGCTATTACTGCACTCAGGATTAAGTTAGTTGCTTTCTTCAGTTTGAATGACTGATTTAAGCAGAAGGAGGAGTACATCCTACACAAAGGCACTGTGTATAAAATGAGAACATGACCTAAACTTGTAGACAAGAAGGTGGCAAACCTTCAAAGAATGCCTGTGTGATGAGTTACAAGTGAACAGGGAGCATACTGATTCTCAGCGGTGCAGGGAAGATACCCCATATGTATTAAAAAATATTGCACCACTTAAAATAGTTTTTAAAGGGTTGCAGTACACGAGATCGGGGTATACAGAGTCCTTCTTTGAAACCTACCTTCTTCAGGAGCAAAACCAAGTCAAACTTTCATAGAAGTTTTCACATGTTCTGGTAGGTTTCCCCTACCCTCACATTTTCCTTCTTTTCAGCTTCTTCATGTTTTTGTTGCTAGATCTCCAGCCAGATTTGACGGGCCTAAGGGGAATAATGGCTGTGCATACTGTTCAGTTCTGTCCTTCATCTTAGATTATCAGTGCACTGTTACTCAAGAGAAGGAATGCTCTATGAAGAAAAGGAAGCTGGGTCAAAAGGAGGCATGTTGTGTAGCACAGTTTGTTCCATCTAGGCAAATAACTAACTTTAGCTGCTCCAGTACCAGTCTGGGGAGGTGGTCTGTGACCTGTGTCTACAGAGCAGCATGTGGCTTGTGAGTCTTGCCAGAACCATTCAAGGTGCCCTGAACCAAAGAAGATTGAAAAATTTTGAAGAAAGACTCTAAGAGACAGCATCAAGTGCAGTGTCTCTATTGCACCATGACCTGTTATGGATTGTTGCTTGTAGTTTGTGAAGTCTTGAGAAACAGAATCACATCACTCTCAGGTGTGGAAGGGTTTGCATTATTCTTTATTTATTCTTTTTTTTTTTTTTTTTTTTTTTTTTTTTTNTTTTCCTTTTGATGCAAGATTGACTTAAAAGGTGAGATAGGACAGTATTTGTTGAAAACTTAATTTTGCAACCATGTATCAAATATCAGATTCCTGTGCACAGCAGTTGCAGGTAACATTCATCTCTGTATTTGTAACTGATGAACTTTGGGGAACTCTCGAGTACACAGTAAGGTACTTCAGCCCTCAATCTAATACTGAAATAATTTGCCTGACAGAGAAAGCTCGTTTTCTCATTTTCATTCTTGCTAACAGCATGATACAAGAACTGACTCTTCACTTCTCTGTCTTGCTTTATATGTTGTATGAGCACAGCCAGGAATCCATCTGGATTTCTGTAGGACTGTACATCAGACAGGGATAACTGGAGAACTTACATTTTGGAGCTCTTTTATACTGCTTTGGAGAAGGTGATTATTCCGTTATATTTGTCTGGAGGAAAAATCTAATCTAGCTTTTAGGATCCAAGTTTGTGGATGGTCCAGTTCCCTACTATTTTTGCTACAGGTTTAGTTTGTAATCCTTCGAGTAATCCTTTAGTTTTTCTATGCTTCTTTGCCCCTCCATGATATCAGATACCAGTGTATGTTGTACCAGGTAGGCAGACTACAGAAGGAGGTGGTGGAATGCTTGGATTTAGTATCAACACAACAGGGTCCAGCAGAGATTTTGTGTATGTATGTTTTTTGGTTTTTTTTCGTTTTGATCCTGCAGAAATTTCACATTCTAGTAACATGCAATAGCATTTGTTTTTTTTAAGACAGTAAAAACTTCAGGAAGAAAATAGGATTATATTTCTCTCATTTCTTAAGTACTTAATAAGAATATATATTCCCTTCTAGACCCAGTGAGTTGCCTTGAGGCAAAAATCATCTTTTATTCTACTATTGTTTAAAAATCCAACAACGTACTGTGTTAATTTGTTACTATGCCTCCCAGGCAATGCAAAGGAAATTAAGAAAGAGATCTCTTGGAAACCATTTGGAAATAATTGTTTTTCATGGTAATATTTTTAGCTTTTGGATATATATTAAGAGCATACTTAAACTCTTTTTCTTCTTGCCTGAATTTTGATTTTAAGAATTTCTAAATGTATTTACCATTGTTTGCAAATCTGTCATGGGCTTGTTGCAGGAAATATTGCTGTACTTTATTTCTTCAGAATAAAACCTTACATGAACCACTGGTAACAATATTTTAATATTTGAATAATACTTCCTTGGAAGTGCAGTACCTATTTAAGTAGTTGTTTTCTGATCTCTCCTTTGTTTTTATCTTTTCTTTTCTTCTACGTACAGCTGTTTACAGCATTGAATTGTAATGAATGTATGGATATTCTTCCATAATATTTGCATTACTAATTAATATTTCCTATTTGTTAAATAATGGAGAAAACCAAAGGAAGGTTGGTAGGATAGCCTCTTCTACACATCATTGGTGATTCATACTTGTTAAATAGTTTGGAATTTTCCTTAGAATCACAGAATATGCTGAGCTGGAAGGGATCCATCAGTCCATCTCTTGGCCTTGAGCAGGACATCCCAAGAATCATACCATGGGCCTGAGAGTGTTGTCCAAATGCTTCTTGGACTCCAACAGGAGTTATTTAATTTATTTAACACTACACAGTGTAGAATTGACTCTCTTCTAGACCAAACTATTGTTTGGTTGAAGCTTTGTAAGAAAAATTGTTGTGCTTGCTAAAGGAAGTCTTGGATAACTGATGTCATGCCCAGTTTATGTTTAAACTCAAAGGCAGCATAAATTCTTGAGAAACTAATCATGTATCATATAGGTCATAAAACAGAAGTTATTAAGATTTTCAAAATGCTCATTAAAGGTATTGCAACTTTTTTAGATTCTGGCTGTTAGTCAACAGCTACAAAAATGATTCAGTTTACTTCTGGAGTTTGCATAACATTATTTCTACATAATTCTTGAGTTTTGCAAGTCATGCTCATTTAATCACTGCAATACTGTAGCACATCAGTAAGCCCCAATAAAAATTGGTATATATTTTAATGACCATGTTTCTGAAGTTATTGCTTCAATGAGGTGTATAGTTCATTTTTAGCTTCTCTTTAGAGGATTTAATGAAAGTAGAGACAATGTTGTATATGCAAACAGTGCTTTATAGAGACATTTTTCTTTTCTGTTCAAGGGTCATTTCCAGTTGGAGAGGGTCCAAAGCAGGGAGGAGAGGATGGCCTAAGTTCTGAAGAACATGGCTTATGAGGAACACATATCAAGAAAAATTTCTCATTGTGCAAGTGATCATAGAGTGAATAGATGAAATAGAAGCAAGGGAGGTTTTCTGTAATGAAAAAGAGGACTAACAGTACATTGGAAGAAATGGTGGAGGACATCTGGATAGTGGGAAAGAACTAAGTGACATGGCTCATTTTAGTCTTACTTTCTATCATTCAGTAGGTTGGAGATGATCTGTTCCTGGGATTTTTTGCTGGAGATTCTGCATTTACATGGTCGAAAACAGGGTAGAGCACATTTTGTGGGGTAATTGCTCCTACATCTCACAGGCAGATTTTGAGGGTTCCCTTGAGACTTCTCTGTTCTGTGGAAGCTGGTAGGGTCTGGTGAGGCAATCCCTAGCACTCAGGTCTAATAAATAATGTAAAGTTGCTGGAAGAGGAAGAGGATTTAGGTGCGGGGCTTTATTCTTCAGGTAGATTGAACATCTTTACCTTCTGTTTGCCTTCTGGTGCTGTGCCCAGATGGGCACATGGATGGGTACATGGATGTTGCTAACTGTGTGAGCAGGCAGTTGTAATGTTTTATGGTATTGGTATTTAGAAACCCTTTCATACTGTTGTGCTTCAGATCTTGCAAGATATTCTGAAGTGTGGTTATTCTGTTTGTTTTTACTAGCTTATATATTCATCCATTTCTGTGACACATATATAAGTCTGTAAATTTTGTTTCTTCTTGATAACAAAGAATATAATAGATGTTACATAGATTAATTTTTTTGTCTGAGAAAGTAAAGTGTGGTTTTTTTTTACATAGAGTTCCATTTTGAAAAGGCAATAAATATTAAATAATTTTTATTAGATAATTTGTACCTGTTCAACTCATTCACATGTTCCTGCAGTATTCAAGTTATCTTTAATATTATAATACTTTTTAACTAATTTGTTCAGGAGTTGAAATACTTGGAGTACTTTCCTTCCAGAAATCTGTTGACGGTCTAAAAGCATCTTTTATATAAGCTAGTAAAATGGTAATTCAAGCTAATAACGAGGAGAACAATGGCATTTTGCTAGCTTTTTAAAATCATGAATGAATGAGATAATATAATAAGATTAAAAATACAGGTTTATGACATGAACGTGTGCTTTGTTCATTTATTTGACAAGTGTTTTTGTTCTAATTATGTAAGTTCCAAATATATCAGTGGAAGCATTAGTGAAATTAGATTTCATTCCAGTTCCTAGCTATTGAGCAGTTAAACAGTAGAAAACCTACTTTCTTTATGTCCAAATATAGCATTGCATAATGTGAATTGATAAAGGAGTTTTGTGACAATTCGATAACAGTCCTTGAAACACTATGGCCATTTCAGTTTGACTGAATCAATCCTTTTTTACAACTTTTTGTGGCTTAACAGAAAACCATTACGCTCGAGTGGCTGTCTAGTGTCATCCTAGTATTTATCACTCTTTTTTATTTAGTGATTTCTCAGTGGATACTTACTGTTGTCTCAGATATTTTGTTCCATGGGACTTTGGGCACTGATGAGGATATTGACTCTTCCGGTAGAAAGGTGTCATTTATTGTTGAAAAAATTAATTTTTAATAACTCCTTGATGCAAAGATGAGAGCTGTTTCCTTCCCTGTGAGGACAGGATAGCATGCTGTGTGTGCCATGGTTTCTCCAGCACAATAAACCATCATGAAACTCCTCTATTCTGATGAGCCAGAGAGCATGGGAACCATTTGGTTGCACAGCAAAGAAAAAGAGAAAAGAGAGACAATACAGACACACGTGCCATTCCTTTCTCACTGTAATCTGACTCTTGCAATGTTTGTTCAGCTAGGATTGTGTGTGAGCAGAGCTTCGGCGTCTGTCCTCAATCTCAACTGCTGCCTCGTCCTGCTGCCGATGTGCCGTGTTCTCCTGGCCTTCCTGCGGGGGTCCCAGAAGGTAAGCACTGTCCTCGGAATGCAGTGCTGCAGAAGAGGGCCCTGGTCTCTGTTTAGTATAAAAATAATGGAAAATAAATCTCCTGCATGCCTGCTTGTTCTGCACTACGTGCTTGCATGGTGCAAGTATCAGACACCTAGCCTAGTTCCATGACTCCTTTGAAGATTGGCATTGTCTGGTTTGATTCGACCTGTGGAGAGGGTTGTTTTTTTCAGTGCATTTCTGAAGGATGGGGAGTTGCTGTGGAGCTGTAACCAGATGAATTCTCTTCTGTCTTTCTAAACTCTTATATTAGAGATATGTGTGTGCTCTCAAGTGCTTCCTGGTAGGATTCAACAGACTAAACCCTGCTTTGTCTCAGCTTGACCACAAGTGTCCTACTGGAGGGGACAGGACTTTCTATAAAAATACCCAACCTGATATATTTGTTATCATGGCAGAAACAATGGTTCAGCTTCTTTGTGATTTGACTGTTGCTGTTATGGAAATATAAATAATGCTTTTGATGAACATTTGTGTTTGCTGGATGCTTGCCAATTGAACCTGTGAGTTCTGTTAATCATGTGACAATACATGTCACATACATTTACTATGCCTGTAGATGCATATATGTATGCAAATATACCATTCCTTTTGATCTTGCTTATAAAAGAGTCAGTGATACCTTCACAATTATTGTTGGAATTTCTAAATATTAAGTCCAGGAGGTATATTATGTGCTCTTGACATCTCTGTAATTTCTTCATTAAGTCCTCAAAATTGTCTCCTTGGCATAATCCAGTAGTTTTTAAATTTAGGTACTATGCTTGCAAAGGTATTAAACCTACTAAAAACTGAAGTTTTTATCATGTCACCACAGTTGCTGTTAGTATTTTTATCTTTGCTTTGTTTTGGAAGAGATTGCATGAATTTTTCTCTTATTAGGTTGCCAGCAAGAAAACCAGAAGGCTGCTAGATAAAAGTAAAACTTTCCATGTGACGTGTGGTGTTACAATATGCATCTTTTCAGGTGAGTTCTTACTGTGCTGAGCAGCAGCATGTTTTGGAACCACATTGGTGCAGTACTTTGTGGTTTTTCTGCTGCAGTACATTTGGGGGTAGTCTTGCTCTGTGCTTGCTCATCTTAAATTGTAAATAGTTTTCTCAAATGTGTATGGGTTTTGGTTCATTTTTTGCTTTAAACACATGGGCATGCATTCTAATTCCAAGACTTTCCTTAAAATGCCTGTTTCTTAGAAGATGTGAGATCAGGTCAAAATCTGCCATTACAAGTGATCCCTCATTGTGCCTAAGGAATTTGAATGAAAAAGCAGGGTACTACAGGCTTGCCTTCAGGGGAGGGAGCAGTGGAGGCAACTACCCAGTTTGGTGAAGAAGAAATTTTTTTGGCTGGACACCTTTGAATGTTGTCTCTCAACTGAAGCATTGCAGTACAGAAATCACTGCTGTAGTGTTAAAAAAAAAAAAAGAAATCTTAAAATACATACAGCTTTCTGTCATTAATATTTATAAGCTGATTTACTCTTGAAAAATAATTAAGAATTCCTTAGTCCCTAGTATATCTCATGCAGGTGATGTAATTGTATCTTGGCATCCGGGTGGCCACAGGGAACATCCAGCACTTGTTTACATGTCCTCAGCTTTACTCAGTGTTTGGGTTTTTTTTAGTCTTACATGTTGCTGCTCATCTGGTGAATGCTCTTAACTTCTCTGTGAACTACAATGAAGAATTTGTGACCCTAAATGCAGCAAACTATCGTGGTGAGGTGAGCCAGCTTTCCTTTCGTATTTTAGTTTTTAAGCCTATAATTTAAATATATGAATATTTGCATATTCAATGCCGTTGTGTGATCTATACAGTGTATACCTCTTCACAAGTTAAAACTCACTCTCCTGGGTTGCTGTAGCTTTTATTTCTTTCTCTGGACAAAGCATGTCTTAAAGCCAGCAGGGTTTGATTCTGTTTGATTGTTAGATGGTGAATACAATCATCTAAACTTTTCACCTTGCACCTTCTTCTCTTGCTTCTCCTCTGCTTCTCTCTGTTCCTTGGGTGGGCCTGGTTGACACATTTCTGCTGCTCTTTGGGCAAATTTGTTCTGCATTTCCATTATTTAGGATACAGTAAGATTTGAAACTGATTATGCTTTTTTCAGCTGCAGTGAATGCATATATGGGTATATATGCTAAGCATGGAATTAGTTATCTACATGACCTGATTTCTACTTGCAAAATACTTGAGTTGTGTGCCTTGTCTGACTGTGGTGCAGATCTCTTGCAGGAATATCAGATTCCTAGTCCCTTGGCCATGTGCTTACTTGTGTATTTGGCACTGGAGAGATATTTGCAGATTTTAGAAGCAAGGCTGGATTCCAGCGCCCTTTCTTCTTGGGCTACAGTCAAGTTCTCTCTTGTTTGTGTTCATTCTAGTCTCTGGTCTGCATTTCTTTTCTACCAGTTTCATTAGGAAATATTTAGAATGACCCTATCCCAGCTGCATCGTTTCCTGGAAAAAGAGAGCTTGACTCAGTCTGGGCTCATAAGGACCAGCAACCAAGGTCTTCCACTCCCTGGGTGAATGATCTAATCACGGAGCTATTCAATGGCAGACAGACATGCCAACACCAACTATTGTGCTGAGCTTCTGGGTTGAAATGTGTGTCTGCTTGTGTTAGGAGTGGTCTGATAGACTTCCCTTCATCAGGAACATCAGCAGGAGTTTGCCTCAGGCAAGAGCGTGCCAGGGTTCTAAGCCTCTACTAAGCAGCCTTAGGAATTTTGCAAGAGAAAATGGAGACGATAGCAAGTTTTTTAGGAACTCTAGGATCAAAACTCCTCAATTTTAGGTACTTTAGTAGCTCTTGCACCTTTGTACTTGAATCCCACTTATATCACTTTTTAAACTGTGGTGGACAGTCTGGATGCTGCTCTCATCTTTTTTATGTGGGTGCACACATCTGGGTGCAGATGAGGTCAGAAAGAGGGTAATTTCATTTTTCCTGTTCTGTATGAAAACTTCTCACATTCCCTCACTACATTTTACTGCAAGTTTAAATAAAAAAGTTTTCCAAGCAGTGAAGACAAACCTCTTGAAATATAGGATCTGGGGAAGTGAGACAGTTTCCTTGATGTTGAATTATCTCCTCTTCCTTTCACACGTGGTGAAGGACACAGGAACATCTGTCAGATCCTTAGTGTTCAGTCTTGCTTCACTAGGGTGCACTGCAAATGTCTTGGTGATGTAGCTGGCAGTAAAGTGCTTGCCTCTTGTCTTACATTTAAATTCAAATCCTCTCCCTCTTCTGCTCCACTCTTTACTCCCAGGTAACTGAGTAAAGTTAAGCTTTCTAAGAACCAATTATCTGTAAAAATATCTGAATCCAGATTATAGATTATAATTGTCTTTGCTGGGGGCATGCAAAGGCTAAAGGTTTAGTTTTTGTGGAATTGCAGTCAATGTAAGCTGTTACGAAATACCAAATCCATTCCTGCTTCCAGATTTAGGGACTGCATGTGTCTTAAAATGTGTGAGCTTCATGGGCTGCTTATTATTATAAAATTATTCATATTATAGATATAAAATACCACATATTGATTTTATTTGTTTTTGCTTGCCTGTTTTTCAGGACCCAAGGAAACTACTTTTTGCAACTGGTAAGTCCTGCAAAACTGAATGAGAAAAGTTTACTGCTTATCATCATCACTCTGCAGACAAAACTTCTTTTGGTCCTGTTTTGGCATGCTCCATTTGTTTTATCTCAGCTCTCTGGAGTTGTGTTATTTGTATTAATAAAAAACCCTAGGTTAATAAAAAAACCTAGGTTTGCTTATCCAGCAGTCAGAAAGAAGGAGCTGCATAAGCCCAGTAGTAGGATGAGCAGCATCTTCAAATCTGTTGTACAGATGAGTCAGCAGAAATCCATTAGTTCCAAACAGGGATTCTCCCTAGTATTAAAACCAAATTCCTAAATGATCCAATCTCTAGAAAAAGAAGCACAGTGGAAAACCAGTCTTTTTGCTTCAGCTGGTTTATTTAAGGGCTGGTTGGGTTTCTGAGCAATCGAAACTGTTACATGGGAATCTGCTAAATAGAGGAAGTCATTTTTGGTGCAGGAATTTAGAAGAGAGCAGTGCTTGGCTATAGAGGGGAAGGCACCAGTCTGAGCTGCAGTGCTTCATGAGCAGGAAAAGTTCCTTCCTGATGCCATCACACTTTCTCCCTTATTTGGATAAAACACAAAAATCCTGACTTGGTAGCATTTAGGGCACAGTCAAATGAAATCCATGAACCGACAACAATGGTTCTAGGTTTGTCAATCCCAATAAATGTGCTGGAATTAGCAGCTGGCTGGCCAATGTTTCCCAAAAACCCTAGGAAGGTTTAGATCAGTTGAGAGGAAGGGAGAAGGTGAATTGACAGAAACTGAGGTCAGAGTTATCCTAAATTTAAAATTGCTCAATTCACTTCTTGTCCTAATGACTGGTAATTAACATGTACTGTTTGTGCTGAAGAAGTGCCTGGGCAGAGACCAAGATTTTGCTGCTCTGGGAGCTGTGCAAATAAGCAAAAAACCTCTGGTTTCTACCCAGACAGTTCAGAACAGCTAACAGAAGGAATAAGGAATCAGAAGGATTTATAGAGTGATGATGGCTTTTCAGATTAGTCCAGGAAAAAACCTCCTCGTATAAGGGTGTGAGGCAGACTGTGGGAGGAATAAGTATTCGAGATTATACTTAGTGGAGGAAGGGAGAGTCAGGGACAGGGCAGAGAGGGAACATTAAAAATTATCTGATAAATTGGGGCAAGACTGTGAGTGATTTCAGTTTGATGGAGAAGATAATTGAAAAACTGGACAAAAAAGGTGACCTCTAGTTTGAGTGACAGTGTAGCAAGCTGGATCAAGTGCTGTACTGCATTTGAATTGGAGGTGTTTGTTCAGAGTTCAGGTTCATTGCATGCTACACAACAAATCAGATTGAGAAAAAAGAAATTAAGAAGGAGGCAGTGCACAGAATGCATATTTTTTTATTGCAACTGCTTTAAATTGCAATCTTTCCATGAAGGAGGGAAATTAAGTTTTTGTATGCAGTCCATGATAAAGCTTCCATTGATTGTAGAGCTGTAAAAACTGAGGAGTGACTTGTGGTGTGTCAGATTTTGGGTATCAGACTTTTCAATGAGTGGGTATTGAGAAGTTTATAAAAAGATAACATTTGAGATTATCTCTCCTTCAACTTAAAAAAGACCTGAGGATAAGCTAGTTCTGATACAAGTCTTCATTTGAGCAGATGGATCAAATCGTTAATATTTTTAACCTTTCTTTCCCAAGTGTTGACTGCAGATCACTCTCACAGACCTTGCTCTATGTGCAACAACTTCAAGCATGATACAATGCCATGGAGAGTAATTTCAGGCTTTTCCTCATTCCAGAATGAAATGGGCTGGCAAAAAATTGTAGTGACAGCTTGCATAGAAATTGATTTGCTTGAAATTCTGTCCCTGAACAGGTTTTTAATTGTCATGATCAACAGAGTGTAGTGTTTGGAATAAAAAAGAGACAGAAACTTGTACAGTCAGTCTTGCAAGTAAACAGTGTTTGTTCTTAGTTACCTGCTTAGACACAGATGTCACAAGCAAAAGATGACAGGAGCAAAGACAAATAGGAAATTGTGATGCACAGTGAAATGCAAGGAAAAATGTATTTTTCTTTGGGAAGGTGGGAAATTACACAAGAACTCTTCTTTCTTATCTGGTTTGATACATGAATTGTCCTCAAGAGATAAGTACATTAAAGAGTTTGATTGAATCATAATTTGTATTTCTAATTCCACTTTCTTAAAAGTTCATAGTAGACAAGTATACCTCTTCACAAGTTATGTCTCTTTTAGTTCCAGGTCTGACTGGAGTCATTATGGTGTTAGTATTATTCCTAATGTGTACAGCTTCTACATATGCCATCAGGTAAGATGTAATCTGATCATTATAATGAAAAATGCCACTTCTGTAATCATATTCTCCTACTGACTAGAGTGTTAAAAATACAGTTTTCTTGTCCTGTTTTTTTTTTTTTCCCTAGCTTGCAGTAAAATTAGCACAGTGAATTTTGTATGAAAACAATTACAAGACCTAATTAAATTGCCTTCTGAAAACATACTATTTAATGAGTGTGCTGAGTTAAAAATGTGGACCTTTAAAAATTTAAATAGTTCTTACTCCTGGTTGTAGGGGTGGTGGTAAACTCAGGATAAGGGAAGTTCTGTACAGTGCATAAATTAAGTCCAGTGGAAGAAAAATAAAATATTATTGTCATCTTAATTATTTTCTCCAATTAATTGTAACAATAAATTGCAACAAAAAAGTAACAAAAAAGCCAAACCAAAACAACAACAACAAAAAACCAAAACCCCAAACTATCAGCAATAAAACAAACCAACACAAAATTATGCTACTGAAGTAGAATGTTGCTTTTAAGAGCTCTGCTTCTGGTTGTCAGATATATTCTTTTTAATGTGAATTGTAATACACCTAACAGCAATGCAGTGTTGGCTCAGAGCAGCTGCTGGGATTTCTAAAGGTCTGTTCCTTTAGGTTGACATTCTGTACCAACATTAATGAACACATTGATAGTACTTGTGAGTGACTGGTACCTTGTGGGGTTTAGCCCGATGCTGTAGTCTTTTTAAGGCTTGGATTCTGCAATTGAACATGTAAAAATAACCCCTTCATTTTTACAGAGGTTGAATTCATGTGTCCATGTAAGTACATCACCTCAATTCAGCAAACACTGAAGGATATATTAATTATGTATCTTCAAACATTAGTGGTGCTCCACTGATATTAGATATGTGGTTATGAACTTTCTTGAATTAATCTGTTTTTCCTGAGTAGCTGTGTTACCTGGCAATGTTATCCTGTGATTTGAGAAAGGAATTCAGGAAATAATTGTACATTTTCAGTAGAAAAGGCTTCTTCCAGGGCTGAGTTTTTGTGAGGCACTGCAGGCTACAAAGTGCAGGATTGGGCTGCTGTGCCAGGTATAACATGGCTGCACATGACATGGTCCACACTGATGGCTCTCCTTGCAAAAGAAAGACAGTTTGGGAAGATGGAAGGATAAAACTATCACTTTACTCTGCAACACTGAGCCAGAACAAAGTCCTGTCTTCAAGGCTGAATTAAATTAGAAAAAAATCATGTATTAGTGATTGGGAAACTTAGAAAAATCTGTGTAATTGTAAACATTCTTGGAAATAATTTTAGGGTTCATGCAACATCTTTTGAAATCACGTGCTTTTCAGTTCCTTCCACAGTTACTGAAAGTGCAAATACTTCTCCAGCTTTCTACTGTCTAGCCAGCAGAATCAAAGCCCCAAAAGAGATAATCTGCATCTCCTGTTACCCTAGCAATAATTCTTACTTGGAAATTTTATCCTGGATTCTCCCTCAGGCATAGAGTTCAAGCTTGTCTTTATTATAGTGTTTTCTCCAAAGGAAACAAGTTGCTGCATGCATCTCTTTGTCCCTTTTCAATCTCTTTCCCTGTGGATTCTCACATGCCCTCTGATGGCTGAGCATACAGTACAGTTTCATGAAAGTTAATTGTAAATGTTCACTGTCTATAAGAAACTGAGCTTTTAAAAAAGTATTTCAGAGGCTTTTATAGTCTTGGATTTCAGCCCTAATCTGATCTTGCATGCCGACCTGCTTAGTGATTTCTTCCTTTGTATGTTCTTCCTGAAATTGCTCTATGCATGAGTATGCTTCTGTTTTCCAGCCTTTTCAATAAACTGGCCAAATAAGTATTAGAAGGACTGAATTAGCTGCTAATGTTTTAAAAGGGGAAAGTGATTATTCGTTGAAACATTTTCTAAATTTTTGCCATGTCATACCTGAGAATTAGACCAACATTTTTTGTTCAGCAGTTGTTTTCAGTTGGGTTGTGAAGTTATCAGAAAATACAATAAATCCTGTCAATAAATGTTGACATTTCTGCCAACTTTAAAATTAATAATGTTTAAGATTTGGAAGTTATATATGTAAAAGTACATTAAAAAATAAGGGGCTGCAGTGCCATCTATTTTTGCAACCAAATATTCTAGTCTTCAATTTTATCTTCTAAAATACCACATATATCTTCCTTTTCAAAACTGTAACAGGATTAAAAATATTTTTCTAGAATTGTGTCCCTTTAAAGCAAGATAAATTCCCCTTACATTTCTCAGTAAATTAACTCTTGCAGGTCTTCATCTGTAAAATTCTAAAGTAGGTTAACCAAAATTAAATATTCAACTTACCTCAAATTTTCACGACTTTGCATTCATAAGAAATGCATCCATTCTGTGAATAATGTCTATTTTAAGTCCTAAGAGGGTTAAAGTAAATGTTCTGAAGAGCTATAAAAATTTGTGTGTATCAATAGGAAGATTATTGACTATATTAGAATACTGTATGAATCTGTAGGATACACAGTTTAAGGATACAAGTAAGAAATACGTAATTATTACAGTGGTGGAAAATATACTTCCTGGTAAGAAGTTCAAGGATTTACATACCCATATAATTTAAGGAGGTGAAGTTCAGAGGGCCTGCTCACATTTATGGCAATTTGATACATGTGAGGTACCGGGATTTGATAGCAGAGATATCTGTAGGAGTGCTGAAAGAAGAATAAAGTGCTCAACGAGCTGGAAGCTGACATTTAGACGTATTCAGGAAAGAAGTGTACAGTAATTTTAATCAGTAACAGTAATTAGCTGTTGAAAGCAACATGTCAGAAGCAGTCCAGGGATTGACTTTTCATCACTGAAATTTTGAAAAATTGGTGCATTCTGAAAAAGATGCTCAAGAGCCAGTAAAAAATTCAGTGTGCAGCTTTTGGCAGTATGGGATGAAAACAAATTAAACCATAGCTCCAAGACATGTCTTTGTCCCTTCTCATGGTATGGGGGTTTAACCTAGACCATCTTTAGGGTCCCATTCTAGGATTCTATGACCAGTTCTGAGACAGAGGGTAGATTTTATTTTCTTTGTGCCTTCCAATTGTGCTTCCACTCTGCACACCATTTTTCTTGTTTTCCTCTTACTGATGATTACTCCCACAACTCCTCATAGATTCTGATGAGTGACTGCATGGAAATGCCTCCTGGGGTGGGGGAGAGTTAAAAAAGGCTTGAGCAGCTTCAAGGAGGAAAAAGTGTTAACATAGTGCTGACTGGGGGAAGAATGGCAGGGTGGAGGGGGGATTTCAGAGCCCCTTGCTTTATTCCTTCCTTTGCTTCCTTTTTTCATCCTTTGCTTCCTTCCTTGTTACTTTACTGGCTTGGATTTTATTCTGATAGCCCTTGGATTATCAAAGTTGTTTTTCCTCTCTTGAGGAAGAAAACAAATTAGTCCTGTATTGACAGAAATAAATGCAGTATATGTTTCAGTTATATTGAAGGAAGAGCAGTTAGCTGGTTGTGAACAAGACCACAGAAGGGAAAAAGTTCTGGGAAAAAAAGAAGTCAGCTGTGTCAGAGGAAGAGCTTCTTAAACCATGTTCTCAGAGCTAAAGATATTTTTTATTTAATAATTGTTTTGTTTATGAATAGGGGTAGGTTTTTTGATTTTAGAGGGGACTCTCCTACCATTCTGTGTAGTCTGAGAATTGTGTCTGTGTGCTGTGAAGTAATACATTTTCTTAGCCATTTGGTTGTTGTTTATTGGTAACTATTTTACTCAAAAAAAACCCAAACAAGTTTAACAGAAAAGAGTTCCAGATGAGTATTTTCTTCGGTCTGGGTTATTTTTAATATTGTCTAACAAATTACTGATAAAAGGATGTGCTCTTTTCCCCTCACCTCTTCTGATCCCATAGTGATAATGTTCTTGTTCCTCCCAAGACCATCAGTCCTGGAGCAGTAATGTATGTGGCTTCCTGCCCTGAAAATTCTTCTACCCATGCTCTTGTTTTCTGCTTGCTCTAGGTCCTATTCTTCCTGTATCTCCTTCCACTCCATACCCTTACAAGATTTTTACCCTTCCCACTGGCCCTTCTGCTTCTGTCCATGCTACCTCTTTGTGTGCTGCAGCCTCAGTGACACGTTAAACTGTATTGGGGTAGGGAAGATACAAGGTGTGGCACTCACTGTAAGGAGGTTGAGTTTTGAGATTGGAGGTGGAAGAACTATTCCAGCTATAAGGATCTTGGGGAGACTAACTAAGACCTGTGAAAGCAGTCAAGTCTCTCAGTTTCAGAAGAATTCTCCATCTGGCTCTGTACTTCTACACCCTTACCTCTCCTTCTCAGCTTGTTACTTCGGTGCCAGTCGCTTGTTCTTCTCAACACTTAATTGTGTGCAAGTACAGTGTGCCTGTGAGAAAACATTCTGGGCTTTGGCTGTTTTGCATGACTGTGTCGTGTATAATGACGTCCTGTATGCACAGGCCTGCTTTTAATTAGCGGTGATTCCATCTGAGTTGAAACAGCATTGAACCATGGTTTATTCTTTTCAGGGTTTCAAACTATGACATCTTCTGGTATACACACAACCTTTTCTTTGTCTTCTATATGCTGCTGATGCTGCATGTTTCTGGGTAAGTAAATGGAAAATACTTTTTCTTTTCTGGAAGCACAACCAGAAAGGGCAGTTTTCTTGATTGCTGCCTTTCCTGAGCTTACTTGAGCAGAGTGGGCCAACTTTGGGAAAAGGCGTTGTCCTCTGGTGTGTGTTTAAATAAAGATCAGGCTCTAGCTTGGAGATTTGTGTGTGCTACAGCTAGCTAGGACAAAGTTCTTAATTTTCAAGATTATTCCTTTTTCATTTCCATTGCTCAGTGTCTAGTGAGAAATCGAGAAAGCAGTTTCTTTTTCTGTCCCCTCTTACCTGTTTACTGAGACAAGAATATGAAGTAAAGTTGCTCATCCTTTGCGTCTTCCTTTCTGCCTTCCTTTTTGACTCCAAAGGAGAGAGAAGGAGTGGTGTCTTCCTAAATACCTCTTTCTCTTTGCTTACAAAATATACTAGTTTTTCTTCTTTTCACAAACATCAGAGCAGTGTTTATGTGCCACAAAGCTGATGGTCAGATCTGTATCAGGCACAAACAAACTGAGCTCTGTTGCAAGGTAAAGCATCTTCCAGAAGTTATGACATATGTCTGCGTGGGTTGGGGGTTGGACTAGATGACCTTTAAAGGTTCTCTTCAACCCAAACTATTCTATGATTCTGTGAAAATCTGTTCCATTAGCATCTCTGAAGTTTCCTCTGTGGATGTAGATGCAGAGTGTAGAGAATGGAAGGTGTATTTCTCCATTTCATCAAATAGCTAGTGAAACACAGGGTGCTTGAATGTGTGACACTGAGCCCTGCTGCTCAGGAAAGGGGAGGGAATTAGGCCTAGCAAGGTCGTAGTAGGAATATGTTGTTGAATAAAATATGCTGTTTGAGAAACAATGAGTTCAAAACAATTGATACTTCTGGACAAAATTCCAAATCTCAGTGTGTTTGTTGGGAATTTCTTTGATTTTGTTTGTTTGTTTGTTTGTTTTTTTCCAATGGCATAGCACTGGTTTATAGGTGAGGAAGATGGAACTAACCTGTTCTCCCCATCCTAGGCCAGGATGAACTTTTTCTAAATTATTCTTGACAGGTATTTTTCAAATTCTTTAAAACATCTGGTGACTGAGATCCTGTAACCTGCCTAGGCAATCTGTTCCAGTGATTGCCTTAGGGGTATTTTTCATGTCCAGTTTAATTAATCTCCTTCATGGTATTATCCTTTGCCCATGGTTTTCCTAACCATGTTCCATTTACCAAGTTTGCAAACCAAGGCTGCAGTAATGCAGCAAGCATTGAACAGGCATATTCTGGTACACAGCCTCCTTAGTATTGAATTACAAAGGTATTCAGTGCAAATCTGAAAGAACTGAGTGTCAGAAGTGGGAGAGGAATGAGTCATGGAGAGTGGGAGTCGGTTCAAGTTGCTTTAAGATGTTTAAATGTAGGTCTCTACATGTTTTCTGTGTCTTTCCCACTATGGTCTAATGAGTTCTGATAAATACAGCCAATGGAGCCTAAAGGATGCTTCATGTAATTTGCCATTTCAGGTGAGCTGGACTGATTCCTGGCTCCATTAGTGATATTGATAAGATCAACAGAAAGTGGCCACAAGTTGCATGAGGGGTAATTTAGATTTGACATTAGGAAAAATTTCTTCACCAAAAGAGTTGTCAGGCACTGGAACAGGTCTGGGAAACAATAAAGTCACCATCCCTGGGGGTATTTAAGAGATGTGTAGATGTGGTGCTTAGGGACATGGTTTAGTGGTGAACATGGTAGTGCTGGGTTAATGGTTGGACTTCATGATCTTAGAGGTCTTTTCCAACGTAAACAATCCTATGATCTCTTTTGAGAATAAAGGAAGCTTAGATATCCATGCTTAGGTGCCCCAATTACTCCTGTGTGGGATCTCTTAAAGATTTGCAGATGCATAGCCAGGTACTGTACAAAGCAAGGCATTTCCTGTGGCTGAACTGTGCAGGCAGGTTGACTGAGGCTTTACCTGTCTTTAAAATATTTCCACAGCATTGCTGGATCCTTGTTTTGTTTCAGACTGTTGTAGCATGTTCTTACAGTGGCAGTAAGGCTGCCACTTCTGCCTGTTCTTCAGGCAGCCAACCACTTTTCAGCAATATATAAAGTGATGTGATTATATATGTTAGTGGTTGGTTTGTTCAGTGCAGAACTCAACATTTCTGGCCACTGCTCTTGGGTGTGTAAGACTTACTTTTCCTTGACAGCTTCAGAAATGGGAGTTATTGAGCTGCTGTTAATAGGCAGTTTTGTGATCCCTGCTTGCCTCTCAGTTAGCATGTTTGTAATAGTTTAAATAAACTAGAGGTCACTGGAGGGGATGCTCATGTTTGCAGCTACTCTCAAGGCAATCCTCTTTCGGGATGTGCTGAGAAGAGAGAAGCAGTAGGAGTTGCTGGCAGACATGCAGGCAAGGTTCACTGGAAAAATATTGCATGGGCTTTGATTTCCAGCTGAATCCATGAGGCACCATAATATTTATGGAGCAGGGAACTAACACAACGCTAGGGGTATCTGTCGCTCTGCCCGTATGTGGTGACCAGCAGTGATGCCAGATGCAAGTGATAGGCATGATTGAATAATAAATGCAGGCAGAAGCATGGGTGTGGGTGCAAGGATACTTCCCAAACGATTCTCCCAGGGTCACATGTGGAATATAAGAGTGAGCAGGCATAACTTCCAAGCTGACATGATTCACTGGACCATGTAGGAAGCTTGTTACTAGCTGTCAGGACTGCATTTTGGTAGGGATGATTGCCAGCAGCCTGTCAGAGCCCATTTAGGTTGGGGATATTGCAGATGTCCTAGTTCTTTTTCTTCTGAATTAAACTCTGTTGCTGCTGCTGCTGTGTGTATGTTGGGGGGGTGGGGTGGTGGGGAGCACCTGTCTTTGTGTTTGATTGCATACTTGAGCTGAGCCTTTATAACAAGGCTTAGCACTCAGAGGGCATTGTATGCCTCATTTCCCACCCAGCACCATCCTCTACAGGTGTAATTCAGCATTTTTTATTTTTTTTTTATATTCTTCCTTCTGGTTTTACTGTCATCAAATCTAGATTTGGAAACAAGTAGTACTTCTGAGGAATGTTATTACTACTGTTATCTGTTCTTCCCTGTTTTCAGTGATTCATTCATGTGCTGAAATATCCCAAAGTGTCTTAAGTTTCCAATTCTTCCTTCAGAGTTTCTAAAGGTTTCCAATTCTTTCTTCGGAGTTTCTGACTGCAGCTTCAAAGTTTTCACTTCTTTTTATTGTAAATTTAACTTAGCTTGAGGAAAAATAAAAAAAGGATGGACCTCATAAAATAATTTGCAAGGAAGGTTCCTTGGCTACCATGCAGGACTTTATTTTTTCCTTCTATTTGTGTGCACTATTTGATAAACACCAAGTAGGGAACATTCCTGCTTTATGATTTGGCAAC
Organism: Polioptila caerulea; assembly: GCA_013397295.1. Lineage (NCBI taxonomy): Eukaryota > Metazoa > Chordata > Aves > Passeriformes > Certhiidae > Polioptila > Polioptila caerulea. The sequence continues at coordinate 1,436,605 of VYXF01008385.1, forward strand.
TTAAGCCACTTCTGCTACAAGATTGCCTTAAAAACAGGGTTTGCTGACTGTAGGGAGGATGAGTGAAAACAGTCTGTGTGTGACTGAATTGGAAATGTGATTATTTAATATTTTTTTTCAAGTCCTCCACAATATTTTCTCCCTTTCAAGCAGTATTAAGCTTGAGGCTGTTCAGTGGGGGAGTGCCAAGTGAGCTGGAAAAGTTAAACCTTTCCTCTAGTGACAGAAGGCTCTATTGTTGCAAAGTTTCAGTCTCATTGAAAGTCCTGAAGGCAAATGGAATAAAATTTCTGACAGAAGATGAGACTTGTGACTGCTTTCTGAAGTTCTCTCCAAATGAAGATAAGTTGTTTGTTATTTACTGTTACTTCAGTGTTTTGCTATTTTTGCTTTCCTGTAGGGGAGTGCTCAAGTACCAGACCAACTTAGAGGAACACCCTCCTGGTTGCTTTAATCCTAACAAAACGCTCCGACAGAATCTGACTGTGCTGAAGGCTTTTGAAGACCTATTTCCTGACAATACTACTCAGCCTTCCCCAGAGGACGTACCAGTACCAGAACCCTTTGTTCAAAATAGCTTTATGAGAGCTTGTTCCGAGGAACCCAAGTTCCAGTCGCACTTCCCAGAGGTCTGTATGATCCGACATTTCAGGTATTAAAAGCCATGCCAAGCTTTTCAGTCAGCCATAACCACTAATTATTGCTTTTCCAGACCAGATGTTTTAATAATGGAAAATATTATTAAAACCTTTTGAGGCATTCAAAGATTTGGTGGGGAAAAAACAATCTGTATTTAATCCTGAAGTGCATTACAATGTGGCGCATAGAACAGGGAGGGTGAAAAAATGTCAAGAGATTGGCTGTAATGTTCTTTTTTGAACAACACCATAAGAGATGTATTGATCCTGCTAAAAATGTGATTTTACAGCATGGTATTTCAGAGCAAACATTTATATAGCATTTTGTAAGGTCCTTTTGTAAGCATTGTTTGGCAGTAGTTAATTGAAATAATCAAGCTCCATTTGTTCTCTTTTTTACCATGCGGATGCAAGTCCTAATACTCATTTCTGGGTTGCAGTTGGTTGTGGTTTGGCTTTTATAGTCTGTTGTTTACAGACAGCCTTGTTTTATGTGTGGCATGGGTAAATAAGTATGATGACAGTGGGGACAGAAAAGCTTTTTCTTTTTCTGTTTTCTATTTTCCTTTTGTTTCTTTATGTTTTGTAGTGGCAGCTTTTTCTTCATCCAAAATTTTCTCTTTTCTTTTGAGAAAAGATGAGCTGGGCTGTATTGGCAAGAAGCCTGAGGAAGCTTGCAAATATGGAGTATATGAGTCCAAGGCCAACCATTTAAAATTGTCCCATAACAGACCCCACAAGAGTTTCTCTTTATTATTATCATCGTTGGTTTCTGTTGAACATGTGTCCCCCTTTCTAGCTGCACTGGGAACCCATTTTTCTATGGAGCAAATAATCCTAATGAGAAACAATCAATTCTACATTGAATTCCTCCAACAAAGCTCTTTGGATTGGTATTTTATTGTGGTAATACTCGTGAATTATAAACATCAGTGTATATCTGGCTCCATATGACACACAGGACAGCAAGGAGTCTTCTTAGGGGCTTAGGATGCTTGCTTTAGAGCCATTAATGGGAAAAGAGTCATGGAAAGAAATGGCCACTCAATGTTCTCCTGACAGCTTTGAAACACTATTTCAGACTTTTTTGGGTTTGGAAATAAAAGGCTTTTTTGTTGAAAGTAAATGCTCGGCTTGTTGCAAGAGATGTTGATGTGTAATGTCAGAAATTGGGAAGGAAGATGGATGAGGGTTGAGGGCACTTCAGTGCCACAGCCTGAATGACTGAGCAGATGTGGAATTAGTAGATAAGTCTGCCATAAGCTATTGGTAATTGACTCTTAGGATGGGGTTTATCTGAGCAGCTGCAAATGTCTTCGTCTGGAGTTGTCAACCAGGACTCCCCATATAATCAGTGCCAAGAAATGGGCATTTTCAGGGCATTTTCTGTCTAGCATACACATCCTCCATGGGAGCAAATTAATTGTGATTCAGAAGTGCCCATTTCTCTCTGTTGTCTATGATTTTACTCTGGTTTAATGGCAGCATAATTTCTATAGCACAAGAATATAGCTTCCTTAGATTTTTACTATAACCTGAGATGACTGTAAGAAGGTAAGAGTTAAATAATACTACAAGTCACACAACATTTTTCCATAAATGTTAACCAATTGTATAGTACTCTGGTCTGAGTAGGTACTGTTTTCTTTCATTGCTGAAACCAGCTGCAGTCTAACTACATAAAACCAGAAGAACATGGTAGCAAATGAGGTCATTAGCATTCTTTTCCTGATGAGTTTTATGATTGAAATTGCTTGTGCTTGTGGGCGATGCTGCTGGTTTGACTCATGAAGACTTCAGAACATCCTTGGGTTTCTGCATGTAGAGAGAGGCATGGATGCTAGATGTGAAGTGAGAACCTGAAAGCACTCATGTAATTGTGGAAATAAAAACCAGAAAGTTAAAAGTCTTTGAAGTAACATATTTTTGCTCTCCCTTAGACCTGGTTCTGGATTTCTGGACCTCTGTGCCTGTACTGTGTGGAGCGGCTGTACCGCTACATCCGCAGCAATAAACCAGTCACAATCACCTCAGTGATAAGCCACCCCTCCAATGTCCTGGAAGTCAGGATGATGAAAGATGATTTTGAAGCAAGGCCTGGTCAGGTGAGTTAGTGTGGCCCTAAAAAATCACTTTGCTTTCATGTGACATTATCTGTAGGGATGACTATCACTTCATGAGTACAGACCATCACTGAATGTTTTGAATGTATCCTTTCTGCCATTTTATTTCAGTATGTTATTCTCCACTGTCCAAGAGTGTCTGCCCTGGAAAGCCATCCATTCACTCTTACAATGGTAAGAAATACTGTTCTTTTCTATACTTTCTCTTTTATTTAAACTTGGTAAGCAAATGGTCTTTGTTTCTCTCAAGGTGACAGTTCTCTCCAGCAGAGCTTATGTTTCATTTATGAGGGTACCAATGAATATGAAGTAGCATGATTATTATGTGTGACAGTGCTCAATACATATTTAATTTTCTCTACTGTGGAGAAAAAGATAATGGGAACTTTTTTTGAAGTCTTCCATAAATGAAAACCAATAATAAATAAATCAATAAAATCCATGTGATTTTGAAAATTCTTTAAGAGAAATTTCAGCTATATTTCTAGACCTTAATACAGAAGAGGCATAAATTGTAATGAACTTTTGACACTTTTCTTTTTCAATGAGAAAACATTTCTGTGACTGCCTTTTTCAAAGTTAGGAAAACATTAAAAAAAAAAGTTATCTAAAATTTTCTTCTGCTTTATTTTTATATTTAGAGATATACTGATGACTTAAGGTGATATACCAGTGAGGTCATACAATGTTAGGATTACTACTTACTTACTGGTCTAGAATGGGAACTGAAACCTGTAGAGAAAGGTTAGTACTGGAAGAGTATGCAATTGTGTATAAAAAGACCTGAAGTTCTTTGGGAGTACATAGTGCAGAGACGTGGTAGATTCTGCTAAAAAATCACAGTACTAGCTGGCTATATTGTTACAAAAGCAGAGTCTGAGGTTGAATATTAGCGGCAGTCTTTTCCTTCCAGTGGGAGTAAATGCTTTTGGATTGCCTGAATTGGACATTCTTCTTCAAGAAGACTGTGGAGATAAATGTTCATGTTTGATTTGCTTTCTTTGGACTGATAACTGACACTTTATTGCTACTGAGTTATAGCTAGTGCTCTGGAAAAATTGAGATGTTTTTATGCTACCTGATATTCTGAGGGCACAACCAGGTCCAGTTTTTTGGGTTTGTGGGGTGGTTTTTTTTGGTTTGTTAATTACCCATCTGTATGCTGAGCTAGGAGTCACAGGGGAACCCATGCTAAATTCCACACAAAATCAATTTTGTGCTGTAAATCCAGGAATGAGTGTCTCTTAGGGGAAGCTGCCTCTGCATAGCTTGGTGAAGCATCAATGACACTTTTGCAAAGTTTTCATGGCTATTCACTTTACTAGTACAAACCAGAGAAATGTGTTACTTATCTGTTGTTAATGGAAGTAGTCACTTTTTAAGACTGTCCTCTGTATAGTGCACAAAGATAACTTGATATGGAATGCTGAAAAATTACATGCATGTATGAGTTTTTGCAGAATTATTTAGTCAGTATTTTTTTACATTTTTTTATTACATTAGTGGTCAGAACATTAATTTCAAGAACTTAGTTTAAGTCTCAGGTAGCTTTCCCCTCATTTTGCCCCAGTGTCACTATAGAGCTAGTCTGTACCAGTGAGCACATCTTTTTTAATCATTAATCTCAAAACATCATGTTCCTAATTTCTCACTTTCCATCTCAGTCAAAATCAATATAATGGTAATAATCTGATCATTATTAGTAAATGCACTGTTTGGAAACTGGCGTTCTTATTCTAAAGATTCAGTCTTCTTATATTAGGACACTGCTAAAACAATGGTTTTTGTGGTTTTAATTTTTAGAAATAATGTAATAAAAAAATATTTGGCTTGGTTCAGATGAGAGTTTTTGTTAGAGAAGAGACTGCTGACAGACCTACTGGGTGAGGTCATAAGATGAAGTTGAATTAGATGTCAGATTCCTTGCATGAATTGAGAATTTCATCCAGTATTTAAAATGGCATAGTATGACAATGCANAGAAATAATGTAATAAAAAAATATTTGGCTTGGTTCAGATGAGAGTTTTTGTTAGAGAAGAGACTGCTGACAGACCTACTGGGTGAGGTCATAAGATGAACTTGAATTAGATGTCAGATTCCTTGCATGAATTGAGAATTTCATTCAGTATTTAAAATGGCATAGTATGACAATGCATGTTATGAAAAATTATTTTTGCAAATGAATTTTTAGAGCTAGGAGCTATGGAAAATAGATCTCTTATTGTGAATTTGAGTTTTCTTAGTAAACATAAATGTCATTTATATACAGATAATGTGCAGTATATTTTCAATATGTAATTGTAACTGATAAATTATAGTTTGTATAAGTTTTACAACCATATATTAAATATCTAACATTAAAATTAGCAATTTTCACTCATGCACAATGCATTATGTTTTAGATAAATAATATTAGATTGGGTAATTTCTTTTAATACTCAGTGTTTTACACTTTTAAGTGCACGGATATCCTTCAGCATAACAGCATATCCTTCAAGGTCACATATATATTCTAACTATTACAACATATAAAGTTATTACTGAGTTGCCACAAGCATATTTTGCTACAACATTAACTCTACTGGAGGAAGGCTGTCATTGGGTAAATGACTTTTACAGCATAATGAGGATTCCAAGGGTCTGGATGTATGACAATCTTTTTACCCAGCCTAAGCAGGTGCACATTTCCACACATCCTTCTAGGTCAGAGAATATGCTGTGGGCTGATGTCCTGCTTAGAAAGCTTTTTTGTTGTTTAATATGATGCCAGCCATGGGATAATGCTTGTAGAATGTGTAGGTAAAAGTTTAATTCAGTCGTTTTTCCACTCCTATCTGACCTACTTGTAGTTACCAAGCAAGCTGGAACACTGCTGCTGCTTCTTTTGTCAAATGATCATAATCCCTGGATTATTTTTCTAGGTTGATGATGGGGTGAGGGGCTTAGATCCACAGCAAGAAATTCATGAAAGGCTTCAGGTACTGGAAGTGCACTGCAGCAATGACTTCAGCAATGGCTGCAGCAGAGCTGGGGAGGAAGACTGCAGTCTTCTTCCTGGCACTGTTGTCCTGCCTAGAATCATAGAATACTATGATTGGAAGGGACCTCTAAAGGCCACCTCGTCCAACACCCCCTGCAATAAGCAGGGACGTCTTCAACTAGATCAGGTTGCTCAGACCTCCATCCAGCTCAGGGGTGTTGAATGTTTCCAGGAATAGGGCATCTGCTAGCTCTCTGGGCAACCTGTTCCAGTGTGTCACCATCCTCATTGTAAGACATTTCTTCCTTATCTCTAGTCTAAATCTACCCTCCTTCAGTTTAAAACCATTACCCTGTGTCCTATTGCAAAAGGCTCTGCTAAAAAGTCTGTCTCCAGGCACTGTATGATGTCCTGTTCACACTGGTGAAATATCTCACTGTGCCTAGAGCATGCTTAAGAGACAAGAAATGACCATTTCAGGCTTATTGTTATACTCCTAATGTGGATAATAATCTTTAGTGTAAAGGAAGGGGTGAATCAGCAGGAAGGAGTCCTGGAGATATTTTACTAGTCCCTTCCCTTTCTGAGGTTGTGTAATATTTACAGTTTAGCTCACTTTCTTACATAACACCAGGGTGGAGGAACCCACAGGCAGGCTGTGTAAAGGCCCTGAACCCACTCCCATTCTACTCTGGCAAAGCTCCCATGTGTTTTGCTCAGAGCCAGAGGGAGCTCTGAATTGTAACCAAGGGGGCATAAAAGAGGCTTCTTTTTGCGCCCTGCCTTTGGGTGCTTTACATTGATGAGGTCCCTTGAGCCTTCTGTTGTCCAGAAGTGAGTGCTGAACAGTCACAGCTCTCTCAAACTTCCTTTGTGGGAGATGTGTTCTAGTCCCATCATTATCTTCATGGCCATTGTCTGGACTCTCTGCAGTATGTTCATGTCTCTCTCGCAAGTGAAGAGCCCAGCACTGGACACAGGTCTCAATGCGTGGCTTCACCAGTGCTGATAAAGGAGGATCACCAACCTTAACCCTCTGGTAGTGTCACTTATACATTCTGAAATTCAGTCACTTGGAAGTACCAGTTTTTGCTCATGAGTAGTGTGATTTCCATTTTTGAAGTGTTATTTCTACTCTTTTTTTGTTGACTAGTGGCTTTGTACTTACTAGTGTGACTCCTTGTCTTTGAGAAGTCTGGGAAGGTAATGAAGAAATGGCCAAACGTTTGGGATACCTGCAAGTGACCTGCTGGACAATTCTAGGTAGTGCATTCTAGGCTGTTCACTTCATAGTGTCTTCATTGCTCCATTGTTTGGATTTCATTTCCACAAAAAGTTTTCTTTTTAGCATGTTTTATGATGTTTCTTTCACTGATTTTTACACAACTGTATCTGTTACTGTGCTGTGTAAGACAGTTTGAGTCACATTTTCGGTCCTGTATGCCCTCATGTCCAATTTACTTATTTTAGGTAGGGCATTATTGCATCTTAGAATTGAATTTGAGCAGAACACAATCAGTTCCAAGATATTTTCATCTGTAGTGAGAAGAATTACAGTCTGTATATAAATACTTTAGTGGAGTGTTTGTAAATGGACAAAGTATTTTTGTGTGTTTTCCCCTTGATGAACTCTTTTAAAGAGATTTGTCTTTCAGATCAAGTGCAAGATATGGTCTGGAGATCAGACCACCCAGAGAAAGATGCTCTGCTTCCTGTGACTGACATTTCTTTACATTTTTTGGAGGAAAGTCTGGAACTCCTCTGCTGTGGAATGCAATTTAAATGTAATTATCTAAATCAATCTTTAGAGACCTTAAAGTCTTTGTTATTTTTTTGTTTGTGTTTTTTTACAATTTGTAGACTGTTGATTTCCTTCAACATCATTCTGGTTGCTCTTCATTTTAACCTGTAGGAACAAGAAGAGACTAGGGCTTGCAGTTTACAGTGGCATTGGTTTTTTTTTCCATCTCCATCATACGTTTTCCCCTTGGTGTTGAGTTCCCTCTCTTTCAAGACAGCTAACCAGCTAACTGTAACTGATCATTTGCAGTAGCATGAATCCATGACTACATGCTTTTTTTTTTTTTTTTTTTTTTGCTAATGAATGGCATCAGAAGCAGAGTTCTATTTACAATATAAGTTAGTGAGTAAGTCACTTTTTTCTACTGTGTTTCTGGAATTTCTTGCCTTAGCAAGCAGTGATTAGTAGTAAGCCTCATGGAAACAGCCTTGTGTTTTGCAGATTTTAAGTGCTTCAGAAGATGTCCTGGGTTCTCTCTTGGGGTTTCTGATGAATCCACTACAGAGTCAAAGCACAAACTCTCTCAAGCTGCCGTTTAGACACCTTGGCTATCAAAAGAGTGGTGTCTACTCCCAGCAGCTCATAAAGCTTGTGAACCTTGTTGTTTTGGTAATGTTGATTTTTTTGTGGCAAAGGAAGGTAGGAAACAATTACATCACTTGATTTAGAATTTAGACTGTAACAGACCTTGAAATAAGGACAAGAGGTGACTCCTTCTAAATTTGGAGATGGCTCAGATCTGAGGTTTGGTTTGGGAAACTTCTGTTTTACAACAAACATCTATAATTGCAGCATCAAATAATCTTTTATTCCAAAGTTTTGACAGTTTTGGCTGTCCTTTGGCTGTGACTGGCTGTCACTGTCATGCCCCTGTTTTCTCCTGGGAGCTAAAGTCTGAATATCCCTAAGTTTCCTTTGTTGCCTTTTTTTTTCTTCAGTTGACACATACATGTATCTAAAGATACTCCTGTTGATATTTAAACACAGGTAGCTTGCACAAACACTGAGCTTTTCCTGTGTCTGTAGAAGACCTTCTCTGCATATCCACTGATTAGCAGCTTCATGAGAGAGAGTTAAAAGAGACAGGTGGCTTGGAAGTGCCACATAAAAAACTAAAAATCGAAACGAGCCAAACCAAACATCCCAGTCTTGAGACTCCAGGGCTTTATGAAATATATGCTTTATTAATAACGTGGGGGACTGCTTCTTCAGACCCTCCAAAGAATTTTGGCTCTTCATTCAATGTTTAGATCCCAGTTCTGGTAACAGCTAAGCAGTGATCAAGTACCGGCAACAAAAGGTTTGAAAGATTCTTTGAATCTAGAAATTTTGTCCCGTGTCACAGTGTGCTCTGACCTCCCCTCCTTTAGTGCTGTTTAATCTGCTTTTAAATCCTACTGAAGTAGAAACTGGAAGAATCTGGTAATAAAAAGCTCCAAGAAGTCGTGCCCTTTTGCTGGTTCTCCATATTTTTGAGCAGATGGTTAATTTAAAGCAGATCACATCAGGAGGATTTGTAGTGCAACATCTTCCTTTCTTTCCTTCCACATACAGTTCTGTATGAGTAAGAAAACTCCAGAGGGAGGATGGTATGTGTGCTTTTTTTGACAAGTCAAAACTGAGATTTTAGGAGCGTATAAGTTTGCATATGCAGATACTCATATCCACTCAAATCCAAATATATATTAGTAAAGAATAATACTTGCTTGATTAGTAGTCAAATCAGTAAAGTAATACTGAATCCCAGGTAGAGAAACTCTTATATCCTTTGACCTTCTCAGGGTAGATAGAAGAATTACCTGGGAGGTTTCTGAAGGTACATGACAAGTTATATACTGTACCTGAAAGTCTCAGAACTATTACTTGGTCATAGATTTTCTACCTTTACAGATTTTTTTCAGGTTTGATTTTTTTTGAAGACTGAGTTTTCCTCATTACTTCTGCATCTCTGTTAAAGTCCATTTGGTGTCTGGATTTAGACATGATGGGATTGCAAGGTGGTGGCCCTGATATGTACATTTTATGTTTTTGGGACTAATTCCTTGTCAGAAAAGTCTCAGGAAATTTTATACTCAGTATAAATAACATCAGAAGTAGCACATTTGATTTTGTAAAAGAAAACCAGCGTTTTGTAGACCCCAGTGTTTTGTAGACCCAGAGTTGTCTTTATCCATGGATAATCCAGGGTTCATTTAAAATCGGTGAAGATCTTAACAGTCTAGTAGTGAAGTTTTAGCTCTAAGCTTCTTTAAGCCAGAAATTTTGTACTGCATAAGGAGATGATGGAGAAGCATGTGCTCTGCATTTTAAACTTAAGAAATAAACTATCCACAACAGGAAAAGCCTAAGGGGCAAATTCTGAAATACTTCATAAAAAATTGAAAAATTGTTGGAAGGTTGCCTGAGCAAAAAGTACGTAAGGACATCAAGAGCTAAGTTCATACTGTCAGATAAATACAATAAAAACAAAATCTAACATGATGACATTCTAATAAGATTTGTTAAATATCTTGTGCAAATAGTTATGAAACTTGTCTTTATGAGATGATTTGCAGAGTGTTTAGGGAAATTGTGAAGTATCTCGCTGGCAAACTAAAGAAATCCCTAGAGCTTGTCTGCTCTTCATAGAAGTAGAATATCTAGCAGCTGTTTGATGAAGAATTTAAGTAAAACAAAAATAGAATAGTTTTATATTGCAGATGTCTTTAGTACTTCCTTAGACTTGTTTGTTTGGTTTGGGGATTAGTAGTTGTGGGGTCTGTATAAAAACCCTGCGTAAACCCTGACTTTTATTTAAACTTTAAATCTGACTCTTTTGGTGAGAAGAGAATGGAGAAATCGTTGCACTCAAGTTCACTAAATCCAAAGATCTCCTTCAGCAGATACTTTAAACAGAAGGTGGCAGTTCCCTCTTATAAGCAGTGTTTGGAGTTTTTGATTTGTTGAGAGTAAATTTACCATACATAATAAGCATCTACTGACTTTAGCAGGGAAATGTGCTTTCTCCCATCAGAGACAGTGCTTCTAGTTTAGCTGTTAAGTCAGGTTAGAGCAAGGTCTAGGAACTGCAGAACATAAAAATAAAACAAGAAAGACCAACGATGGCCCCCTCCCACCCCCCCCAAACAATCAACAAAAACAAAACTTGAGCACAAGCTTTAAGCATGAATACAGTTAACATGTGGACAAAATATTAGAGGAAATTAGGTGCCTTGCCTCTTGCTGCCCTAAAATTAAGACCATCTGGCTGGTGGGGCTCTCTGCTTTAGCCTGGCAAAATCCAGTGTGTGCTGCTCGGGGACATCAGAGGGACACAGTGGCTCCTCAAGGTGGTGGTGATATGACTGGAAAACCTGTTGATCCTTTGATTGTTCTTTCCATGAGTGTCTCACACCACTGAAAGCCAGTTATCATGAGCCTGGTGGTGGCCCAGTTTTTTTTGCTTGGGGATGATTGGACCTTTTGGTGCCATTCAGTTTCCTTGTGCTATGTTTGTTAGCTCCGTGCGTTGCTGCTTGACAATGTGTCTGTGTTCCCTTGGAGGACTTGGAGAGGCTGCCTTGAGCAGGAGCATTGCTCTGCTTTTTATTCTTTCAGGGAGAAGGGCTTGCATCCTGAGCATCTTGAAATGTTGTGATTTGGTTTTTTCCCCTTGAGCCAGCAACTTGAGATGTATAAATTATATAGGCTGAATATTGCTAGGATTGAAACATTTTTATTTTCTCTGTTGTAAAGAGTTGGACTTGATGATCCCTATGGGTTCATTCCAACTTGAGCATTCTATGACTCTGTGTAGTGTGCCTGCTGGGGTGAAAGGTAGTCAGCAAGTTTTTTGCCTTGATTGAACTGCAGAGGAAAAGAAATGCTGAATAATTTCTAAAAGTATACCTTTGTAGTGCATCTGTAGCAGCAAAAGGCTAGCAGTTGGACTATTACAGACCTGCTAGAAAACAAATGAAGAAATTTCATATTATATATTCAACAGTTTATTTTATGCCATTACAAGTACATTGGTCTATTTATAACCCTAAGACAACGCTACAATTAAAATTTGCATTTTCTTGTGGAGTGAGAGTAAAATCAAGGGAGAAGTAGATTTTATAAATGAGAATCTCATAGATTTGGACCTAAAGAAAACAAAGATAATTTTAAACACTGAGAATAATTTAACAACTGAGATTGCAAGGAGTGAATTAGCAAATGCTGAACTACAGACTCAAGGGAAATAGTGGGTGTGGGTTTGTAGCTTGTGTTACAGAGGAAGTTAGACCTCAGATGACCAGAATGATCCTTCTTGGAACTGCAGCTGCCCAGTGATGCATACTGCAGTGTTATGGTGTGTTTTTTCCGCTAGCTAAACTGCAGGTGTCTGAGGTTGTACAGCAAGGAGTATATGGCAGTGGAAAGTGAAAAGTGTTTGGGATATGTTACTGCAGCTGCTTGCTGGGCTGCTTGCTGGGAGTTGGCTCTACTATGGCCAGGCTCTGGCTGAAGCCATAGGTATTTGAGGCATGGTGGTCTTGCCTTGATCATCCTGGCACCCCTGATACTTAAATCATGCTCCATGGCTAGGATTCCCCACGTTCAAGATGTTATGTATGATGTCTGCCCATTTAATTAGGATAGCTGTATAGCCAAGTCTCCAGCCAGAAAAGCTTTTAACCAAAATCCAATCTGTAAAATAACATGTAATGAGAAATAAATAGAGACATTTTAAAAAATCTCCAAGCCTTTGAGGCAGAAATGTATTTAAAAGAATAACTCCACGTAGTAGCTTTTTTTTCCTCTGAAATTTGCCTCTTGTGGGATTAATTAGTTAAAACAGGGATAGCCCAGTGTTACAGAGTTCACCTCCTATGAGTCAGACTGAAGTCTAGCTACTATTTTTTGGCTACCTTCATATAGCATGCCTGTGTTTGTCATCACTCCTCTCCATTTTCTAATGTCAGAATGAATCATTTTAGGAATGTTTGTTCCAGTTCTGTATGAAACCAGACAAGCTGCAGCTTACTGAGCTTCCAAGGTTCGTATTTTCTTGTCAGTTGACAAAGTTGAAAACTTTTAATTTCTGTTTTCTCTTTCTATTTGTTTCCCTTTTACAGGAGGAAAAATACACTGGTGGTGTTTAGTTCTCTTTTTCCCCTCACTTCTGCCTCTTTTCCAAACATGCCAGGTCTCTATTGTGTTTCTCTTGGTTGGGGTAAGGGTTACTTGAGTCTGGAGCAAGGATGGACTGATGAATCAGGTTTTGCAGTGCAGCTGGTTCACCCTGGCAGGCAGGAGCATGGAAGCAGGGTCTCTTCACTGTTTGCAGTACTTGACAGGATATCTGCAAATACATATTAAGATTATATAATGGTTTTTTCCTCAAAGTGAAAGACTACTTTGAAGGAGTTTCCTTTTATGTAAACAAATCCCACAACGAGCTTTTTAATTCCCGCAATCAGACACTTTGTTCTTCCAGCTGTAGCACAGATCTTCATAATTTTGGTCACTGATCAGGCCACCTACTGCAGCACCAAGTGCAGAAGGTGATGTTTACTGTGGTGCAGTTTACTTGAGAACAGTGTCTCCACTGGAACTTGTAAGGAGCTTTATGTGGAGAGCCACTGGGGGTATGTAACTTGGGCATCCCTTTCATCTTCTTTCTTCTGATAACAGATATTCCTCAGCGTTATCCTGGTGCTTGAATTAGCATTTTCATGATAGTCAGTAATCAAAACTTAACACCTCTCTAAAGAGACTTCACAGTTCTTATGGTAGAGGTGTACAGAAGAACTAGAAACATTTAGGAATTAACTTTCTATTTTCCTGCTAGTTTGCTGTTGTCTCACCCCATTCCCTGCCCCCCAATGCCTAAAAAGAGTATTTTAAAATACTGAGCAGTATTTAATAACATTAAAATAACTAGAGTAAAGTTTGTCTTATTTCTTGTTCTGGACAGGATTCTTGACTGGAAGTAGATAAACAGTGATGTTAAATATTCAGGGTACTCTAAGCTAGAGGCACAGATGTTCATACATAGTTTTCAGTTGCTTTGTGCTGGGCTTTTGTGCACAGATTTCTCCACTGCTCATCGCCTTGAGCAGATTTTTGTACCGATATAAAATCATAGTCATGTAGGTTGGAAAAGATCATTAACCCAGCACTGCCATTTCCTCCACTAGCCCATGCACCTAAGCACCACATCTGCATGTCTCTTGAACATTTCCAGGGATAGTGACTCCACCACTTCCTCAGACAGCCTGTTCCAATGCTTGACCACTGTTTTGGTGAAGAAATTTTTCCTTATACCCCATCTAAACCTCCCCTGGTGCGACCTGGGGCCATTTTACAGCAGGTATAAAGTAGAACTGCTATGATCTAACAGTAATTAGTTTGCTCACTTTGCATTCATATAAAAGCAAGGCAGAGGACAATAGAGAACTGTGATCACAATATAAAATTGTTAAATAAAATATATTTCAAGTATATATTGATCTAGTAGGGTATTACAAATTAGTTAAATTATTCAGTTTATCTTGGCATAGAGATAGATAGTAGAGCTATGGTTAATAATGAATGTATTTAATTTAGTGCTTTATAAGCATAAAGTTGCACAATCCCTGTGTGATGATTTGCACTTGTATTCCAACTTAGCTTGAAGAAAAAAAAAAGAAAAAATATATGGAATGTTGATTTTTTATCAAGATGAAGAACAATCTGTATTCTCTAAATTTTGTCTACATATAAAATACTATAATTTTGTTGAATGTGAAAATGTATACAAAAATGTGCATTGTAAACTAAAGAAAGTCTTCCATCTTAATCCTGAGAACATAGTTCAGTTTCTCTGAGGGTATAAATCTGCTCTATTAAATTTAAAAGAATTCCTTTGGCTTTCAGTTGCTTTTGGAGAAGGGCCAAATGCTGGCCGATAACCTGATTTACGTAGGCATTGATACCTGTAAAATCTTTCACGTGTTAAAGGTATAGATCAATTGAGGTTAGAATAAGATGAACATTATTTCATGTTATTACAATATCTGCAACACTTAATTTGTGTATCATATCATTTTAATCAAATGAGTGCAGCAAACAAGTTTAAAATGTGGAAAGAATTACTGAAAAGCACTTGTGACCTTTAGTTTAATGTTGTCTACTCTCTCTTCTCATTACAGACTGTTCAAGTTAATGATTTCTGGTTTTGGAAAACAAGATTGATTTAAGGAAAAGAACCTAAGATAAACTATTTATTTTTTGTTTTGAGATTGACTAATCTTTATAATTTTCCACTGAACAGTGTACTGGGCAATTAAGGAAGAGTAGGGGGGCTGCATGCAGCCCTCAGCATAGTACCATGGATTGTTTCTTAGTGCTCCTACATAAAAAGCAAAGGGGGAAATCAAAATATTATTTGCCAAAACACAGTTATTATAATAATTTAATAGGTTTTGTTCACAGCTTCAGAGAGTGTATTTTGCATTTCTGAGGCAGCTGTGGCACACCTTTATTTAGCCAAGGCAATAGCTGCAGGTATTTGTACGTGGTGGGAATTGTCTGTCTGGAAAGGAGTTCAGCAGAAAGTGGCCAGGGAGTCCTGGTGAACACCAAGTTGACCATGAACCTGCAATGTGCCCTTGCAGCAGAGAAAGCCCACAGCTTCCTGAGCTGTATTAGGCAGGGTGTTGTCAGCAGATGGGGAGAGATGACCCTTCTTTTATCAGTGATATATCTGGAGCTCTGTGCCCAACTCTGGACTTCCCAGTATAAGAGAGACATGGACATATTGAAGCACAAAGAGTCATGAAGATGAGTAAGGAACTGAAGCATCTCTGAGTATGAGGAGAGGCTGAGAAAGCTGAACTGAGAGACAAGTGAAGAAAATAGAATTAGTCTCCTCAGAGGTACCCAGTGACAGGACAACACAAACTGATATATAGGAGATTTCATCTGGACCTAAGAGAAACCCCACTTTTTCTCTGAGGATGGCACAGGTTGCCCAGACAGGCTGTGGAGTCTCCATCCTTGGAGACATTCAAAGCACAATGGGATGCTCTCCTGGGCCACCTGCTCTTGCAGACCCTGCTCTTGCAAGGGGTTCAAAGCAGCCAATCTCCATAGGTGCATTCTAGTCTCAGCTATCATACGATTCTGTGATTTCATGAAGGTGAAATATATGAGAGAATGTTTTCATTGCACTTCATTACACATTCCTAGTAGTCTATTAATAACACAGGAAAATTTACCCACTTTCATGATTAAACTTCTGAAAAACTGTCTTTGAATATTTCTTAAGGTGCTGGAATATATTCTCCAACAGTCTGGAAAAAGCCACTGTTTAGAGTCTTCATTTGTGTTTACAGAGATGAAAGTGGTAAAATAAATGTTCTGTGCAGTAAAAAAATGTAAATACAAATTTCAAAGTTAAAATTGTGGACATATAGGAAAGTCTGAAAGTCAGAAGAAGCCTGTGGAGATCATCTGGTTCGACCTTCTGGTGCAAGGGCTGTGGATGAGGTTATTCAGGGCCATATGAAGCTGAATTAGCAGGAGAAATTGTACCATTTCCCTGGCTGCCTATTCCATGATGCAGAACAGTTTTCTTGTATCCAGATGAAATTTCCCCTAAAACAACTTGTACACCTGGTTTGTTGTCTTGTTGCTATGCATGATGCTGAAGAGAGAGAGCAAATTCATTTTCTCTATAACTGTTTTTTGGTTATTGGTAGACAGACATCTCCCCAAGGCTTCTCTTCTATGGGTTACCTAAGCACATTCCCTTATTGACCCCTTTTGAGTGTCAGGTTATCCAGACCTCTCACTGCTTTTGTGGTGATCACCTTTGCTGGATCACCTGCATTCTTTTTCTCTTTTAACTGGAGGAAATTCACCCCATGTAGCCCAGATGGGCATGTTTCTTCTGGCGGGATTTAGCAGCACAAGGAGATTTTTCCAGAACTCTATAAGGATGTCTCATAGCTAGTTATAAGTATCAAAATAGGTTTCCTAAAGTCTAAAGAGACATAAATCTCACTTTTGTTGGATAATTTTTCAGGGTAGTGCAGAAAAGTTAGTCATAAGGGTAATGTAAAGTATAAGAGGTTTGAATGTATTCTGGTGCGAGAGTAGGGGTATTCTGCCATTAACTTCGTGGAAACAGGTAATAACAAACAGTTTTGTAGAAGATGTGCTGAACTGGGACTGTGGATAGTTGGACTAAAAAAATCAGTCAACCTCCTGTGAAACACAGAGAGCCCTGAGGCAGCCCAGAGTGAAAAACCCTACAGAAGCCTCCAGAACAGACCTTTTTGCTGCCAGTATACTACTTCCCACCTGAGAGGCTGCTTACTTGCTTTTAAATGGAGAATTAGTCTTAATATTTTTGTTGAAAGATGCTGAAATTAGACATAGCAAACACTGGACTCGTGTGAAGTTTTTCTGTATCCCTGCATCTGATGTGTCAGATGTTGTAGGAGAGTATTTCCATTCTGTTGTTGATACCCTTGCTGAGTACTGCTTAGTGAAGTGGCAGTTCCAAATCACACCCCCAAGCAAGCATACAAACTCCTCTGTGACCAGAAGAAACGGTTAAGTCTAAATGGATACTAGGCATGCTTGGCTTCACCAGCTGTGTTGATGATAGACTTGCTTCTTTAAGGGTACAGCTGCTGGTGTGCCTCTTTAGGAATGACCTATTTACACCAAGTTCTGTCTTAACAACTGTACTTTGAATGCATTTTGTCATTTTTTTGTTACTCAGAAGTGGTGCTTAATATATTTAATATTTTTAGTGCCCTACAGATACCAAAGCAACGTTTGGGGTCCACCTAAAAGTAGTAGGAGACTGGACAGGTATGTAGAAAAACAATTCTTTTTCAGAGAAAAATGCCTTTACTTGAACTGTTCTCACTTTCTGGCTTCAGCACAATTGTTCCTTGACTGTGGTGTATTCTCACTAGAGACTGTTCATGCTTGTTTTCCCAAAGTTTTTATTACATTCTTGATGCAATCCCTGCTTTATTCAGATGTATCATTTCTTCAAATAACATGTTTTTCCAACTACTAACTGATCTTCTGATTGCACTGTAATAATTTTCAGTGTTCCTCCATTTCGGCTTCGTTTTCTTGTTTTTGGGTAGCCTGCTACCCCTGTGCAGTGCAGTGCCTCTGTACATAATAGTGTCTGCAGAAATGCTGAAATGTGCAGCTCCCAGATAAGCAGATTTTGATGCCAGCAGTTTGGATGGGAGCCAGGTTAATTAACGCCTGTGGTACACTGAGATTACAGGTTTGCTTTCATGTTCTTCCATGCTCTTCCATTGCTCTTTGAATGTCCTCCAGACCAGGGGTGTAAGCCAGGATTCCCTGCAGAGGAGTAGGGCAATTTGGTGCTCCCTGTGACAGTTGTATACTCAAGTGATAGTTGTCCTTATTCCTTAGTGTCTGACTTTGTTCTTGCTCAGCATAGCATTTCCTTGTAAGGAAGACAGATACACAGCAGGGTCTGGTTCATTTCTTACGAAGAAATGTTCTCCATGTTAATTTGTATCAGCTTATGTGTTTGTGGAATTGAGTCCAATGAGCTTGTCACCCTAAAAGGGATTAGGCTGATGCAGAGATAAGTCATCTATGCATATTTGTTGAACTTTCTAGTCTGGCTACATACTTGCCTCTGCAAGACTTCAATAGGCAAAGGCTGGGAGGGCAATGCCGTATGCACACGTGTTCCATAATCCCCCTGATTTTCTCTTCTTGCTTGAGGTGTTGGCCAGACAGGGGCAGATTAGCCTCCGGTCTGCCTCAGAATGATGATTCTTTTGTTGTTAAGCATCATTCCTACATGAGTGATTACAGAAGGCTATTTGGAAAGGTGGGATGGAGAAGTATGAGCTAAATGATTTTTCCAAAATAAGTGGCATCTTTACAGTTTTCTGATTACCTCTATGGTGTGAATTTCTCTCCTTTAGCATTTATATGTTATTCTCCCAAGTCAGTGTCTATAGTCTCCACTGAAAGGAAGGTCTGTCTAGGTTGGACTGTGTGATATTCAGGACACTGTCACATTACAGAGACCATTTATTGTAATAGTTTTGCTAAACAGAGATATCTGTCCCAGTGTCAAATGTGCTGTCAAGAAGCAGATGGTTTACCCAGCCCTTTATGCTGCATCAGTACCATGGAGCCCTGTTCTCACTCATTCCCTTAAGCCCTGTGACAATTAATAGTCTCTAATCTGCTGACTGTTTGAGGAAGGATTATTATATTTACCATGTTCCTCATTATCTTTCTTAAGCATGCTCTAAAGGCTGCTTCTGCAGACAGGATATTAGACTGGAGGAGTTTTTATGAGAAATACTGTCATTTGAGCTCTTTTCATGACCTATTCTCTCAGCCTTTATCCTATTTATTAAAATTCTCTGTTGTATCACCATCTCCCATTCCTGACAGTATACACCTGACACCAAAGAGACTTGACCATTTATTTCAGAGAGCTCAATTACAAGCCTAAATTAAAAGGATGCGAGAGAAGCACAGATATGTCATGAAATGCAGAGAAGAAAGTTGAGGTATTTCTCCTCTGGATAGCTTTAGCTTCTGCTGCTTGCACCTGGGAGATGTGGTGAAGGAACATTTCCTGCCACTAGCTGTAAGGACAGGAGAGGGAGTACACATTGCTGGCAAACCAATTCTGCAAGCTGTTTCAGGTCAAGTCTCTTAACAATGTCTCTGACTGATATTTTGAACATGTAATAGAATACCTTGTTTTGTAAGTTGGAAAAGCAACTGCATTTCAAGAGGAAAGGGGTAATTGTGTTTTCAACTCCTGATGAGAAGTTGCAGTTGATGAAAAGTCATTTATTGCCCATACCCCAGTGTATATAATTTCAGATTTCAAATAAAATAAGCTCAAAGAAGCAGCTTTTGGAAAAGTCAGTCATTCTAGAAATAATGCTTTGCATAAAAGAGCTGATACTTAGTAGATTTTCAGGCAGTACTGTGATTTGCTTTTTAAAATCAATAATTTGAATAATGGAAAATGTAGGACAGAAAAAGTAGGTAAGAGAGGAAGAAGCTACAAAAACAGTAGCTCTGAGACCTTTGCAAACCAACTGGTAATCTAGACCCCCTGTTTCATGTTCCATTCAAACAAAATGGTGCTATTTGAGCTTAGAACAGCTGAGAATCTGCGCCCCTCAGAAGCAGATTTGGATAAAAGCACACATTTTCCTTCCATTATATAAGCACCCACATCCTTTTCCAAAACAAATCTGAGATCTGCTATTTCTCACAAGTGCTGTGGTGGTATTAATAACTGTATAGTGCTTGACTTTCATGTTCATCACAGAAAACAGACATACAGGCACTGGTATTGCTGTAATGTGCCCTCAGATGCTTTTGGAGCACATCTTTTCACCTGAAAGGATTCCCCTAACTCCCTTTGTAGACCTGTGACCTGTTTATATGTCTAGTTTAGGACAAGACAAGACAGGTCCCAAGCATGCCTTTTTCATTCATTGTAAAGTGCATATATGTATATCTATATATCTATATCCGTACCTATACCTATCTCACTGCCTCAGAGGTAGATTGTTTAGTTAATTAGCCACTTTTTGTGATTTTTCCCATGTAAATGTTTCTAATTTGAGTTTTTCTTCCATCTTTTGCCATACACCATGGATATTGTGAACAGGGGAACAGCTGTCATAGACCTTCCTAAAAATGGGTTTGTGATGATGCAATTGCTGTCCTTGTGCTGATGTGTGACTGCTTAGGTCAGCACCTATTGTATTCACAAAACATTCTCTGGCACTGTGACACCCGTGGCCATGGAACACAGCTTAGTTGGGCAGTCAGGGCTTGGGTGCCAAAGTTAGGATGTGTTTGGAGTGGCTGATCTGTGGTGGTTGCACACGTGCAGGTTGGTTTAGCCCTGTGGTGCAGAACTGAGTCAGCCTGTCTTCCTCTGTGGCTTCCTCAAGCTGAGCTGGTGGGTATTTAAACCCTGCAGTAACATCGAGGGTCCTGCAGTGGCTCAAGCATGGGTCAGAGCTGTGAGATGCATGGATGAGCTAATAAGCTGATCTTACAGGCCATCCCCTCTAAATACCTGTTTTGTTCTGCTTCTCTTGGTACCTGCGGTCACCTGTTTAAAAAAAGGAAGGCAGGTAATTGTTGGCTTAGTATTTACAAGACAATTTTTTTCAAGGCTTTTTTTTGTCCCACTTACTGTTTAGTTTGTCCTCAGCATTGTCATCTATCAGACTTATGTCTCTTCTGTCCTTGCTGCTGCCTCAAGTAGTACTGCTTGTTTAGTTTTAAAGCTGACATTTCATCTGGCACCTCTGGAGGGAAAAAGAGAGGCCATGGGCCATGCCTTGCTTTCAACGACTTGACAGCAGTGAAAAAAGACATGGCAGTGTATCAAGACAATGTGTCTCATTCACTAGACAAACTTCAGGGTGTGAGACAGAAAGTGATATTGATGATGCAGAAATAACAGGCTTCAGAAGCCGTGTGGCGTGTTTTTGTGGAAAACAAATACACAGCACTCAGAGGTGTTGAGGTGAACTGCATGCCTTAAGGCAGTGAAACATTGCTGTTATGTTGCAGTGTGTTACTGGAACAAATTGATGTGGCACCGTGTTTAGAACACTGATGCTCTTCTGTGCTCTACAGTAATTTGTATAATTTTTGTCTAGTAGTGACACTATCCTGCTGTGTAGTTGTGTATGTTCCTAGAGACATTTTCAAGGCTTGTCCTGAGCACCATGATATTTGTTGGGATGCCATAAGAGCACTTGAGTATCACCCATTGAGTCTGACAGTACTGTCCTATAGGTTACTAAATGTTGTGGCAGCAGGAGATGGTGTTGTGTGCAGGAACTGTCCAGACAGAGCCAGAACAGACAGATTATGGAGTACTGATATGCTTCATCCTAATAAACTCCAAATCTCTTCAGAAAATACGTATCTTTGCTTCATTTTTTTTTTTTTGCTACAGATGAGGTTATGCCTGGTCACTGGGTCATTCAGGTACAGGTGACCTTATTTGGAATCCTGACATGTCATGATGGGAATTTTTGTCACATATTGTCACAGTCCTTTTTCTGGACGGTCCGGCTTTGGAGCAGGAAGTTTCAGGAGGGAAAACCAAACAAACCATTTTTCAATTAAAAACAACAGTTTTCCAGAGCGTGGCAAATGTATGAAAGCACGGCTCTTGTTTAATTCCCTATGGAGTAAGACCTGAGACAGCAAACACTACACACCCCAAATTACTTGTTTTTAAACAGGAAAAAAAAAAAAAAAAAAAGGAAGGCAGTTGTTTGGGACTTTGGAGTCTGAAGAAGGATTTTTCTTACATTGACCAAAAGAAGAAAATGACATGCTTTTCAAGTGCCTCTGAAGGAAGAATGATCCAAACATTCTAGTCTAGGAGAGTTTGTCAGGAGTATCTGCATGGTCATGTTAAGATCTTGCAGCTCCTGATTTACGGGATGCCTGAAGCACCCAAGGCTGTGCATTCCTGCACTTACCTGGAACTTCTCATCAAGTGTGGGATCTAGCAAAGAGGCAATATTTTACTTTCAGTAACCCAGAGAACAACTTTAGATATATTGAAGTAGTGGATCACTCAGTCATTATCTACTGTGTTGTTAGTGGATCTTGATCTGACTGGAGGCATGTGGAACAGAAGGTTACAAGAAGGAAGAATAAGATTACAAAATCTGTCCACGGAAAGTGACAAGGTTGTCCCAGGTTCACTGTAGCTGCTACTGAGTTTCTTTAAAAATATCTACTCACTGGTGATGAACATTCGGTCAACTCTTTTGCTATTACCTCAAGCTCTGTTTGATTTGGGCCTTTTCCATTCCATAGTAACATTTTTTTGTGTTTAGTTATTCCATGAGATTCCTGGCAGGGTGTAAAGGTGTTAGTGACGTGGTGCTGTCAGTTGTTCCAGCAAAATCTGTGTGTGGTTTTGGAAGAACAGGACAGAGATGAGATAGGTGTTATTTTCCACTGATAGATTTTATGACTAACAATTTTTGTATTGTCAGGGAATCTTACACTACTGGAAGGAAGATAGCAGAATTGAGGGCTAAAAAGGTTTAATTGTGCTTTCTTTTAATATAATTTGACATTAGTAATAAAAAGATATGATTACATTACTGGGAAATAATTATGTCTTAAAAATATAATTAGCCATAGTGTACTGTAAAGAATACTAATTTTATTGTCCATTGCCATTAACATTCATTAATTATTTTATTTATTCCTGAAAAAAGCTCAATAAAAAGCAGGATTAAGAGATTGAAGAAAAAAGAAAGCAGATTTAGTTTACTGAATAAAAGGGGTTGAAAACCCTTTCCCTCTGATTTAGGAACTAATGCTGAAGGTGAACACATCTGAATTTTTGGCTCCAGATCTGGACTGTTTTACATTAGCTGAACTCCAGCTGACTTAGTACCAAAAACAGTGTAACTTGAGTCAAATCCAATTTGAACAGTTAATGAGTTTTACATCTAGAGGGGAAAAAAGATATTTAGGTGAGGAAGCTACATTGAAGGAAATTTTCTCCTACACAGAAGTCCTTTCTTGATGCATCCTGTTATTTGTAAACTTCCACATTTTTGCATATCCCAGGCACTTTTTAACCATGTAATGATTATAGAAAATGACATGACTCAATGATGTACATTTATTTTTATCTTTCGATACATTATGCACTGGATGTGTGGATGTTGCTGTAGTTAACTGATCTAAGAACACAATGTTGCAGCATTTTGTGTCATGCCTCAGACATTTTCAGCACTGTTAGGTGCTACAGGAGTGAAGCCTGTGGTGCACATTAGCATGTAGCAGCTGATAGAATCAGAATGAATGTAGTGAAAAAAAGCAAAAAGCTCTCCACTTTGAAAATAGAATTTTAAGAGAGAAAAGCTCTAGGACATGTATTTGAGTGGACTGCCAGGCATATTTCTGGTTTTATAATCATGGTTTTTTGTGTTTGCCTACTTAAGAAGGCAAAGTTGCTGTTCTGGAGTTGCCTGTATTTCACCATTTTTCTGTTAATGTCTGCTTAGGGAAGACTTGTTCTTACCTAGTTTCTGTGCAGAGGTGCACAGCCGCTTCAAGCACTGAAAATACAAAGTTTGGCTGGATTTTCAGGTTCCTTTGTGTGAGCATGGTTTCTAGAGAAATAAGAGAGTTCACATCAAAATACCAGCTCTTCACGCATATCTGCACTTTCCTGGGGCAATAGATTCCCTTAGATGCCATCCAAGTTCTGCTGAAGAATCCCTGTCAAACGTATAGCTTTGTTCCCAGTTTATTGTTATTTCTCCCTTGGGGCAGAAGAAAAAAACCAGACACATTTCAGATTTGGAATTTTGAGTTATCACATTTTAACTAAAAATTGTTGGTTAAAGCATCTTAAAAGTAGATTTGAAATGGTTCTTTTTGGGATCCTTTTCTAACAGATTGTAAAAATTGCCGTAGTTAATGAGGAAAAATCTATTTCAGCTTTAGAACATTACAAAAAATTGGAAAAACTTGTCTAAGAACTGTAGATATTTATAAATTTTATATTTAGAAGGAACAGTTATCTTTACATGCTCCCAACTCCTGCATGATGCTTGATAGTTCCTTAGAATAATTTCTATACAGAAGTTATATTACAGCCTTGGAGTTGTAATATTCTGCAGAATTTTCAGCTTCATCTTTCATGGGCTCTTTTTGTGCTCTATGTGAAAATGAACCTCAACTTTGTGATGATTACACAACTCAGTAGGTTTTTTCCCCATTTTTCGTTTTGTCCTGTCTCTTTTTTGCTTTTTTCCTCATTTCAGTGCAAAAGCCACTACTAGGAAATGTGTGTACATTTTAGTTGTTGCCCATTTGTGTGCAAACATGTACAGAAAATGAACATGGCACCTCTGAACCTTCTATTTGGTTATCTGTTGTATTAAATCCGAGTTTGGAGACCTTGTATTTGTCTGGTTCTTTGCTTCCTGCACCCTCTCCACTTTCAGCATTCCCCTGAAATACAGAAGCGGGGTTGCTTTTCGCTTTCAGTCTTGTTGGTTTGGGCTCTGGTGTGATCGAAAGTGTAGCTCTCTTTTGCATGAAGACCACCAGTAATGGTGGTGGTTCACCTGTCACATTACCTTGTATTGCACTTTATTCCTTGGTCTCTCCTACCTGTCTGCTTATTTCTGCTGGTGCTTGGATTGGAAGGGAGAAGGGGCCATCACTCGCTCAGGATTTGTGCTGTGTTCAGCAGTTAATTTTGTGGGAGTTGATTAAAACTCCCACAACATTGCAAATGTCATTGTGATCAAATAACATGGTCAATTGAGGTTTCCTATTTTCACAACAAACATTATATAACTGCTTGCTGGTATAATATTGGCTTTTAAGTTCTAGTTAGGATATCCCATCTCCTTTATTGCAATATTTTTTCTCATTTTTTCTCTAAGTATATTTACTTCACTTTTTGCCAGCTGCATGTTTTTACCCTAAATTTCAGTCATCCTTGAAACAGCAGTTACCTATTCAAAAACAGCTTTCCATTCCAAAATGCATTAAAATCAATACTGGTCTTGTTTGTGGGAGGCAAATCCTACACCCCAAATTTTATCATCAGTTTCCTTAAAGTCACTTGCAACTCAGCTTTGCATTCATGTGCCACCCCCTCCTGTTGATCAATCCTTTTTTATATGCATCGTTTCTCAGATGCATCAAATACAAGCTGGAAAATTTGAGTTTCACCATGAGGAAATAGTTAGTGATCCAAGAATTTTTCATGGGCATCTTGCAACCACAGCTCTCTTTTGCCTCAGTCCTCCCCCGGAGAAGGACTCCTTAAATCATAAATATTATTAATAAAAATCTGCCACCAGCCACCACTGTATAGTTATCAAGTGCAAAAGTAGGATTCAGGTGTATGTGGTAGCCTCAAAAAAATTGAATTCTTCCTTTAAAGAAACAAATCAAACCAAACCTCAGAACTTGCACTGAAAGCACCATGTCATGAGAACTGGCCAACAGCAAGTTTCCACGGCTTCTCCAAGCAGATATTTTGGTATCTGCTATGAACAGAAGAGTTTGGTTTAAAATATATATGACTACGCATTTTATATGAACCAGACATAAAAATACATGCTAATTGCAGCTTTGTACTCAACTTTGAACCTCGTGGTCTTATGCCTCAAAGTTTGGATACCCCAGTGCAGAACACAGAGGTGGAGGCAAGTTCCTGGTGGAAATGGAGTCAGACTGCCAGTGCATGTTTTAATATAATGGCATCCTTTTGTGAGTGTCAGTCCACTAAATTAATTTGTAATTAAAACCCAATTATTTTTCCTTTCATCAGGTCGTTAAATTACAAAAGGCAGTGAGGCAGAAATGCTTTAAATATAAAATACTATCAAGTTTAAGATATAGCAAAGTAAATTAATTACTAGTGCATCCCAGTTTTGAGGGAGACTTGATATGGTGGCTGCTACATGCTGAATGTGGCATTTCTTTGAGACAAAGGACTCAATTATCTCAGTGTTAACTAAAGTGCTCTGAGGAGGAACTGTAGGAGGGAATTCATAGCCTGGAAATCACTTTCCAAAATGCAAAGGAGACTGCATTGTGGTACATGGAGTAGACTGTGCTATGACAGCAATAAATAGCCTTTTGGAATGTAGTGCAGCAGCTGATGGGCGGGATGCGGCATGTATTTAATTTCACTGATATTATAACCCACATTTCTGCAGCTCTGGCATGTTCCTTTCTTCCTCTTTCTCTTTGTTTAAAGGTTTTTTCCTCAAAATGGAGACAAAGTGTCAGAGCTTGTTTCAAAAAGGACATCATAATTCTTATTAATATAGTTTCTAACATTTGTAGCAGATAAAACCAAAGTACATTATAATGACATAATATTTCATGAGAAGGAGATTTGGTGGGAAGAAGTAATATCTTTCATTAGATCAACTGAAACAGCTGGAAAAAACCAGGCTGTCCTCCTGGCGTGCAGCGCCTTCAGCAGGTTTGACAAAGAAGCAGCCAAGAAGTCAAAGCAAAGAGAAGGGAGTGAAATAACATTCCTGGCTACTTTTTAAAGCAAGTTTCCCCCTGAGAAATATGATCAATAAAAATTGTCCAGTAAATGAATAAAATACAAAATACATCATCTCTTTTTCTAAAAATAATAAAAAAAGTTCATTTAACTCTTTAATAGAAAAATACTAATTGTTTCTCAAAGAATTCATATGGTCAAGGATACTGTCTAAAAGCCAAAAATATCACTTGTAAATGCTCTCCCGACTGCCTCTTAGGATTTGTGTGTCTCCAGCTTTCTTTATCTTCTCTTGGCTGTGTTCCCAGCTTAGGGTATATTTGCTGTAATATGCCATGGTCTCACTCTCTCCTGGAGAGAGACACACTCTCATTTTGGCAGAGTGCAGTTTCTGGCAGGGAAACTGGGAAAAGAGATGGGCATGTAAGAAAACTTAACTTGGATTAGCACGAAGTACTGCATTTTATTTATATATATGTGCCCGCACATATTCCCAAACTTTCAGCATTTGGGTGTGGTTTTTAAATTTTAATACCTTTTTTCTCCTATAATCCCAATATCCTTGATAAACAACAGTTTGATTGGAAATGTTTGACACTCTACAGAGAATAGAATTAGGACAATGATTTACAGAAAGCATCACTGTATTCTTAGTAATTTGAAGGGAACCTATTCTGAATATAGAAGATGATAATGAGTGGATGACTGCTTAGCTTTGTGACTTACCTGTAAACAGAAAATTTTTAAGATAAAATTGTAGTAAAAGTTAAAATTCCGTAGTGAATACAATGATCGTGAATAAGAGAGAATGCTTCTCTGCTGGAGAGAGAGCCTGGAAAGTCTGTGGATCCAAATAAACATATTAGTGTTTTTACATGTACTGGAATAAAAGGCACTCAGTAGAGGTGACAGCAACTTCTTTCAGTGTTGAAGGGGGATTTTGGGGAGAGGAGTAGTTTCAGAGCTTATTGGCTATTTTGGGTATTGCTCAAATGTCTGCTGAGAGGATTTTACTGTACTGTCAGTGGTAACAAGTACACCTACAGCCTCCAAAAAGCCTCCTCATGTTATATGAAATTAAAATAAATCAGTGGGCAGTTTGTGCTCTTCACTGCAACAAGCAGGTTTAAGGACTATCTCTTCTCATAAACTTAACATATTCCCTTGTTCATTAAACACACTTTAAGTGCCATTTCCTCAAGGAAAATGCCACAGACACCCACACACATTTCAGAGTCAAAGCTGTGGTGCTTTGCTGTGCTTTGCCAAGTGACTGGTGCCAGCCTGACGGCACAGGGCTTTCCCTCAAGGATTTCACTTACACCATGTCAGCTGAGTGTCTCTTGAGCTTAGCCGTGACTCATTTGAAAAAAGCAAAATTTTTAATTGAAGACATTTTTATAAGTTCTGTTATTTGATGTTTTCATTTTTTAATGGGTCGAGGGGATTATGCTAATTGTGCCCTGTTATTAACAAGCATGACAAATGAAATTTTCTCAGTGCAATTTCCAAAAAAAGTAGCAATTCCTTAATCCAAAAATTCATCAAGGAAGAATATTACTTTAAAAGTGTCCCATACTTCCAGTACATATGTTACACCAGAATATGCCATGCCTGCATGAAGAGGATTTTATAATTTCTGTGCCTTTGTGTATTGCTGAGTTTGTGGTGGTACATTCATGTATTGTTATATGCCTGGTTGTGACTGGTAACTGATATCTAATGGTAGTTTATACTTTTAGGAATTGGCCAAATCACTTTTTCAGATAAAGATGTGCCAAGTCATTTCCTTACAGTGATGTGAGGAACTGTTTGATCCAAATCAATGTGGATTTGGACATTTATGAACCATTTGTTCCTTGTTCTAGTATTGCATAATAAAATTTTTCAGCTTTCCTCTCCTGTTCAAGACTGGGAATACTTTTTCTGCTAACTTGAGTAATAACAGACTTTCTGTCATGTAAAAACATGTCTATTTAAGATTTCATTATGTTCATAACACTATAGCTGAAAGATGGAGATGACAACCTCACAGAAAATCCCATAGCATATTTTAATAAAAGTCTACACAAGAGCTAGTACTAAGTCAATGAATATTGGTATTTTTAAGAAATTATGAATTAAGAATAAATGAAAACTACCCAGACTAGGTTGTATGTAGTAGTTCATATTCAAGCAGTTGTCTGGCTTAAGTTCTCAAGAATGACTTGTCTAATCCAAATGTAAGAAGAAATAACAGAATGGCTCATAACAAGGTGAAATTAAACCATGCTTTGGATGCATTTCCTGATACGCTTGTGTGCATTGTATTTTATCACCTATCAAAAAAAAAAAAAAAAAAAAAAAAAAAAAAAAAAAAAAAAAAAAAAAAAAAGGAGAAAAACAGTATCTAATGGCTCATTTCATTTGTCAGTCATTCAAATGATTTCCTGCTAAGGTTTTGATATTGCCTTTGAGAGATGTTATAAGAAATGGAGCCTCAGATGTGATTAGATCTTTGGAAAACAATGTACATTTCTTCCCAGTGGATCATCCCCAGCTGACTAGCAAAATTTATATAGGAAATAGGATCCAGCTGAGCTCTGATCACATTATCCTGTGTAATGCTTCAGTGTAACTAGTGCTTTTAGAGAAGGATTTGTTTGTGTTCTCTCAAAGAGACAGGCAGCTGAAAACACAGGGGAAATGATTTTTAGATATCAATGGAGTCCCCTAGTACCCTGTCTCTGCTTTTGTTTCTTACTTGCAGCCCCAGTGTTATTTCTAGCAGTTCAGTTCAGCTAAGTGTTTGGCTGGACAGACGTTTCCCGCACAGGGTATCTGTCAGCACTGTTCACTCCAAGTGCAGCTTCCCCTCTGGGAACAACTTAGCACCTTCTGTGCAGGTATTCACACAGCCTGGCTGTCAGCAAGGCCAGCTTATGCCTAATGATCCCTCTTAGGTCAGCTAAGCCTTAGTGTTCAGCAGCATCAGTGTTCAGCAGCACGGCTAGAGGCGGCTGTTTGGGGGCATGAGGGTTGGGCCACCTCTTCTTTATATTCCGAGGCTGTGAGTGAAGGTGAATTAACAAGGAAATTCCCATTCTCTTTCTCAAACTCCTCTTTTCTTTGGCATTCCCCTTCTCCTCCCATCCCTGCCCCAGCCAGGAGAAGCCAGTATTTAACCTGCCCAGCCTGTCTGAAGCTCATTGCTGGGCAGTGCGTTGCCCCACGTGTCTGTCAGCTGTGCAGACTGCTGTCTCCTAATGGGCTGTGTCCCTCTTGTCAAACTGGCACGGGTTGGCAGTCCTAGCCAAAGGTGCCAGTTAATAGGAACAGCACAAAATACTGCTATTCATATTTTTTTCACAAGCAGACCTGCTGATTATATCCTAGAATCATGGAATGGTTTGGGCTGGGAGGGACCTTAAAGATCATCTAATTCTGACCTTGGAGACACCAAAACCCAACTGAACCTGTCTGTGAGCAACCTGCACTTTCTAACCATGCTTACAGCAGGACTAGATTATCTCCTGAGTTTTCTTCTGCCCTCAACAATTCTGTGATTCTGTAATTTATTTGCATATTGGGGAGTAGTGATGAAGTTGTGTTAGTAAGAGGGTGAAATGATCCCCTGCTTACAGTTTAAGTTGTCACCAAATACAAATAGGCAAAAGCCCAAGAATGAGTTCACAGTGACTAGTAGTGGTTTTGTTCTGGTACAGAATTTCAGTTTTGGATAGGATTAATTCCATTATTTTGTGACTGCCATATTAATCTGTTTAATGAAAAGTTCTTTTAGCTTGTTCAAATGTATAAAATATATGACACTTGCAAACCTATTATTAGAGCTGGCTAAAAATACCAGTGGATGTATGCGTGTGGGTATGTGCTGGTGACAAGCAGCACATTAATATATTTTGTGACAAGCTGATACACATTGCTGGTAATGATGAGACCATGGCAGCCCAAGAATAACACTTTGGAGTAATGATAACTATTTCCATGAAGGAAGACATCAGCTTAGTGTTCAGCAGCAATAAAGAGCAAAATTATTAGGAGTGGAGTAGAGAATAAAGCCAAGGAGATGACTGTGCAGCTGGTGGGTGTTTCTGTGGTGCTACCTGGACTTCAATCCAGGGTGCAGGTCTGGTCTTCATCACTAAGACATGACTCTGGCCAGGGTTCAGGAAGGAACAGCAAAGATGATCAAAAGTGTGGAGAGGCTTCCAAACATGGGCTAACTGACTATGCAGGGACTCTTTAGCCTGAAAAGGATGTAATTCAGGGGAATATAGCCACAGTCTGCAAAATCATGCATAATGCTGGAAGAGTGGGTGGGTGGAGCTGGACTGTTCACAGTTTCTGCCAGTATCAGAGGTTTTTACCATCAAATAAAGTCAGTGAGATATCTGAGCAAACAAAAGGTGATGAATCTTCATGTAGTAGGTGAGAAACACACAGAACTCCTTGTCAAAGAGTGTGGAATGGATTAGGTTTACATGAGGACTTGGAAAATACTTAAAAAAGAAGTCTAAGAATTTCTTAATAGGCAAACCACCTTAGGAGATGCACTGACACAGAAAAGCTTGAAAGCAGAAGGTTTATCATTCTTGCATAGATGTGTCCACAAATGAATACAGATATTAGAGCAGGGGGGCCTTGGTGTGAATCAGCACAGCCTGATGAGTTGTGCCTTTGCTCAGCCTTTTAGAGGCAAGCCCTCTGGAGATGTGCAGAGCTGGATAGTATTGCAGTAATTGCACAGCTGGGTAGTAGCTCCATTTCAGTGTTAAAAAGTTCCATGTAGCTTTTGAAAGGCTGGGCTTTCTCCAGTTTCTGTATCAGATTACAAGTTGCAAAGAGAGAACCAGCTGAATCCCCCCTGCTTTGCATAGTTTGAGTTTGCATAGTTTCTTTTTCTATGAAATAAGGACTTCTTAGAACAAGTGTCACTACATTACCTCAAAGCCCAAAAGGATATAATGGTGCCTAATTGTTTCTTCTGGCTTGTTGTGAAAGAGGAAAGTACAGCACTAGTGAGGGAAATGGTAGTTGAGCTTCCCTGCCTTTACTCATGGGGAATTAAAAAAGCAAAGTACAGCCCTTCATGGCCAAAGGCAGCAACTGTAGAATGCAGTGCTATAAAAAACCTGCATAAATAACATTTCCTCCAGAGCATGTATTTATAAAGGTAGTTTTTAATGTTGAGGTTTTGTGTTGTTTAGAAACCATGTTTTACTGTTGCACTTTGTAAGAACTGAGTTGTGGAATGAGCTCTACTGTCATGACAGAAATAGTCTTCAAGTGTAGTAAGTATCTATCTCTAAGGCAAAAAATGTCCCTTGACTAAGGTTCCTTGATTATATTGAACTCCAGCAGTCAGCTAATTCTCAGCTCCACTAGGGAGTTGCTGTGTAAGCTTCAGAAGGATTTCTAACTCAGTCGTGAGCATCAAGGCTGCTTGACTTTGGTGTTGTGTCCACTTCTCTTCCCTGGCTGTCTGGGAACCTCAGGTCTGGCAGTGTAGCTAATAGGCAGTCTGGGTCACCCAGTGATGTCTTGTCAGGTCAGTCATACAAAATGCACTCCAAATACGGTCCTCAGAATCTCTCCTCCCTGTTTTGAAATAAAACAAGTGATGCTTTTTCCTTCCCATCATTCATCTTCCAATCTTTTAAAGTTCCTGGAACAAGAACTGCCTTTTGCTCTATTTCTACATTGACCTGTATGTGGCTGTATATACCTAAATCATGCAAGATGTGTGATTATAGTGTAAATAAAGGAGATCTAGTAAGATGTAAATCTGTCCAAGCTAATTTTGTTGAAGCAGTTGGGACAATTTAAGGACGCAAGAAAGCATGTAGAATTTCATCAGGTAAAGGATTTGCTGATGCTGGAATCAGGGGGGGAGAATGATTTTGAGCTGGTAGGCGCACAGATAAAGAAAAGGAGCTTTTTAGGATGCAAAGGCAGGTTAGGAGGGAAAGCAGGGCATGCACAGACTTTGTTTAAAGAAAGGAAGACTATTCCACAGGTCCAGAGTGACTGGGAGTTCACTGCACACCTATGTAATGATTAGTTGAATTCTTTATTTTTCTCTCTCTGCTTATGAACTAAAGTCCTATAAAAGAAAATGTTGAAAGGATGGATGATCACTATTTATTCACTTACCTTAGAAAATGAAGAGTCCACTTGCATTTCTGTAAAGGCTTCTCTGTTTCCCTTAAATAAATGTAAACAGCAAAGTGTTTATATATGGTTTTCAACTTTCTGTGTTTTTCACTAGTTTTCAGGGTTTTTCAGTAGCTCTATAAATAATGGCCCTAATTAGTCTTTCAGATGACTGATCAGGAGGGAAGGAAATGGTGGTGAAAAATAGGAGAATTAAACTGTGAGGTTTAATGGACTCTGAATCGTGGAAGTTCAATCTGGTCAAAAAGCCTGTCTCTATCAGCAAAATATGTATGTTTCAGGGAAATTCCAAGGCTGATGATGTGATCATTTTGGAACCTTTTGATCATCAGCATTAACTCATCATCATTTTTCCTCCCCTTTTAATCTGATGGAGGATATTTGTAGCACTGACTTTTCAAGAGAAGAGAAGTGATAGCTCCTTAACTTCTGGAACTTCAGCCATTAATAAGCCACAGGTCAAATTAAAATATCAGACATTTCATTTTTATGTCATCTTGTTGCTCATCATCGTTTTATAGCCCTTAACTGGCAAATGCTTCTTCCTAAATGCCTTCTATTTCTACAAAGGCACTGCAGAACTACTTATGACAGCATTTCCACATTTACAGAGCTTGAAAACAAGTCAGATTAGTGGATCTGAAATCCTATTAAATATCATCAGCAGTTTTAAGAAAGCTGACTTCTTTTTAAATTTATTTTGTTTTAATTACTGCAAGTTGTTATTCATGACATGAAAGGTGTTCAGACCACTGTGCATTTTGCAAATCCAGGCAGTTTGAAATTGCAGGACGTACAAGTGTCCTTGTGGTGAAAGGAGGAACTGATACTTGTTTCTCAGTGAATGCAGAAGAGGTAATTACAGAAACATGACTACAAAATATCCAAATGTCACTATGGATAGACCATTTGGTAGACAGCTTGGCTGGCTGCTGACCTGCAATTTCTGTACTTTATAACTAATGAAGCTACTCTGTTCTCCCACTCTCTAGTTTTTTTCTCATAGATTTCTATTTACTATTATTAACTTAATTTTAAAAAAATCCATAAAACTGGTATTAAAAAAATCCTTATCCTGTTAAGCCAATTGCCATAGGTTTTACAGTGTTCTTAATTGAGTTGATTGTATGCAATTCAACCTTTTTTTTATTAGAGGTTCAGAAAATGGTCCGAAGGTGTTGGGTAAAAGGTGATTGGGGTAAACAAACCAGTAAAGTCTCAGACTTCAGTTACAGAGTGCAGTGACCTCATAGCTTCATACCCATCAAACTCTGAAGGAGCAGGGATTTGATTTTTCAAGACCTCTGGAATTCAGCAGAGTGAAATCACAGTGAAAGTAGAGTGATTTTGCTGTTATTTTCTGTAAGGTATTTTGTAACAAGAAGGAGCCAGAAAAGACAACCACAAGACCTGACTTTTAAAGTCAAACCTTATGCAACTGCAGTGTGTGACTTTTGGCATAATTTTTGAAGTGCTAAAGCAATAAGAGCTTCAGGGACGTGACAGCTTTAAAAAACAAGGCCAGTGCGCTTTGTGCCACAGTGTGTTTCTGTCTACAGAATGTGAATAATAATGTGTTTTAACTCACAGAGACCTTCTACACAAATTATTTTTCTTCGCTTTGAGAAGCCCCAGATATTAAAATATTGCAAAAATTTCCTTTGTCTCTCTTTCCACTTCTGTAATAGTGTATCCTGGAAGAAGGAAACTTGACTTTGTAACCAGTTTGAGTGACCTTCAGACCAGATGCCCATTCTTGCTCTCATTTTTCTGACATTACTGTCAACTCACCGTACTGAGCACAACCCCATTCTGTTTGAGAACAAATATGGCATTAATCTAAATATTTTAAAGGGAAAATTTCTCTTGAAATGCATCCTTCTGTCCTTGTAGATTAACTGGCTTGGCATAACATGTACTACCGTAAAGATGGTAAGGCCATTTATAACTGAGATTCCAGTAGCTGATCTGTGAATATGTTATGCTGGGAGGGGGAGGAGGAGCAAAAGGTAGAACAGAGAGAAGAAAAATTAAATAAAAGACAGGGCAGAAAGGTGTATAAATATACAGGTTAAATCCATAAAGATTTTAATGGTAAACTTTTTCTTCTTAATAGTCCGCAGCCTTTCTGATTTAGGAGGACAGGGCATAAGACTGTGTTATTACAACCAGTCCCCAGTCACCACAGATAACTGATTGTGCTGCATGTTTAGTTAAACATGTATGGTCTCAATGAGACTGCCTAAATTTAACTGAGGACTTCTTACTGATAAAGGATTTGGAAGGAATTGTATACTCAGAATGAAAGCCAGGAGGAAGTTGAGGCACTCATCATATTGAAAACATAAGTTTGAGCATAAGATGTGACTGTGCAACCCTTCTTGATGTCTCTGAGAACTTTGTCCTGTGGGCAGGCTTACGGGAGCATCAGTGAGAGGCTGCGGTGTCACACCCAGCAGAGCGACAATCAGTGGTATAGCTGACCTCAGAACAAAGTGAACAATCCTGTAGCTAGTACGGACTTAACTCATGCAAATTGTATGAATTGAGTGAGGAAGAGAGAAGGTAATTGCCAGTTTTCAGAAGTAAGCAACCTTGGCTAAGTAAATGTTTTTCTTTTTTATTTTAACAAATCAGACCAATACCTAGACAAAAGCATCACAGGAGAAAGGACTCAATTTTTGAAGACACCTCTCTAAAATTATCCAAGTAATGAAAAGGTTGTGACTTGTTTTAGTTCTATTGATCAACTACTGACTGCAAATTAAAATAATGTAAAAAGCTCAAATTATTGGTTTCATTAGTTCTCAAGTCTTTAATTTGTTGTTGTAGCATGAATTAGACCAAGGTCTTAGGTTTCTGAAAAAAATTCTTCCCCCTTTGGGAAGCTGTCATTGTGACTTTTTTCTTGTGAATTGAAAAGCCTTCTCTTGTAAAGCATTATTCTTCTCATATTTACTTTTGTAAGAGCATCAAAAGTACCTGTGCTGTCAGTAGCTACCAAGGCTCTTGTCACCTCCCTCATCACCTTGATGGATGGTACTCAAAGGCAATAGTGTCATTTGTACTAGAGTGACTTTGGTACTATGCACACATACATGTAATAGGAGAATGTCACAGAGCTGAAAAGTGACCTGTGTACACAATGGTCCCATGGGACAAATCCTAAAGATTCCTGCATGCTATTTCTCTTAAGAGGATTTATGGGACGTGGAGGTTAATGTGCTAGAAGAAGCTGTAGAATAGATTTGAGATGGGGTGCAACACTACCATATAGTGTAAGTGTTCCTGTGGTGTCCTGGTTTCAGCTAGAACAGAGTCAGTTTTTGTAGTAATGGTTGGTACAGTGCTACATTTTGAATTTCAGATGAGAATAATGTTGATAATGTTGATGTTTTAGTTGTTGCCAAAAAGTCTTTATGCTAAGACAAGGACTTTTCATCTTTACGTGCCCTGCCAGTGAGAAGGCTGGAAGGCATAAGGGATTGGGAGGGGCACAGCCTGATCAGCTGACCCCAACTGGTCATAGGGATATTCTATACCATATGGCATCATGTTCAGTGCATAAACTGAGAGGAAAGCTGGCCAGGAGCCGGCTCGGGAACTGGCTGGCATTGATTGGCAAGTGTCAGCCGATTGCATTGTGCATCACTTGTTTTGCATATTCTAATTACTTTTATTATTACCACCACGGTTATAATTTCTTCCCCTGTCTGTCCTAATAAACTGTCTTTCTCTCAACCCATGAGTTTTCTTGCTTTTACTCCTCTGATTCTCTCCCCTATCCCACCATGGAGGGAGTGAGGAGCAGCTGTGTAGGGCTTGGTTGCTATCTGAGGTTAAACCATGCCACATGGAAAAATTAGAAAAGTCATATGGTGAAAAGAAAATACATCTGCCTGGGAAATTTGCCATAGCGTGGGGGGAAAAAAATTGACTTTAGCTAAAACAAGACCTAGTAAGAAAACTGCTCAGGCCAATTTCAGATGCCATAACTTGGCTGTTTTTGCTCCGGTACTGGCCAGCCCTGTCACATTACTATTCAAAATATTTTCAAGATCATTGCTTGCTGAATCGAGTCCTGGAGTGCAGCCAGGTGGCCTTGATCAACGTGAAAGGGCAGCAGCACAAGAAAAAGTCACAGAGTAGGAGATAGAGATGGAATATGGCTCTCTGCCTGGATAATACCCATCTCAGACAGAAGAGTGGGGCGGGACATATCTGCACACTCATTGGGATGTGTTTTGTCTCTCCTGGAGAGTCACAGGACCTTACCAAGATCTGAGAAACCAGCTTCATTCACCTACCTGTTATGCGGTGTTGTGCAGCACTGAACTGAGTAAGAACATGTCTCTCTCTCTGTTTCACGTCGCTGTCAGACCTGGTTACAGGCTCTCAAAAGTAAATCAGCCGTGCCACCGCAAAGACAGATCCTTAATCCTGGTGTCTCACACCGTGTTCTAGAGATCAAAATCCTCAAGTCATGGAAAGAAGTGCTGTCACTCAGTGTTTGCCATTGTAAACTTCCTCCCATTCCTCCACCAGGCACACACAAAGGCTGTTGTTTGAGTGAAGGCTTTTGTAAAGGATGCCTGGAAATGCAGTGATGTCTTGGGTTGTGTGGGGAGATTACTGAAGCAGAGGTGGAAGATAATGTGCTAGCTCTGAAACATGAGGGGCTATTTTGAATCAGTGAGAACTTTCTGAAGCCTTTCAGTTCTTGTCCATTGGCTTTCGAAGATGGCAATGTATCATCTTAAAGGATGATAGGGCATGTATGTGTACAACCTATTGCCATGTACCAGAAGACTGAAAGAAAAGCAAATTTCTCCCATCTTCCTAAAAATTCAAGCAGAGGTCAAGAAGTAGCGTAATGGCAAGCTTTTCCTCAAGACAGTGAGCAGGCTGTTTCCTTAAAGGTACTCATTGGATTTAACTTTCATCTTTACAGCATTGCATTTATTGCATTTATTTTTATTGGCCACATCTGCTCTTTGTTCTAGTTAGGTACAGGAAGACTAAGTTACATTTTGAAGATCTGAGGAGAATTTTGGAGGTAGGAGTGCTTATTTCTTTCAGAATTGAATATGAAGAGGTGTAGAATTAAAGGAACAAAGATAAGCCCTTCTTTCTTCACTGGTGGATCCTGGTATCTTATCCAAGATGTTTGCAATACATCTTAGCCAGCTGAGAAAAGACTAGAGGTGTGAGACAGCTGACCTTTAAAACTGAGGCCTTAACAAGAGTGTTTTCTTTCTGAATTAACTGTGCTTTTTTCGAGGTATTACAACTTTATAAAGCGTAGTTTGAGTGGATTTCTTTCCACTTTAGAGGCTACAGAGCAGAATTGTATCCAAATTAATGGAGTTTAGTTTTGATGACAGAATATTACATAAAATGAAATGGTTTTTTGTCCTGTAGTTTCCTTATCCATAAACTTGGTGTTGGAGGGAGATATTTTAGGATACACAGAAATCTAAGAGGAGGAGGACTGCACTTACCCTTAGGTTCAGAATGAAAACTTTCATGTAAGAGGGTTAGTTTAGAAAAATACGTAGTACAGCTGCCACACACAACACAGACTACAAACTGTGGTTTAGCAAAAGAAGGATAATACCTATACTGAAGACTTTCAGCCACAGTTACAAAGTGCTGAAGGAAGGGTAGGAGGTGGAAGGGGCATCAGTTCTGTGCCACTGTAGGACAGATTAAAGATTTAAGTTGTAGGAAGGAAAGGAAACAGAGCATGCCCCATGCTATGGAGAGCTATGGGATGTACTAAAGGAATTTGATCTGGTTGGGAAATCCTATTCTATCCCTGAATCTGGGTATTATGTTAATTTTGAGGAGGTTTCCATCTTTCACAACTGAGAAATCTGGACTGATAGAAGGTCCTACAGTTCCCACTTGATTTACTGTTTCTAACCACCTCTAGAGAAAAGCTTAAGAGAAAGGCACCTACACAAACTAAAACCACCCCTAGATCTGGTGAAAATTAAGTTACAAAATTAAGTTACAAAAGCTTTACCTTCTGCAGATAATCCTATCATACAGTTTTTGAAATAGATAACAGTGACAAAAAAGCAATCCAGTCTTCCATCCTTAAAAACATCGAGTCAGTTACCGTAGGATTTGTACTGTAGTTTAATTATATGAATTAATCTATGTTTGTTTCGACCACTGTGATCCTGGAGTGGCTGGTGAATTCTTAAGGGCTCCTCCTTTCTGTTTAGCCTAGGCTCTTCAAGGCAGGGGCTGTTTATGGCTGGCTGTGTGTCATACCCAGAAGACCTCTGTGAAGACTTCAGAAACTTATAGGCACTACTGGAATTCAGTATTGGATGAAAAAAAAAAGGACATTTTAAAATATTAAAGGGTTTTACAGGAAACAATGGGTTTTGGTCCCTCTATGCTTAGTTTTGTCCTCTGCTAAATAATGCTGGAGTAGGGAATTCACTGATATCACTGCTTGCTTACTTGTGGCCTGAACGTATAATGCAGAGTCACAGTCTGGGTTTGTTTTTTTTTCTTTTTTTCTTTTTTTTTTCTCTTTGTCCTGACAGAAAGATTTCGGGATTTACTGCTTCTACATTCAAACCAAGATACAGAGATTCTACCCATCTTTCAGCAGAGACGCTATCCCAAGTAAGTAAGATTGTCTTCTTGGGAGAAATAAAATCTTTGTGTATTTGCAGCGAGGGAGAGTAAAACATTTATAGCACTGTACATGCTTTTGGTGCAAAGTCCTCAGGCAGAGCTGTCAGGGAGCCACGCTAGCACTGATCTCTGCAGTCTCACGAGTGGCGTCGAGGAGACGCAGACGCGCATTGCAAGCACGCTCGGCTGTCAGGGTGGGAGGTGGTGCTGCTGCTGGTGGTGGTGAAACACAGATGTCGAGTGCATGGATCAGTGTCTGATGGAGCTTTGTTTCTCTGTTGACACAGGTAGAGTTTTGTCAGGCTAATCCCCACTCTTGTCTTCAGCGATTCCATCATTTATGGTGACAGATTCCCCTGAATTTTAACAGGCATTCCTCTGAAAGCCTGCAAACACTAGGAAACATTTTTTTCTGCCTTTTTTTTAGGGGTATGTGTTTGCCTATATCCCTAAATGGATCGAAAGACTAGTGTTGAGTGTTAAGGAGGTCTTGAATGTATTGTGTAACCTGGACAATACCTCTTGTT
Source organism: Polioptila caerulea (assembly GCA_013397295.1). Lineage (NCBI taxonomy): Eukaryota > Metazoa > Chordata > Aves > Passeriformes > Certhiidae > Polioptila > Polioptila caerulea. The sequence continues at coordinate 1,476,560 of VYXF01008385.1, forward strand.
TTTCCAAGTGACATACTTGAGTGAAACAATAAAAGCTCTTTGCTGTTTTATTGACTAGAAGAAACAGTCACTTTCAGCTTGAACAGAGGCAGTGAAAGGGAAAGAAGAAGAAACAGTCCTCACATTAACCCTGACTGGAATGAGCAATGAAAGAATGCTAGTGCAGGGTGGACAGAGGGAGGAGATGGAAGAAAGAATGTATGAAGACAGTCTCTCACTGATGATGGAAACAAACAAAGTTATTTATTTTAGTTATTGTTGTTAGGAGGTTTCTGAAATAGATAAGTCAAAGAAGCTTGGTATTAAATCTCTTTAAATCTGATAATACTTTTTTTTTTTAAGATCAGACAATTAGGCTAAGTGCTGAAAGCCAGTCACTTCCTCACTCTGAATACTTGAAAATAAAAGCACTCGAGGATGAAATCGTGATTCTGAAAACAGTGAATTTTTTTTTTACTTCAAGGGAGACAGTTTTGTGCCCCTAAATTTCTTGTTTGAATTGTCCATTGTCACTGTATTACTGGAATACTTTGGAGGTACAATATATGAAATAGTGGAAGGCACCTTAAGTGTGTGGATTGATCTGTTTGTTTCATTAGGACTTTCATGAATTATTGCTTTTCTCCTCATCCTTTGGAACCCTGGCAGTACTATGCTTTGCTTGGCTTAGATTATTTCATTTTTGATATGGACACTGTCAGACTGGTCTGAGAAACCAGTTCGTTGTCCTTCCTCAAAGAACAGACTTATCTCTATATAAATCATTCCCAAGATGTTTGACTTTCCATTTCATTACTTTCAATTTATTGCTAACATTCTTGGCAAAAAGTCTACTAACAATATTACACAATGTCAGGTTCATGGGCGAATGAGTTGTCTGTTGTCTTCTGACAGAGGATGCGTTCAACTCTTCAAAGATCACAGAGCAAATAGCTTGAATGGAATTCTGCTGCTGTTTGAAGTTATAGTGGCCTTGCATCACAAAAAGGATGCATGTTTTCAGCCATGTTAGTTGGGGAGATTGACTTATTCCTCTAACATACAAAAAGTCAGCCAAATTTTGGCACCTAACCAAAAAGAAGTTTGCATATTGTTCTTAGAAGCAACAGGTTCTTGTTTATTGCATCATTAATTGGTGCAAATTTACTTGCTTCTTACAGAAATTTATCATATATATTTCAGCTCATTTAGAAACTGGTTTAACACTATCAACTTATCCAAATTTCCCCAGGGGTTGTCTTTTGAGCAAGGTTCAGCAAAGTAGAAAACCTGTTTATCTTCATAATATATTTTGTCTTATTCCCATTTCACCTTTCCTATTCTCATTTTCACTGAAGGGTCAGTTAAAAGAAATTAAGGTAATGAAGAGACAGAGCTCATAAATCAGCATCCCTTCATTGACTTCAGCTGAGCAGTGGCTGGTTGTTCTATGGTAGGATCTGAGCAGGAAGATAATTTTAATGAGATGTTGTCATAGGGCACAAACTGGAGCTTGTAATGATTAAAGAAATCCCAAGAATATTGAAGGTTAAAAATAGAATTCTTAGTAATGACTTAGCTGAATAGCTTGACTTAGCAGGGCTTAGGTAGAAAGGATAAAAGTTCTCACATATTCAAGAGACAAATGTCCAAAGGAAGGAGATTGGATAGGAGGATGTTCAGCACCACTCAGGATATCCAGAATTACTGCAATAAATATTAAAGGTTAAATGGGCAAACTATAATCCATCAGCTTTTGGAAGAAATAGAAACCTTAGTGTTCTTGCCTGAATTATGTTCTTGTTAATTTATTACATTAAGACCTGAACTCTTTCCCAGGTAACAGCAGGATAATTTGTGCACATGTTGTTCTCAGAGAAGATGTCCATGCACTGAAATGGCTGAAAGAAGTTTTCTAGAATATGCATGGACATTTTCCTGGATTTTCTGGGGTAAATGCATCAAAGAAATGCAATGCTTTGCCCTCCTAGTTGATGGAGAAATGTGAGATCCTTTTATTGTACTTATGTTTGCCTGAGTTTCTTTGGATAGCCTTGGCTTAGCCAAGGAGCCAATACCTGCTCTGGCAAGCAGAGGAGACTATAGAGAAGTCTGATCTTATGAAGATCAAGTCTTATAAAGCCACACAGCACATCACCTTGACTTCCAGATGTAGCACTGTGTGCCCACAAGTCGCATGGCATCATGAGCACCAGTTCTCACTGTGACCTCTGGGCTGGGACACAGTGCTCTGCCAGGATACGTGGGGACAGCACCCACCCAGCCAGCCCAGCCTGCAGTGTTTGTCCTCTCACTTTTCTTCACGGAGCTGCAGAGCAGAGGGAGCTTGGCTCTGTCTTATGCTTCAGTCTCAAGCCTGGAGTAGTTTTTGTTGAAACACATTGTGCTGCATGTAGTTAAATGTTACAGAACTAGCATGAGCAGTCGAAACCAGCAAGTCTTTTTGGTATCTCAAGTGACTAATGTGGTTCAGGAATCAGATGTGACCAAACCCCCCTTACCCACCTCATCTGAAAACTGACCTGTCCACAAAGAGAAATATTTTGAGGGGGAAACCTGTCTCCTTGCTGACATGAAGCCATTACCATGTCCCCAAGGATTTGCATTCCTGAGACTAAGAATAAACCTGCAGCTGTGGGCAGCCAAATGGGTTGGGGTGCATAGCTGCTGCTGAGCGTAGCTGCCTGGGAAATCCTTCTGCATGCAAAGCAAATGACAGACATATCTGCAGCTTGGTCCTGCTCTCTCTAACGCTGCAAGCCTGCTGAAATCACTGGGGGGAGTTATGCCAACACAATCAGGTCTATCAGCAAACCAATTTTTTTGCTACAAATCTTATCCCCCAATCTTATCTTTACTTTTCAAATTAGCGTTACAGCCGCTGCATTTCATAAAAAGCTTCTAAGGGTTTCTCATTAAGCACATTTCTGCAGGAGCTTTGGTATCCAGTCCATGCTTTCCTTGCTTGCCCACTTTGCCAATGACATTCCTACATGTTTTTTTCACTGTTTTACTCATAAAATGCAAGAACTGCTCGAGTGCAGCAAAGGCTAAAGAGGATTGCACCCGAAGAAGACACTATGCTCATTAATTTGGCTGCAGGGTCCAGCATGTGATAGGGTGGTTGCTGGTAGCAGGGACTCAGGTTGCTCCATCCCCTTGGGGTCTGGGGTCTTTCCCTGCTGATTCCACTTTGCTCCTGACTGCCTGTGCTGTGTGGACAAGGGAAGGATATGCAATTACCTTGAAGTGCCAGGGAGAAGTGCCACTTGTACCTGGGCCTGATAATGTCAAAAGAAAAAAGCAAACCCAAAAGAACAGAATGGTAAGTGAAGTGGGAAAAGAAGTGCAAGAGTGAGAAATTGGGTTAATGGGTGAATAAGGCAGGAGAGAGGCTGACAAAGCACAAAACAGCACTTAAAGAGGAATGTGCCAGAAATGCTACTGGCATTACAGGTTTTAGCAGGTTTTCTTCTGTCTAGAAGTAACTTGACAGTTCTGCTGTACTTTATATTTTCAAGTTATTGTTGAAATCCTCACATAAATATGAGGAGTTTTTTAGAGGGATTATTTACTTCTTTTTTTTTGTCCCCTTCAGAAATATTTGCAGTCTTTACTCTTATCTTTTGTGAGTTTGGTAAAAAAGTTTTGGATGATTCACAGATTTTAAGAACAGACGGAGCAGTTACGTTCCAGCTAATTTGAGTCCCTTCTTAACATAAGCCATAGAGCATTACTGATAATCCCTGCAGCAAGTTTCTCATTCAGCCAGAGCAGAAATCTGGAATCAAATTGAGATTTTGAAAACCAGAAAATTCACAAGCCTGTAGATCAGCTTGTTTCAGTTGTCAGTTACTTCACCTATGACAATTTTTTTAACTTCAGTTTCCAGTTTCTGCCATCTCTCTGTACCATGCTGAACAAGAAAGTCCTGTACCATCTGAAATGACACCTCCATAAGAAAAGGTGGAGGTCAGTTTGAAACTTGCCCTTCTCTTGAGCAAAATAAATAATAGTTTCTTGCAGGGTAAGGCTTGCTGAAAAGGTCTCTCTCCCAGAATTTAAAAACCTTTCAAAAGTTTTCCCACTTACTTTTATAATAAAGCAAAATAAAATAAATAAATATACATATATATAAAAGGCAGGAACAAAGGAAAACAAAATTTTGGTAACTGTTTCAATAATGTGCATATAAAGAAATATCAGCACTTCTTTATAGTCAAATAGAGAGACAATCTAAACTCATAAATTTTACTGTATAAGAAATAAATCTTATTATTTAAATGGAATGACCAAGTCTTGAATTTTGGAGAAAAGAATGAACTCAGAACCTGGTCGATATGATGAAATAATATTCCAAATAAATTTACTTTCCATCAGTCGTAAAGTTAAAAACCATTCTTTGGCATATATTCATAGTAAATTAAGGTAATCTTCTTGTGTATGCACAAAGATACTGGTAATTTTCACATAGTGAAAAATCCCAGAAAATGCAGGATCTTGATATATACGTATATGTATGTATCTTCAAAGACATATTTGTGAAGGTCATATTTGAAAAGCTGCTGAAAGTTTCAGGTCAAACAAAGCCAAAGGGTGTTATTCAATTCTCATCATGGAGAAGTCTAGACAAACAGACGGCAGAAAGTTAGTGCCCTCCCTAAACCATCATGTCTTCTGGTTCCCAATTGCTATTCATTTTAATGATAATGGATCTGTAATGGATCTGTGGCAATTTCCTACAGCTTGAGATCTAAGCCAAGAAACAGATAAAATTTCATAAATAATACCCCAGGAATAAAACTTATGTCTTATTTGCAGCTGTCTTGAGAACATTTTTCTTTTTAGAGGAAAATAATTTGTGTATAACTGAAGAAAGTAGTGAGTTGTGGCTGCTGCAAGTGATGCTGCTCAGTCAGTGCATCTACTGAGATTCCCTTGAATCACAGATTGAAACATGCATAAGAGCAGCTAGCAGGATCATGGCCTAGAAACCCAGTTCAGTTTGCGTTAGAAACAAAGGCAACATCTTCCCTGATGTTCTTCAAGGGGAAAAATCATGACCTATGTGTTCATGACCAAGAAGGTAAAAAGGTTTTTAGTTTTAGAAATAAGTGGAGAACTTTTAAGGAGTGTTTTTTTATTAAAGGCTTCCTGTGAAGTGCTTTGCAAAAGATGTCCTCTAGTTATAGAGGAAAAACTGAGGCATGGGACTTTGATGTGAGTTACCAGCACCATCCAGGAACAATTCTCCTTGGGATGAGACCAGAAATAGAAATCAGGTCTTCCACAGTCCTTGTGTCAGTTGTGTGCAGTTGGCTTTCTCATCTGAAATAGCATCTATCCTGTTTTCCACTGCAAAAACACGTGGCTTGCCCATATTGCTGAAGTCAGATGGGAAGGTGCCAGATGAAGGAGCCTTTCAGAAGTGCCCACACAAACACTTAAAGTGCTTTGTGTAGCATTGTACATGAAGCATGAAAATTACTGGTTTTGAAATGCTCTAAGATTTATTTCAAAATGCAGGCTAGAAGCAAAGTATCTCATCATCAGAGTCCTCAGAAACCTGAGTTTCAGAGAATTTTGATGACTTGATTAAAAAAGAGACTTTGATGACTTGATTAAAAAAGAGACCTGCTTAAGGAATATGGAATGACCTTTAAAAGAAATTCAAGCTGTTTATAGAGAATATTTTTAGAGGGTTGGGATTTTGTCTCTTTTTTTTTTCCATTCTTTTTTCTTTTAAAAATTTTTAATGTGACTTTTTGCAGTGATAACACCTTATTCTGTAGCATTTACAAACTAGTGCAAAGCTGAGCTCCATGACAATAAAACCTCCATTCAAAGTGCATTTTCCTGTCATTAGGGGGTTTTATGAAATGGAAAGAACAGTAGCAATGGAGTAGCTGGTAGCTGTTCATTAAAAAGAACAACCATGTTATAGGAATAAAAACGCAAGTATTGGATCTAAATGATTTTGAAACTGAAATAAAAGCAGAAAGAAAGAAAGAGGACAGTTACTGTGCGTTAAATCTTTGAGCTCAGATTCTACAAAGAACTTGTGTGGACCCATCCAGATAATATCGAACAGGACCAAGTGGGTATCTTGAAATATTAGGACTACNATTCTACAAAGAACTTGTATGGACCCATCCAGATATCGAACAGGACCAAGTTGGTATCTTGAAATATTAGGACTACACATTAAACTAAGATATGGGTCATAAATTCCTCAAGACATAGGCTATATTTGTTCAGAGTACCAGTACAGTACTTCAGTAACTTGCAAAATAAAGACACTTTTGTTCTGTTTCCAAAAGCCTCAAGTTCATGTAACAACAGTACAGAGTGAACCAGTCCCCTTAAAGTCAAGGAGAATTTTGCTGCTAACTTCAACAGGTCTCAGACCTGAAATCTAAGGCACAAGTGCAAATCTTTCTAGGTAGAAAGATGTGGGGGGAAAAGAAAAATATATTTGTTCAGCAACATACATGCAATATTGAAGCTCTGTGTGCACATGTATTCTCTTTCAAGTACCAAGCATTCTAGAATGCTACTTGAACTTACCTGTTTATCATAGCATAGTTGTGGCTCATTAGCAGGCATGAACTACATGTTATAACATTTGCATGTTATGCAAAATATTGGGATAATCCCAGTTGAGAATGGGAAATGGCTGACTGAGAATAATAGATGATTAAACCTTTCACAAGTTTTGGGAGATGAAATGGTTGCTTTGTTCAAAGTGAATGGGGTAAGACAAATCACTAGAGCTGGTTTTTATTTGGCTATCTGGTAGTAATTATTGGCAATAAAGCTTGCCAATTAATTGTTACACATATGTCTACTACTGAACAGCATCATGAGATGGTGGGGAATTAGCTGCCACCAGATGTCTTGAGGGATTTTTTTTTAAACAACTCACAGGAGTTATAGTAATTTGATGCTGAAATTATTAGTGAGGTTCTTTGATTCATTATGTAAGAGAGTTAAAATGATCCCTTCCGCCCTTATATCCAATTTTATAGTTTTAAAAATAATGCCTTATATTAGTTTTAAAAAATAGCTTCACAATTACCATAGTTACAGATTTCCAAGCACCAGGTTCTGAAGAAGAAAAGAAACAAGTGCTAAGGAACTTTGGTTGTTGACAGTAGTAATTCCCTCCTGGATGCAGCAGTCCTGTGCAATCTACTCCAGGCAGGGGTTGGAGTAGGTGACCTCCAGAGGTCCCTTCCAACTGCAACCACTTTGTGGTTCTGCAGTTACACGTGACTATGGATAAAAGGGGGCAGCATCATTCATTCACTCCCATACGCCTACCTGCACATTAGCATTTTTATTTTTGGCCCCATTCTTTCAATGAGGGACCCCAAAGCTCTTTTCTTTCATAGAAACTGTTAAAGGAGGCAGCATTTTGGTGTTTTGTTAGTAAGTCTTGGTGGAAAAGGGAGGAAAGAAAGATTCTAGCTAAAATAAAGGGCAAAAGATACAATGTTATGCCCCTAAACATTTGGAGGAAAACAAAAAAAGCTGCCTGCCATGTCATCCTTTGTGTTTCATGTAAGAAATAAGGCATAAATGTGCTTCCTGGTCTTTAACAATAGTAGAAATTCATCAACACTCATTGGAGTTCTGGCCATTTGCCAAATAGATTTGAAGATGCAGGTAAACTGTCAGATAAGCATTTGGTGCGTACCACAAGTGTCTCTTCATGCTTTAATACTGCAGAGGAGAGGAAAGCACAAACACTCAAGACAAGGAGACTGTTACCGTGTACTAGTTTTGCCTAAAGTATTATTATTCTTTTATTATTTTATTCTTTTTAGGACAGGAGGCNAGTGTACTAGTTTTGCCTAAAGTGGGCAAGGATGGTTTATTCTTTTTAGGACAGGAGGCTGCATTTCAGTTTTAGCAACCTTGGTGGGCGGCACTGGTGGAGTGGTCCAATTCTGGATGCCAGGCTCTTTAATATACATTTAAGGGAGATGTTTCACATTTCTTTTTCATGAACATGCTGGCCTTTAAACTCTTGGTGATAATCAGAGGCAGCAACAGGCCCATGATGATCTAACAGCCATTCCCTGTCTCTTCAGAGAAATATATAGGAAACCTGGGCTGTGGGATGCCAAGAGGACCACCCTGAATTGAGCATTCCCAGATAAATACATCAGCCCCATTTAATGGAGGAAGCTGTCTCAGCATCTGGGCTAGAGCTTAGCTCAGAACTATGAAATGGTAAAAATTGGCAGAGGTGAAAAAGCTGTCTCATCCTATAGTATGTTATTGTAGATGTTAATTATCCTCAGTCATAAGGACAGGAATTGGCTGCTTGCTGGTTGATATTGCCCAATGGGCCAAGCCTAGCCCCAAGGAAACTTCTTCTATGACCTTGTCAAGTGGTTTGCAAGAATCACAAGTGCTTTTGAATGGCCAGACAGCTAGCAGCTGGAAAATATTGTTAGCAGCTGCAGGACTGCAACAGCCCATGATATTAGCTGCCAAATCCTTTCTGATTGTTGCCTAATCAGCTGGCTGAGGCTGTTCACAAACAGAATTGGAGACTAAAGTAGGTAAGGCCAAACACAAAACTGTTTGAATAGAAGACATGTACTGATTTGTTGGATGGTGAAGATAAATTTGGTAATATTCAGAGTTCCTAGTTGTTCGTTTTTTTAGTAGAAGAATCTTGTGGGTTACAGGCTTGCAGAAAATTATCTGCACCTACCGTGAGGCATCACGTGTGTCAAGTGAGGAGATTAGCGATGCATTTCTGTTGTATCAAGAGTGTGGTGACATCTTTTCCTCCCTTAAAGCAATGAGAGAAGGTGTCTTATAGGCACCAACCAGAAAGAAAAGATATGAAAATCATTTGCTTTAGAGACTAATAACATTCATATAACACTTTGCTTTATGTCTTAATTATCCATTGCTGTCAAGGTATCTTTATAAAACAAGGTTTAAATTAAATTTGTGTGGGGTTGAAAGTCATGTAGTATCAAACTCACATTTAAAACCAAACATTTAAAACTTTCTTATTCTCCTGGGAGCTTTTAAAGCAAAATTTCTGCCTACTCCAAAATCTCCCACAGCATCAGGGTCAGTCCTCTTACCCCAAGTCTGCTTGACCAGTATTGAAATGATAACCTGTATTAAAGTGTTCTCTGTATCCTCTCTGGTTTAAAAAAATATTCAAAAATGTCATATGAAAGCAAAATGCCTGAGTGTTTCCAAGGTTTTGTTTTCTCTCTGCATGGTGCATCATTATGTTACATAAGGATATTACAGCTTTGTATTTCCATTCACTGTATACTGTGTCTTCAAGATTAAAATAGATTTTCTAGGTACACTATTGTTGGTGATTTCTGATATTCTTAAGGTTTAATTAGTTCCTCTTTTAGACAAATCACCTGAACAGATTGAATATTTTTATTGTATTGAACTGATTCTGAAAGTCTTACAATAGATTAAATTATTCTTTTATTTGCATGGGTAGCTGAAGTTTCCTAAACAATATTTGAAATGCAGACACGCATTTACAGTGATTTCTTCAAAATGAAGGTATTTGCATCCCTTCTCAAAAGACTTTTGATGGCAATTTATGCTTTTTTTTCCTGTGCCTTACTTCCTAATGTTGTTAAGGAAAATACAGCAATGGAAGTTGCTGTTGACAATTTCTCCATCACGTGGTACTCTTTTACCAGAACAAGCAAAGAAATGCTGGCAGAACTGAGCCATCCATTTTCTTGTGCTTCAACTTGGACAAAGCAAACCATCTCCAGGATTTCAGCTCATCACTCCATGAGTAAGAGCTTGAAGTGCGTTGGAGAGATCCCACTCACTTTGCTCAAATCTAGGAAACTGACACTTCATTCAAGCTGGTATAATGTAAACTCTGGAGTTGTGAACTGAACCCAGGCTTTCCATAATTTTTTTAGTATAAATTGGAAGAAAGACTAGAAAGTACAAAAATCTATTTATTAGGGTGATGCGGCGAGGAATTCAGTGTCTGTGCCAGTGTTTCTGAGTGCTGCTGTCCTGAAGGATCACTGCTGCTCTGTAACCAGTGTAATAAGTCATTGGTTACATATTTGAGTTATGCCAGAGTGAAATGCTGTGCTGCTTTCCATCCAGAAAGAGCAGACTTTCTGTGAAGGGCAGTTACGTGCCAGCCTCTCTGTCAGCCCTGTTTTGTTTCAATGAGACATCATGAAATTCTGCTTCAACTCACTTATGTCAGACATGGCTGCTGAACTGAAACAAAAGGAAAAAATCTCTAATATAGTTTGTTTTCTGAATAGTGGGAAGGGAAGGGAAGTTCAGGGAAGTTCTGGGAAGTTCAGGGAAGTTCAGGGAAGTTCAGGGAAGGGAAGTTCAGGGAAGGGAAGTTCAGGGAAG
>VYXF01008385.1:1487421-1516991 GCA_013397295.1 Polioptila caerulea
AGGGAAGGGAAGGGAAGGGAAGGGAAGGGAAGGGAAGGGAAGGGAAGGTCAGATGTAACTTTCTGTTTTGTGCACAGTCCATATATTACATGGAGAAAGATTCCTTAATTCAAAAGAGCAGGTTTACCTTGTGGGATCAGCAGAGTAAAATGTAATGAGCTTGTCCAGTGACACAGGCTGTAATAAGAGCCTCTGGACACTGCTCTTCTGTGACAGGCAAACTATGTTAGTATTGATGGACAACCTCATCTCCCTCTGTTTTGGGCTAGGAAGGAGGATTGAAGGAATATCTTGTTAATTTATTTTGAATTGCTGTGAGATTATGGGAAATTATGAGAAAACAGGCTGAGTTCAGCATCTGCAAGTCTTCTTTCACACATGGTTCCATTAGCACTTGAACATCTTAATTCCAAGCTCTAAATGCAGCAGAAGGGTTGTCCCTGGAGCTCAGCCCCTGCTTCCCTCTTTTCAGAGTCAGCACAAGCTGAGATGGGGAACTTTTCTAGCTTTCACTGTTCTATCTGAGAGCATAGTTGGTGTGTATCTCTATATATTTTGCCTTTTTGTTGTTAGATGGCAGTAACTGGATATGTAGTGGTTGATGGTTAACTTCTTTTATTGGTGCCTATTTGCACTACAGTTAATGAATCCACTTTAAAGAAGCCATGCAAACAGGAGCTATCAAAATGTGATCTGTCTCCCTGACATAATTTGACAGCAAAATAGAGCAGGTTGGCTGCAGGCAGCTCTTAAGAGCACCACTGGAACTTAAGAAATCCATTTATGTCTGCATTGGCTATGCCAACTGTTTGTGGTTGGAGGCACCTCCCTCACTGAACTAACTTTGTTTTTAGTTATTTGGCCCTGCACTCAGATTTTGGCACAGTGAAGAGCATCTGCACCATGTAGAAATGTTTGGCAATTATGAGCCAATTAAGTTTAGCTTGTTCCCTTGTTCAGTCCTTCTTATGATATCCAGCAAGAAGAGTCATGACTGAAATATTTAGCATCTATTAAAAAACCAAAAATGTCTCAATTTTGCATAGTCTGGAGTCTGTTTATCTCTGTACCAAAGGTTCCTTGAAGAATGAAATTTCAAGGAACATTCTTGTTAAAACTTCTTCACAGTAATATATATATCAAAAGTAATTCTAAATCATGTATGGTTTTATTGTCATTGGGTCACTTGTGTTAAAACCTGCCCTGGGCACTCAGGTATTTGAACACTCTCATCAGAGGTTAACTAAACTGATGAAATAGCATTAACAAGGAGATAACAGGATGGTGGCTTTGTCCACTGCCATCTTTACCCTTTCTTTAATTTGTTTGTCTTAGCAAGGCTTCTCCAATGAGATATGAAGCTATTGCTTACCTTTTTTTAAACTGTCAGGTCAGATCTGCTGATAAAAGCCATCAGTTGGACAGATGGAAACTGTAAAACAACAAATGTCCAGAAACACTCCTTTGTGTAATGTTGTACTCCTTTCCTTTTACTTGCTCATTAAAGATTGTGATCCATTTATTGATGAGATTTATGATTATCATTACAGGGTATTCATGGGCCTCACAAACGTTTAATGAAGTCATTTTTGCAATGCTCGTCTCTGCGTGAGAAATACAACTGTTTCTGTCTAACAGGTAGATACTGTCACACAGTGTCAAGCTGACTTGCCCAGGTTCTCCAAAGAAAGGAATGACAGAGACTGGGTTGATCCTAGCACAGCACCTAAGCTGCTGCATTCCTCCTGTCTCTTTTTGCTCTTTGTAAAGTTCCTGTACCAAGGAGGAAGTATCTTTTGATTAGGGATCTTTAGGCACTTTCACAGTAGTTGAAGAGATGTTAGAAACATTCAGTGGTGGATATATCAATCAGCAAATGATTGATATATGCAGCCATTAGGAAAAATATTAATGCAGTTTTCAGAATCTCAGAGAGGAACAACCAGAAAGTATTCACCTGTCTGTCCAGTTTTACCTTTACAATTTGTTTAAATTACAGCTGTTAAGGGAATCCTTAAACAGAAGCAATGTCAGTAGTATGTGGAACACCTCTGATCACAGCTGATGGATAAAGAATATGGTCTCAAAAAGAGGAGGTTTAGTAGGTACACAGAATCTAGAGGGCTGGAATTTCATCCACTCTGTACTGCCCATGCCCTATTGTCTTTACCTGCAGGCATAGGTACCATAGCGGGATAAATGGCAAAAAGCTGTACCACTAAAGCTCATCTACTTTTATATTGTCTTTCTGCCTGTTACTCCTGCAGAATTAAATTCTGATATCATGTAATTTAGTGACATTTTTGCCATTTGTTTTGTACCAGAATCACATTTTTATTCTATAGAGAATTCAGCAAAGGATTATCTAGGTAAGAATAAAACACAGTGTATTAAATGAAGAAAAAGTCAATGTTGACAGGTGGGAAGTAGCAAATAGTTCTTAAGCAGAGAGTTTTAAAATGGGGAGCAATTAATCTTGGGATGTGTTCTTTCAATATATCAAATAATGAATGATAAGGAGGGAGATGTAAACACCAAGTTAATTAAATACTTGGACGATATTGGACCAGGGAGGATAGTGTATATCAGAGCAGATGGAATGAAATTTCTGAATCATCTGGCCAGTTTTAGGAGATGGATGGAAGAAAAAGAAGATGCATTGAATAGGCAGAAATGTCAGGCAGTTCATCAAAAGAGAAATTGTTGAATAAGAAAGACTGACATAGGGTGGGGAAATTGTTAGGCTCATAGTTTATAGCAGCCTTTTGTCTGTGTGTATTAAAGTGTGAAACCTCTTGGAATCATAGAATCATTAAGGTTGGAACAAAATCTCCAAGATTATCAAGTCCAAGCTGTCACCAAACATCACTAAGTCAACTAAACCATTTCACTAAGTGCCTTGTACAGTGATTTTTTAAACACTTCTAGGGATGGTAACTCCACCACTTCCCTGTGTAGCCCATTCCAATGCTTAACCACCCTTTCAGTGAAAAAAATTTTCCTCATGTCCAACCTGAACCTCCCCTGGCACAGTTTGAGTCTCAGTCCTTTTGTTCTGTCACTGGTTGCCTGGGGATACTCAGGCTACAGCCTCCTTTCAGGTAGTTGTAAAGAGTCATAAGGTCCGTCCTGTGCTTCCTTTTCTCCAGGCTAAACAATCCCAGCTCCCTCAGTCACTCCTCATAGGACTTACTCCAGACTCTTCATCAGCTTCATTGCCATTGTCTGTCTGAACTCATTCCAGCAGCTCAATGTCTTTCTTGAAATGAGGGACCCAAAACTGAAGAGAGGATTTTAGGTGAAGCTAATTAAACTTACACTAAACCCTATCTCATGGAGGAGACTTTTGAGAATGTGTAGTTTTCTGGTTTCACCAAAACAAAGAGCTTTAACTGAGGTTGTAAGTAACATTCTGGAAATGACAGTGGATAAGCATGAGAGAGATGGGTTTGAAAGTGTGGGCTTTCTCCTCTCAGGCTGGTCCAAACCATCGTTTTAGGTTAGGTCTGAGGCACAGTCCTGGGATCTGGATCTCACAATGATGACGAACATGATGGGGGTCAGTGTGGCGGTGCAGGACACTGAGTTTGCGCAAGAAGTCTCACTTGTCATGAGTTGTTGTGTATAATGACAAGACCAGTCACACCCCATGGTGTTTCTCTGTATATATGCAGAGCACCTTCAGGGGTCCTGGTCGATAGGAACTGATATTGAACCTACAGGAGAGTCTCCTTTGGCTTAGACCCTGACTCTGTGCTACGATGCCCAGTCTCTGTTCTGTTCAGTCACCTTGTCCTGCAGCAGTGTCTCACACCCAGTGGGTTGTAGATGTAATTTATGAAGAGTGAGGGTGGGAAGGGTTAGGAAAAGAATTATGTATTTATTGTAATTAAACACTAGTCCCGTATCTCTCTGTCTCTCACCAAGTCATTCATCTGTTTTGTTTGGGATCACCTGTTCTTTGTAAGCTTCTTAAATGTAACTCATAGAGAAATGCTAAAAAGTAAGGCTCTGTTACTATGAGCACATAGAAAGGTAAGAGCTTGAAGGAGTCTAAAAATTAAAGGGATAAAAATTACTTTATTTTGAATAACCCAAGGCAACAGCACAGAGGCATCTTTGTATGGCTAGAAAGGTAATAGCAATGACACTGCCACCTATGAACAATAATGTCATTATACGGGACCTTGGCAGGACTGAAACTGGAACACTGCTGACAATAATAGGCCATTCACTCTGCAAAACAGAACTGGAAATAAGAAAGTTGTTGGAGCATAGTCAGAGAAAAACAAAGAAGAGGTCAAGACAGTCAAGACTGCATTGAGCTCATCTGTGATGTAATGCAGTATATTTTCTGGTAGATGATAAGCTTCTGCCAATGAATCTATGTGCAGACTCATCTGTAGGCTTCTGTTGACTTCAGAAATTCCTGTTCCAAGTTGGGTGATCTCATCTTTAGTCTGCCATTTTATTCCAACTTTGTATGGTTCACTCTACGGTTGAGCAGGTGTTCTTTCTTTACATTTTGGCCTTGCCAGTTTTCTGTATCCCCTTCCAGATAAGAGACTCTCTGCCTAAGGAAATGAGCTTGTCTGACCATCACTGAACATCTGGAAGCCATCTGAAGTTGCATTATCACTATCTTGCAGACCTCTCTCTTCAACTGTCAGAGGAATATTTAGAGAATTTCTTTCTAGGCTTTCTGGCAACTAAATTCAAGCAAAGATATTTTACAGACCCCAAGCCAGTAATGACTTGCTTCATGAAGCTGCCCCAAAGGAAACTTAGTCCTGTAGGCACAATCACTGGCCTGTATAGGATGTGAAGCTCATGGAGAACATTTTCCATAAAGGAAGTGTAGCTGAGAGAGATGGTTTTTTTTAAAAGAGGGTCTTCCAGATAAAAGATGGGCTTGTGACTGGACAAGTCACTTTGTTTACCCAATGTAAGCTGTAAGACAGAAAAGAGTCTGCAGTGAGACATGGCAAATTTTTCTAGGGGGTTTATTCCGTTTTAGATAGCATATTTGTGTTTAGGTTTCACAGGTATGGAGGATCCCATTTTATTGCAGGAGTAACTGCTTCCTTCCAACTGCAGAGTTTGTTGTGAGATTTGCCTTTCTGTGTTTTTTCTTTATACTCTCCTAATTTTGAATTCTTCATCTCTACTTAATCCAGTCCAAAGAGCCTGAGCGGGCTGACTTTGGAGAGAACTGTGATATGACTGTCCTTGTGTTCAGATTGATCTGCTGCCAGCTCTATCTGCCAGCACTTCAGTCAGCTGCTTCTCTCCTCCCCTTTTGTTTCTGCAGATACCTAGCTAGGATTTTAAATCCTGTACTTTGTCATCCTTGTGATTTGTCAGCAGAAGCCAACTTTTCTTTCCCCATCCCTAAGGTGTACTGGAGCTTGACTGGGAAAGCCTACAGCAGTGTGGATGTTTAACTAGAGTGTTCTTCTTTTTCCCCAGCCTACTCTATTCAAAGAAGTATTTTGCCCTTTGGTATAATATGTCTTCTGAGTATATTTGTAACTGGAAAGGAGCTGCCAGGCGTGGGAAACTCATGTATGTGCTGTCAGGCTTTCCTGAGTCCTAAACTCCTGTGTAGTTCTCCCATTCTTACTTCAATTGAAAATACCCAAACCCTGGCTTGAGGGAACTGCATTAGGCTTCCAGTGCTGGTTAATAATTAGAGATAGGAAAACTGAAACTACATCTGAAATCTGCAATGTGGTTGCATCTGTATGCATCAGTATGGAAAGGGGTTGGAAGGCTTTGGTGGTCTTGTTCCCAACCTACATTCCATTCCCACTTTGTGATCTCACTCCTGCACTTGTGCTGTACTGTGTTGTGCTCCTCTCCAGGAGCCAGAGCAAGGATGTTTGTCCCAGGAAAGTGCTGCCCACATCCTGTTCTTTCTCACAGTGTGTTAATGCAAACAACACTTGGCTGTTGCTGCCAACAATCCTTGTTTGGTTCCACAGCTGTCCATCCAGCTGTTGCTGTTTGCGACATGAACATCTGCCACCTTGCCTTCCAGGCTTTTACAGAAACTGATGCTGCAGGTATTTCCACATGGGATAACCTGTCTCAGTGAGTATCATTTACCAAGCAAGGAAGAGGGCTACTCTTGGCACTGCTTCCATGCCATCTGTTAGATGGCAACACCTTGCTGAGATGAGCACCAAAGGCAGTGGTGTACAACAGAAAGCTTCCCGTAAATATTGAGAGTGACCAAAGATCAAATATAGAAGTGGGTTACTCTAAAGCAGAAATACAATTTGCAATGAGATAAGAAGATAACTACTGTGTCAGTGAATGGGCTGTGGAGAAATATGGCCAGCACATTCTACCTCCTTGTGGTTGCTGGCCTGCAGCATTTTATCACTTAATGATGTAACAAATAAATTTTGAAAAAGCAAGATACAATAGGTGGTGCAGTCATTACAAACACTCTTCTTTTAATTTTTCTTTATTACCCCAGGCAAAATTGGTAGGATGCAAGTTTATAGAGAGGCAAGGCACTTCACAAAATAGAAATTGAAATTGGTAGGGAAAAAGGTGTACAACAGGATTTCTTGTTATAATTAAATGAAATTGTGTATTCTTTAATCAAAGGAGTACATTTTGAGAACATTTTGTAAAAATGACCTTAGAAAGGTTGTCATGGAGAAGAATTAATGCAACATTAATTAAGAATATTGACCCAAACAATTCGTACAGAAAGTACACGTACTTTCAGAGAACAAAGTTGCCTTGGTTTATAATTATATTTGATTGTAGTTCTCATAGTGTTTTTACTGATCTTTTTAAATGAGTAAGTGAATGGTGTAAACTGTTGCTTCTCTCCTGTGATAGTCAGCAATGAGTAGTCAGGAATATGGGTTCTCCATAAGTACTTCAGGCAATATTTAGATAATTTTATTCAGCTCTGAGGGAAACTAACTTGATCTGAGAGGTTGCTTTCAGATTGCTGATTTCCTTACTGAAAAAGGAAGAGCCATGTTCATAAGGATGTCCGTCAGAGGTGCCAGTCTGTTCTCTGTTGCCTTCAGTGGTAGTTTGATCTCCATGCTTTTTTGAACTTCTTGTTCATAGTTAGGAAGTTCTTTTCTTCTTCTCTCCTCCATCTCACTCCCCTGTTACAAGTCCATCTCACTCAAGGTAATTGCACAACTTTTGCTGCTGTAGTGTTCCAGCCCACTCCAGCAAAATCTTCTTAAACCTGCACTGTGTGTCATAGAAAATGGTGAATCTCAGTGTGTGATTTACAGGAGGAGCATTATCCATGAAAATACGAGTGTCTGCTCAGCTGTTCCACTTCCTTACCCTTATCATCATGCCTTTGACATACTTCCTCTTGCTAAGGATGTTGTAGAGCTAGAAATTCTTCTTTAGTTACCTCTGGGCCCTTGAGAGTATAAAAAGCTGAAAAAAGGGTGATTTTGTTTTGTTTTGCCCAGTCAGAGGGAAATAAATGCAACTGAGACGTACTAAAACTGACGGTTCTTACAGGATTCTAAAAATAACAATGATTTAGCAGGTTTCTGTTTGGAGAAAATTTGGTTCTAGTTGATTCTGTAGTTTTTTGAGCCATCCATGTTATTATAATCAGATATTTCACTGGCTGATCAAGGAGAAGGAAACTTCTGCAAGCTCTAGTACATACTGAATGAGTATGTATGAAGTTGTAAGGAAAAAAATGTGAATAATCAATCAGAAATTAAACTCGAGCAGTTAAAAAAATCAGAAGAGGATGGCTAATGAAACCTGAATTAGAATCATAACCCTTTGCAATCTTGCAACAAAACAGTATATAAATTTAATTGGACCCACTGGGTTTTCCAAGCTTATTTGTCTAAGGGGCTGCTGATTTCTTTAATGGAAACATCATCTTTCACAGTGTCAGGAGAACACATGGGAATCTCTGATCACACATGCCAGATGTCATGTTTTGTGACACTTTTAAACCTTGAGAAGCTGTTGTAGTTTTGGAAATCCATAAAAACCAAGGATAGCATGCTTTGTTCCTTAGTGGTTCTTTTGTAAAAGGCTATTGGTACTGAAATACTGTCAATAATCACAACCCCTCTGATAAAATAGTATCAGAGTGTAAACATATAAATTGACTTAATAAAATTAAAGTAAGTATAAAGTATAAATACAAGTAAAAATATAATTGAGTTAATAAATTTATTGAGTTGTAAACTAAATAATGACATATGTTGACCTCATAAAGTGAAATCTCTGTCTTGATTTTGGCTGCAGAAAATATTTTAAAATTTTTGATAGTAGTAAAAGAAGCTTTTTTGAAAAATCACATAATTTCTTGTAGCTAGGCTTTTACTGAAAAATATGAATTGAGCCTTGGACTCCAAAATGTTCTAGAACTGTGCAGTAGTCCGTTTCGCTTTCTGCAGGCTATGAAAGATGGTCTCTGATACAAGTTTCAGATTTGGATGGCTTCCAGCCATCCTTGTCTGATCTCTGTTATGCTGGTGCCCTGAAGAAGGAGTCATGCACCAGGAAGCTGTTCTGATAGACAGAGAGACAAACCAACTGGAGAAACAACAGACAACAGATGGATACAATCAGACAGCAAAATTCAGGGAAACAGTGAGACAGTACTGATCCAGAATATGACTGAGCTGCAGTGAGCACATCAGGAACCTGTTTTTTTAGATATCAGAGGAAAGAGGAGTCTTAAGAAGGAATTTGAAGGGAGATAACGAAGTAGCTCTGCAGATGTTTACTGAGATTCCCTCCCAGGCATGAAGGAAAATGTGGGAGGAACATGGAGGCACTTTTTTGAATATTTGTCATGTGGGGGTGGAAGCTGATATTGTGGGTTATCAGAGAGAGGTGATTGCATCTCTCTGGTGCAGCAGAGTTAGAGCAGCAGAAGAACATAAGGAAACTGCTTCAGCCATCAGACAGTTGGCTCCTTGGAGTTCTCAGGCTGAATCCATCAGTACTGAGATGTGGTTTTGGTAGGGCAAGTAAAAGAGAAGAACAAGCATGAGAGAAGGGTTGTTTAGTTGATTTTCTTATGGTTTTTGAGAATGTCAATGATATTTTTATAAGGAATCAGGGGAGAGATTGAGCTCCCTTAGCTTTATTGACTGTGTCCTTTGCATCCAGAACTTAGTGTGCTCACACAAAGATACCTACACATGGGTCTTAGTAAGAACTGAATACCAAGGATATAAAATCTCATGCTGCTGGTCTAAATCCTTCTTCTGAATTTGGTAAGAGCATTGCCTGAAACTTTAGTCAGAATAGGATTTCACTTTTTGTGCTCTATGCTGTACTTCGTATCCAAGTATTTTGTTCAGCTTGCAGATTATGATACTGCTTTAATTAAAATTTCCTACGAGCTCTTGATTTAACTCCCCTATCCATCTGTTATTCCACTAATAT
This sequence comes from Polioptila caerulea, assembly GCA_013397295.1. Lineage (NCBI taxonomy): Eukaryota > Metazoa > Chordata > Aves > Passeriformes > Certhiidae > Polioptila > Polioptila caerulea. Next base: position 1,496,842 of record VYXF01008385.1, read on the forward strand.
CCCAGATAATGTCTTACAGTAGCTCCCAGAGAGCCTAGGAAAAAAGTGATAGCATCATTTACTGTAGGGTTGTGAAGTACAGTCGAAGCATTATCTTTTCTAAGGGCTCCTACCCTGAAGTAAAGCATGGCACTGAAAGCAAAGTCCAAGAGGTATGAGCAGGTATCTCCACACATTACTATGCAGTTCCTTGTGGGAAATAATGGCTTGGCTCTCAAAAGCAGTATAGCTGCCTGTGTCCTTGAGACAGTGTGCCTAGGTTTAGGGGCAGCCCCATGTTAGTGCAGTAGCATTGCCCAGCATTGGAACAAGGCTGCTTTAGTGCTTGTTGGGCTATTTTGGTACCACTGCACAGTAGAATGGGTGTGTGTTCTAAATAGAAAATATCTATTAGAAGTTTTTAATAATGTGCTTTGCTATTTTTTGTGATGTATTCTATATATAAGAGCTTTTTTTTTTTCTCTTCCTGAGCTAAAAAATTGTGCCACAATAATAAGCAAGAGTACTCTCAAGACTGGAAGTGAATACATGTGAAAAGAATAACTCATCATTTGAATAAGTTTGCCTGAAGGGGCAATTTCTAAACTTTTAGTAAAATTCCATTTGCTTCCTTCGTGTTAATTAAATGAAAGCTGGGGTAATAGAAGAGCATAGCATGGTAATGTGATATATCTGGGCCACAGCTCAAGAAGCAAAAAGTCATCTTACTCCCCCTTAGCTTTTTATTGAGTGCTGTGGTATTTCATTTTCAATAATGAGCTGCTTTTATGCAAAAGTTTTCAATCCTACCAAATGAAAGGAGGAACATGTTTACAGGAAACAAAAATTGCATAATCTCTGCAGAAGTCTATGACTGAACCACTGCTCTGTTCAATCCTGTGCCATTTGATATGGAATCAGGAGGTTTCTTGCTTCCACTGACTTGAATAAGAAAAGGATAAATGACCACTGCCATTAAGGCATCAGGGCCACATTTGTCTCTTATAAATTATCCCTGTAGTAAAATGGGAGTAAATAGTGCATGTTTATGAACTCTAGCAAAATCTTCTAGGGGGATCATGTTATGCTTGGAATCAGTCTTTTCAGGCACTCTGTTGGAGCGGGTTACCGCAGTAGCAATATTTCTCCAGGTTTTCCCCCACTTCTCTTTTTCACACTTGGAAGCAGTGACTTCTGGCTGCTTTGTGCTGGACTACATGCAGACACAGCAGGAGGCCCTTGGCTTCTCTGACTGTATCTGCTGTCCAAGCAACTGCTCCTCACTCCCTCAGAGGAAGACACAGTGGGTAAATAGAAATATTTTGCAGGCCAGATGGGGCTAATGGACCACAAACTGGATCATTCTGACCAAAATGCATATTTAATTGCAGGTTGTTTCTTGAATTTCTGGCACGCACTGTGCTTGACTGGTTTCTGGTGACCAGATCTAGTTTTGCATTTTTCTGCTCCTGATCATGTCAGTATTATTCAGAGGAACTCAGACTTTCCAGGAATTGCTTAATCCTGCTGAGATCAGACATACATACATGCATTCAGGTTGTCCTTAAGCAGTGCAGTTATGTTAAGTGGTGCCCTTACAGTGTATAACTGTTGTCACATCCACTGTGGTAATTTCTGGAAAAATGTGCTTTGATTGTTTTTGTTTCATTTGGTTGTGTTTTTCACTCAAAATGTTGGCTTTAAGTTTGTGTATCCAAAGGAAAGTTAATGCTCCTTGTCCAGAATGTAAGGAATTTCCCTCAAGCCTGTGCTTTTGCCCTTCATACCTTTAGGAGCAATTCTCTAGATTTCACCAGCTAGGTGGTGGCTGATTAGGGTAACATGTATATGAGGTATGCCAGCAATGACAGGCTTTCTGGTCTTTGTTATCCTGTTGTTTTTTTGGTTTTGACATACTCTGGAAATCCCAAAATTAGATCTCTGCTACATCTGTTGCATATACATCTGAGACCCATAACATTTGTGGACGTCTTTCAGCGTATCCCTTGGACCAGACCATTTCATTGTTACAACCTGCTTCTCAACATTTCCGCTGTTGCTTATTTAAATAAGAGATTCTCCTTTACCTCCTCCATCAAATAGTGCAACTTTAAGATTTCTTGAAGCAACTGCTGCTGCACTCTGCACCAGCAATGGTATTATTTCATTAGTGGAAGATAAACCCTTGTTAAGTAAATGTGGTATAAAGTGTTATGTAAGAGGAAACATTTAATGAGCAGATACTTAAAGTTCTGTTTATATTGTATGCACATGACCAGTTGAGTTTTTCTTGGCCCCATTGTGTAAAACAATACGTCTGTCCTAAGGAAAGAATGAATTTATTTTTCTAATACTCCCATCATGCTGGAACTAACATACCTGACATTGCAAAGCTTTGAGATTCTCCAAGAGAACGTTTGTAGAATACTGTAGAGACTAAATGCAGAAATAAGAATAAAGATATTTAGGTTGAAGATGGTTTATAAAATTTGGATGCTTAAAAACATTTCCAATGCCTTCTGATGATGTCTCTAGCTGGGCCAGTGTCTTCTCCCTTTCTCTCCAGGTGGGACACCAAGTAAGGAGTTTGTAAGACAGGACATAGTTAAGAATCAGCGTTCAGATCCATCATAAAGTTGGTTGTTATCTGTGTTCAAATAAGACACCACAGAAGGAGGAGCCTAGTTTACGAGGCATCAAGCAACAATAGAAGAGGTCTGGAAAAAGTTTCCTAAAAAGGACCATATTGGCCAAAGATACCCAGACAAGATGTTGTCTTGACTGGTAAGATGATGTCAAGGGTCAGACCACAAAACTAAAAGAAATGAGATCAGACTGAGAACTTAAGTTATGGCTAAAATCCAGCCCTGCAAAGGAATTAATGAGATGAGGTTTGGAAGGCTTTGTCTGGAAAAAGAGATGTCTTCTCTGCCTTTAATTCTCTGGCTGTTGTTATGAAAGAGAAGCTTAGGCCCTTTCATTAGACATGGAGTATGTACAGCTTAGTTGTGTAATAAGTACCAGTGTGCTTGTGCATGAAACTGATGTGTCTTGGAGCTTTTTAGTGGACTCAGGCCAAAGCTTGCTCTCGGTCAGCAGCCCTGTGGGCAAATACTGTTCACTGAGCTGCTGCACACAGTGCTGGTCCCACCACACTTGGCTGTGTGCAGCAGTTACCTCAATAAAACATGCTGATCCAGTGAGTCACTCACACACAGAACAAGCCTTGAGTAAATGTCCTGTACAGGTTATCTTTATAGCAGTTTCTAAAGATGAATCTGTTACTGAGGTAAGATATGCAATTGGTTTTCCATGGGTGGAATAGAGTGTATGAAATCTTACAGCCCATACATTTTGAGCTGTCTATGGGTGACCTTGCTCAGATTGTCAGCAGTGTAGGAAAATTCTTGTAGGAGGTCAAACTTTCGAAAATACCTAAAGTTGACTTTTAAATTACTGTCAATGTACTATCCAGTAGTATCTGAAGTCTTAAAAATGGGTTGGAAATGGGACGCAATCTCCTAAATAATCTTTCAAATAAAGTGGACAAAATGGTTATAATAAGGATAGGCATGAGTCAGAGGGGAAAAACTCAGCGGTTTTTCTCCCTCTTCAGAAAATTGTATAAGATGAACCTCCTCAGCAGGCCTAACCAAACTACTTTCTTTCCTACGTATGACCTATCCACCAAGTCATTGTTTCTAGTACAGCCCCTTCTTTGCCCTCTGACACCACATAAAATAGGAAGCCATAATTTAGTCACCTCCACTTGTTCAATTAAAAAACAGTTTTTCTAATCATAGAACGTGCAAAGAGATTTTAGATAACAATTTTTCTTTCTACCTGTGCATTTATTTCTGTCCAAATAAAGCTTTCCAGGAAAATGATTTTCACATTCTGCATCCCAAGACTAATAAAAATTTTTAAAAAAATTCTTTGTAGGGTTTTAATTCCAGCTTGCTTTTCTTTACCTGTCTGATCGTAACAGCTTCCTCTAAAAGTGTGCTTTTTGCTCTTTATGCAGACTGTATGTGGATGGACCTTTTGGAAGTCCCTTTGAGGAATCCCTGAACTACGAGGTCAGCCTCTGCGTGGCTGGAGGTATTGGGGTTACACCGTTTGCATCTGTGCTCAACACACTGCTGTAAGTGAGCTTAAGCCTTTAAAGCCATTTTGCCCCAGTTTACAGCAACAGTAAGTGTGTGTCAGAAAGGTTTTGAGAGTCTTAGAACACTTCCACTGGCCTAAGTGAATGATTCCTTGAAAAGATGTTGAGGACTGGGATGTCCCTAAAGGGCATAAATCCTCTCATACCAGCTCTGTAACACAAAGAGCTGTGGCAGAGATGTGCCAGAGATGCACCTGAACTGGGACAGTGTTACCAGCCTTTGTATCCTGCCACCAACCAAGCCTGTGATTAATCTAGTCACAGCCCTTCAGCAGGACTGTGACAGACAGTATACAGGAGTCAGACAATTGTGACAATCCTTCTGCTGGAAATGCAGGACCAGCTCTCCCAGTTTGACTTTTTAAATACCTAAGCTTGAGGTTTTATTAGAAGGGGATCAACCTGAATTCAGGTAGCATGCAGATGTTTAACTCCGTTTGAGAAGTTTAAATCTCAGGTATGCATTTTTCTATTTTTCCCTTCTTGTTAGTCTCTATTTTAAAATTTCATTTTTATGGAAAGCCTTTGATAGTCTATGCAGATTAAACCTTTCACTTCTTGTTTTTCTGTCACATCAACAGCATGGTTCCCACTAAATCCTGTGCTGTGTGAAATAGGCTTCCTTTTTTGATTGCTGTTTATTTTTTTTTATTTGCTAGAGTTACTGGTTAAGGGCTACAGTCACAGGTTGAGCGCCCCTGTTTCAAAGGCCCAGTGTAAAGAGCCAGCCAAAGCAGCAAACTTTCCCTGAGAGGCTGAAAGGCTAACTGGCCTTGGGAGGGCTTTACAATGCACAGTTAAAGTATTTCTTGCAAGATGAACATGCCAGTGGTCAGCTCTAACTCCAAAGGGAAGTTGAAGTGTGGAATTTAGATGCTGTACAGGTTCTTGTGTCCTTGGCCTGGGCTGGGCCTGACAGTATCAAGTGCTCCTGAAAGTTATTTGCCTTGTGTGTCTCATAGTGCTGCAGCCCCCAAAGACCATCTTGGGCTCCCTCATTTTCTTCTCTTGAGAGCATATGGATCACCCTCTCAAAACCAGGGTACATTTTTGCTAAAAGCCTGGAGCTCAGGTGGATAAAATGACTGTTTTCCTTGTGATGGATTATCCCTGATAGTGTTTAGCAAAAATGTCACAGAACTCAAAGACAAAGGTAATTAGATGTTTGCCTCTACCAGTGTGTTATCCAAGGCTGCAGGAATTTGCACAGACACTGCAAGAAAATGGTAGGATTTTACAATGTCCATTTATCTGCATAAAGCCATAAATTGACTTCCAAGGAGCTAATTCCATAACCTGCCTTTGTAGACACTCTTCTCCTTGTGCGCTGTACAATATACAAGGGAATCATTCTGGGGAAAAGTAATAGTCTTAGTCAGCTTCCCTCCTTAGTTTGTAAACATCAACAATGCACTGGTTTAGTGGCTGATCTGCCTGTGTCTTTGCCCTGGCTTGGAAGCAGATATTGGCAGGTATGAACATGCAAACTGCCGGATGGTGCCAGCACTGCAGAGCAGCCAGGCCAGTCCTGTTGTGTCAAGGACACGCAGGTCTAGGAGAGATCCAAAGCCTGTCCTTGAAATCTCGTTTTCCTGTTGTATGTACATATGTTGATTCATGGCCCTGCCCTTCCATCTACTTAGCTGTTGAACCCTGTTTTTCAAGACATTATAATGTACTTTACGGAAAGCTAGAGGCTTTTATGCACCAGAATCTGTAAATACACAAGAAATGTTACATACAAGAGGTTGTAATGGGGGATTGCACCTATCCTGCACAATATACCCTGCTGGAGGCAGCCCCAGGCATATGTGTCTGGGGTGCTATTTTAAATCTATGCTGGACTTGTTTGATGAAGTCTTGCAGTCCAGCCTCTTTGTTGGCTGCAGTGTTTCATCACCAAGAACCGAGAGTGGTGCTTTTTAAGTGAACTGGGGCATTTCAATACAAAATGCCTTGCATTTTTCTCTTCTTTTATCCCTTTTAATGGTGAAAGGCACTTACTTTCCTTATTAATGTTTATAGTTCTCTTGTCATATCTGACCAGATTGTGACCCTACCTGAGTGCTTTCTTAGTCTAGGCAGTCAGGAAGAGATGGAAGAAATCATGTTTGGAAAGTCAGCAGTTAACAAATAAAAAATCAGGACTTGAAAGACACTGTATTCCCCAGTCTGAAAGAACTTTTTTTTACTCTCTGGAGAGTTTACATGAAAGGCAAGTTCTCAGTTCTCCATGCTGCTGAGGTGCTGCAGATGTCTCCATCCTTGTTCCTCAGAGCAGAGGTATGGGGAGGCAAGACACTGGTTGGAGCCATTATACAGAGCTAATAATCCTATATCCTTGCTGGATATGCCAGCAACTCTAGAATTTGGAATAAGGTACAATGGGTATGGTGAGATGTATTATTAAACTTTTCGACCAGGCCTGGCATCTAGGATTGTAGTTTTAAATGAACAGGCTGTGGCCTTCTCTATCTGAAAATCATTCTAGGAGGAAAAGGAGGAAACTCTGCACTGACCATTTCAGTGATCACAACAACAAAAAGCAGTATTGGCCAACTAAGAAAATGCTTCATGAATACTTGTGCTTTATTTGAACTCATTATTCATCATTTATTTTTATTTTCTTTCCCAATTCATTCAAATCCTTCCTTTGTACTTATTTGTGTTTTAATTGAATTAGAAATCTGACATGAGAGTCCTGTTTTTCTAAATGCAATGCCAGAATCTGCCCATGGCTGCACTTTATCCACCAGCATTTTCTGAGGTCTGTAATTTATCTCACAGTTCCCTAACACAATGGAGCTCTGATTTGATTCAGCCTTTGCAATTTTGCTACAGTATTAATTATAATCAACCAGAGCTTTTCACATAGAAAGGCAGAATTAAGTCCTGACGTTATTGCATTTGTCAATATTTTCCACTTACTGGCCTCTTTATAAATGTAATAAAGCCTTGACATAATGCACTTGAACTTAGAATGTCTTCTTTGCTTCGAAATAAAAGTTTGACGATGATACATGAATCCACATTTGCTGCCCAAATCATCTGTATAGCTGACAACTTTCTAGTGTGGAAGCAATGTCTATGGTGGCTGTTAGCTCTGTGCTAGATATTTAATATTCTCAGGATAATCCAAATAGGCTGTGCTGGTCAGTTCAGTGTCTGATGTATCATAGCTTGAAGAGCAACTTAGCAGTTAGCTTCTAAAGGAGATTCATGTTTCCATTAATAAATATAAAGCATCCTAATTAATGTTTCCTTTTTAAATTATAATTTTTAACTACCCACGCATTTTATTTTCAAGTGACGGCTGGAAATGCTACAAGCTCAGAAGACTCTACTTCATTTGGGTGTGCAGGGACATCGAGTCTTTCCGCTGGTTTGCAGATCTGCTCTGTATGTTGCATAACAAGGTAATGGGTGTTGTTTGGAGGCATACTGGCAATTTAAATGCAAGGTATGCCCACACCATACACCTGGCACTCTGTAGAGAAGGGAAGCCTTGCTCATAACGAGTGAGCTCCAGCAGTATCTTGAACTGCCTGATCCAGGGGTCATTTATTCTTGGAACTGCACAAACCAGTTTGAGTTTCCATCACCAATGTTTCGTTGCAGTGTTGCCATGTTCAGTAGCCTGGACACTTACCTTTGTCCAGACTACTTTATGAGTTGGAAGAAGCAGCACATGCAGTCTGGGAAGCCTTGAGTGGCCTTTAGTCATTTGGCTAGTAGGCAGATTGAGAATGGAGTGGGATTTACAATTTCAAGTCTATTTTAAGAGCCGTGTAGCTTCCTAAAATAATATTTTTTACACAGCATGATGTGCTATGCAAGCACATCCTCTTCAATAAAAAGCTTACTTCACTAATGTTGAAACCCATAGTAGGCACAAGTGACTTCACACTTACATTAAGAAAAAGAATATTATTTCACTAGCTGTTTTTATCATCCTTCCAGCTTTGGCAGGAGAATCGGCCAGACTATATAAATATCCAGCTGTACCTCAGTCAAACAGATGGAATACAGGTATGTGGCCAAATGTTGTTTGTAAACTAAACTAGACCTTGGAGTAATAGGCAATGCAAACTGTCAGTCAAAGGCAAAAGGGGATTACTGCAGATGGTAAAAACAGGAGATGAGGCCGTAAACTCGGGTGACTGATTCATTAACAGAGCAAGAGAGCCAGTTCCCCACAGTATTAAGAGAATCTAGTGCAGTATCCTTAACTTGATTAGGTGTGGGCAGAAATCCATATCTTCCTTTTCTAGGAACAAGGTCCTTCCAGGCCAGGCCACAGAGCAGACAGTTGGCCGTGTTTGATGGGAAATCTGCATTGTTTCTGGGCTAAGAACCAAACCAGAATAGTTCTAAGAATTTGCAAGCTCAAATCTTCTTCTCCCATATATATTTTGAGAGAATCTAGCTATTTTTAAAAGCTTTTTATTTCATTGTCTCCTATATAGATGAAAGGTAGAAATTTCTTGATGTGTAAGACTGGAAATTATACTGTACTGTCAGTTGACATGTATTGCCAATGCTAAGGTCGGGCTAATTCCCAAACTCTTGGCATCTCCTGTAACTATTTATGCTTGCAATCTTCATTTTACATTATTTAGCACATAAGCCTAGGTACAAGTCTTTACTGTGCCGTGTCAGGAAGCTTTTCATTGACTGCAGGGGGCCCAAAGCCAAGCCTAACAATTACTGCAAAACATGAAATACAGTGAAAAACCATGCCCAAAGGATTTTGATCTGCCTGCTATCAGGTGGAGATAGCATAACATTCACAGCTCTGGTAGGAACATAATCCTGTAGTTTAAATGATGTGATAGCTACAGTAGTTATGACAATGACATATGTAATGCCTGGACAACATATGTTGATGGAAATTAGAATGCTTGAAAATGCCTAATTGGTGAACCTGGTATGTAATTGTTAGGTTAAAATTCAAACCTGAAGCAGGACTGCAATGCAAAGAGATAGAGAAAGTGAAATAATAGTCAGTTCAAAGGGAGTTTTCTGATACTGTATAGTATACTAATACTGCATAGTGATACTAATTAGGCAGCTGCTGAATTTATTTAAGTCAGCTTTTTGGTTGAAGTCCTTTAAAGTCCCTTTTTCTTGTGGCTATTAAACAAAACTGCCATGAAGCATAATGCTGCTCATAATTGCTCAAAGAGGAGTTAAGCCTCCATGGCCATACAGGTGGTGTGTTCCCTGGTGTTAGTCCAAAGTGCTGATTGCTGCCAAAATTCGGGCAGTTGCTCTGTTTGTGAGAAGCCCTTGTGCCTGTGTGGTAAGAGCCCACCCTGCAGCAAGTGTCGCTTGTCTATAAAAGCCCAGCAGAGGCTGAGTTGGCCAGGGCTGTGTTTGCATTGGTGTGAGCCATGTTTTGGGTTGCTCAGCAAGGGAGGGAATGTGGAAGCCTAGATAGTGTGTAGCTCTCTGCCTCTTGCTGTTGGGTTAGGACTGCAAACCCAGGGTTGTGCCCTGCAATGGGAGGGCACATTTCACCTTATCCAAATGCTGGTGAGTTAGCATTCTGGAATGGAGTTGGTTCCATCTGGGGAGCAGTTTTGGCTGCTTTCTGCTGTTACAGCAGCTCATAACAGCTGGCAAACTACTCTCAGGGAGAAAAGTAAGATTTCCCTTGTTACTTTTTCAGATCTAGTCATCTTAATAGTTACTTGTACAAAGTTTAAAAAAAAAGACCAGACAGAAATATGGGTTTTGCATCAGCAGCATTTCTTCCAGATTAGTGTTAAAAGCCAGTGTGGGAATGAGTAATAGGAGCATGGTTATTGTTTTATGTCTTAATAAATTGGTTTAAAAGTAATGTGGAAATTAATGAGCATCTGCATGAGGGACAACGTATAAGAAACACCAAGGAGAGCCATTCAGAAGGTACTGAGCAGAGGTATTGGTGCATAAAATGGCTGCAGTTCTCATCACAACTGTTTGGGTCTTGTGCTCAGGTTTTACACCTCAGCACTCTGGCAAGTTAGCCAATAGCAGAAATGGGAGCCCTGGGTGATATGAGGCAATTTGCACATCAGGCAGAATGGAGTTTTTTGTTTCTTGCAGAAGATAATTGGTGAAAAATATCAAGCTTTAAACTCCAGGCTTTTGATTGGAAGACCCCGGTGGAAGCTCCTGTTTGATGACATAGCAAAGTGCAATAGGAGGTAAGTGCCCAGTTTGATGGCTGAGAATATCTGTTTCTAGCAATGTTTGTATGAAAATATTTCTGGGATTTATCTTGCTGACAGATAGCCTATGGAAACTGAAACTTTTTTTTTTTTATTTTTCTGCTCAGAGCAGTTCAGCTTTTCATGCAGCTGAGATGTTCAGGGCTTCAGAAAATAAAAGTAGCAGATTTCCATCTCACAGCACAGAGATTACATATGTTCTTGTCCACGCAATGTCTTATTTTCAGCATATGCTAGTTTTTTTATATAAAGTTACATTTTTAAAAATTGTTGATTCATGATTTGTAATGCTAATTTACAAACAGAATTTGCAAGGAAGAATTTGAATTACCTGTATTGTTTTTTTATTCAGAATAATTTATTGTCTTTGGGTATTTCTAGCTATTTTTTACTCTCTGTTAAAACCTGGCAATGCCTTTTTACTGTGCTGAGAAAGCATATTATGGTCTGAAACAAGAGAAGTGTAAAACAGACAAGACATGCATATTGAATGTCTTTGTCCAGATCCAACTTTGTTGGTTGAGTGTTTTACCCAATTCTGGCAGTTCATTGCCTCAAAAGCTAATCTGGAAGAAGGGACTGTGTGAATCTTTCCTAATCCACTTCTGGCAAAGTCAATGGTTTGGGAGCAAACTCCCCTGAGTAGCTATTGATAGTAATCTGGGTGCATCAGGTTGGGAGGTGTTTTGCAGAACTTTCCCTCAAGAACTTTTTGTCCTCTCTTGCACTTGCAAAGTGAAATCTGCCCATGGCTGGTTGACTCTTCTGAGGCTAGATATGACTAGGGGACACTGAGCCCTGGCTCTTGAGAAATACTGGGTGCCAAATGTGCCACTGTGGGACATGTGAGCTGCTGATAATACTTTTCTTGGATTCAGGTCATAGAGGATGTTGTGAGCAGGACACCCCTAAGGCTGCTACATCTCTAGTAGAATTTTCACACTTAGAGCAGGCATTTAGAGCAAAGAACCATGCAAAAGAAAGGGAAATAGAGAGTTCAGAGAACCAAGCTGACTCTCTGGGCTCAAGGATCTCTGCATAGTGGACTGTTGACCTTTTATGCTCCATTCTAATGTCTTTGTTTAACTATGTGAGTGCAGTTCTAAAAGACGAAAATTATCAGGTTCCTGCCACTTCCTCCCGAGGACACAAGAGTACATAATATAGATGAAGCCATTAGTAGTAGTAGTAGTCATATTAAATTTTCCTTTTTCACTTTCCATTATGTTACTCCTAGACTTCAAGTACCATTTCCTCTGCATTTTCACATCAAATCTTTAAATTGGGCCACCATTTTCAAACAAGATGTCTTTAATACAAAATAATGCTCTGAGTATTTTGATTACTTTTCTAAGATGAAGGCTTTGTCACTGTTTGTCGTCTCTTTATCAAGGTTTATATAGGGCTGTACCTATAGATGTAGTTACTTGTAATGATGCACAGTAGTGAAACATTGGACAACCTCAGCTGTCCTGCAGAAATTTACCTTTTGTTAGCAATTATTTTCCATATTTCCTTGGATGAGATGGAAACTTCAGCTTTTCCCTCTAGTCCAATTTCCAGGTCTGCTACAAGCTTTTTTTCAGTTCTTACTTCTCTGTAACTTTCCACCTAAGTGTCCCTGCTGCTATATGGAGACCAAAAATTCCAAACTAAAGCAAAACAGGTCAATCAAGTTGTTTTCAACATCTGGTGCCAGTGTTCAGACTTTCACATTTGCAATCATCCCCTTGGGCTTGTTTACGGGCAGCCAAGATATTTTCCAGTTTTTATCTTGTGATTTTAGGAAAAGCTGCATATAAATAAACAGGCAGCTGGCAAAGCTCTCACTGTGTAGCCGTCTGATTGCTGTGTGCTTTGTGAATTGTTGTTGTTGCTCTTTGGGTCCCAAATAAGCAAAGTGCATTTGTAAGTGTCTGAGCTTTGCCAGACCTTCAGAGAGTGACATGGGACAACCCAGCATCAGGTTCCTGATCCCTTTTTTTTTCCGGGAGAAGAGGAGCAGATGTATGCCATCTACTGTTCATACTTCATATGACACCTGCAGACCCAGAAATCTGAATTGGAACAGTTACATAATAAATTACTGATTTTTAAATTTTTTTTTCATGCTTTTTGTGGGGGAATAGAGCAACAGACTTGTTCCTGTTCAGGTGTATCCTGGATGAAAAGCTTGAACCATGCTCAATTTGCTCAGGTCAAATGGGCATGTGCTTTTTTCGAGGTAGAGAATGACCTAGAAAAAGACAGGAAAACCTGTAGGAGAAAAAAAACATGGAGCACCATGATAAATTTCTTGTGTGCTCTTAAGGAGAAACCTCTCTCTAGGAACGAATGTGGTATTTAAAACAGGAACATTTCAGCTCCTGACTCTGTCCTCTCAATGTAGCAAAGCATTTAATCTCTCAACTCCTGCTGTTCATAAAATGGATGTAAAAATATGTGCCGACCTACTCATCCCATAGGAACACTGAGGAGTTACTTCCTTAGTGCTCTGAATTCTATATTGAAGTTTATAATTATTACAAAGACTTACCTATAACATAGTTTCCTTAACTGTAAACATGTTAATGGTATTAATGAAGATTTTCAGACATAGTTCTACACAGCTGCCTGTAAAAAGATAAGCCACAAAGTGAGCCTTTGTCTCAAACAACTGATAGATAAACAGTTAAAGCGCATCAGCTCAGGACAGTAGTATGCTGCTCCATGTGGTAGCCTTCCTCAGCCACCTTTCTGTTTGTGTTCCAGCAGCCAGGCAGGAGCTGGGTGAGGCAGGGAGGAGGCATCTGCAGGCAGGGACACAGGGGAGGAAGGTAGTTGGTACATGGAGGGGTGTCCAGGCTAGATGCTGAGCGTGGGTATCCCAGGAAGGCACAGAACAGTGACCCAGCTGGGTTTCAGGAGACCTTAGCCATGGGTCTCTTGTGTGACTTCAGGCAAATCATTTAACCTTCCTGTAATTCTGATTACTAGCCAAAAATTCTGTATACCTTGGAAAGACGTTGCTGGGATGGGAATACATTGCCAGAATGTGCTGCTTAGACATGTATTTATTTTGTTGGCTGTTTATATGTAATGAAAGGGAGAGGGGCAGCCGAACTCTTTGGGGTTTATTTTATCAGTTCACTGTACTAATTAGACTAAAGAAAAAGAAAAGCAAAAAAAAAAAAAAAAAAAAAAAAAAAAAGAAAAAAAACCAAAACAAACCCACAACAACATTAATTCTTTCAATTAAATACACAGTAGAAGACAGAGTCTTTCTGGCAGCTCATGAATCCTTTTTCTCCACTGTGCACAGATTAGAGGGAGTTCAGAGTCTGCGAGTGCTGAGGAATCTTATGTTGTTGAGAGCAACAAGCAACAGCTCTCTCATTATTGCAGCAAATTCAGCCACCAGTACAACACCCATTGCCATTAAAAAGAGTACTGCCAGAACAGGAAAGCTTAATAGATGAACATAAGGGTGAGAAAAGTATGACTTTTGACTTTGCCATGGATTGATATCAGAGATTATGTCATTAAAGGCAATTAAAATCTGCATTGTAAGGTGCCTGCACGAGGACATCACTGCAGTTACCTGCATACCTCTGTGATGATTTTTGATGTTTGAGTGCTCAGTTGTACCATGCCATGTTGCTGTGCACTGGTGCAGCATGCACTGCCATGCTATTCCAGACATGTACATGTAGCAGTATGCACCAAACATTTCTTCTTATATTAGTTCCCTCCTCTCATCAAATACATGCACAGGGAGCTTTAAACTGAGTTTGATTATCTTGCATATGCTAAAATATTGTATATTTAATAGTTACCGGATAAAATACTGAAACAGTCCTGGAAGCAGAGCCCAGAACCCAAACCTCTAGCCTCTTGGTGAGTGCTGTGGATCACAATAGTTAGAGCCATATTCCCTCTTGTATGCTTTTTCTTCATCCGTGTAAATCTTTAAGATCTCTTTATGTAGAGCCACAATCTCAGCCGGAAGAAGATGATTTTTTTTTCATGATACAGAAAAGGCAGAACTACATGGTCTTTCCCTGCTTCCTTTCCCTCTCCTCATCTTTTAACAAAAGAGAGATAGTGAATATTGTGAATGTCTCAGTCCCGCTGTGGTGGGTGTGCTTTGTTCTGATGTTGGCTACTGTTCTGAGCCCTCAAATGTTGTATGACTGTGAGTCTGATTTACAGCCTATTTTTAGGGTGACCAGAGAGCAAAGAGCTGTTGTCAGCAGAGTGGTGTGAAAAAGTCAGGTTGACTAAAGAACCCTGGGCAAGATCTATGGGTGATGAACAAGGATCATACTCTGTGTTTGACTTTCTGTAAGATTTCCCACTATAGATGTTGAAGGAAAAATTGCATGCTAATGTGAAAGTAAAGCAGTAAAATTATTCTGTTGCTGCCAGAAATAATCATGGGTTAGTAGTGCTCTGTTTTCATTAGTGTAACGAATCACTGTTAGTGATTAGATATGCTTGTGTAATTCATGAGTTACACTAAGGAAGCCTTTACAGTGAGACAGATTTTTAACCAAAAAATGATTATTCAGGGGAAAAAAATAGAGTGAAAAATAGTGATATTTCATCATTTGGTATCTTGAGGCTAAGATGAAGCACTTCTTCCTTAGAGTTGTCTTTGTCAGATAAATAATATGGTTTGTTGTAGGGATACTTGGGAGAGATAGGTGTCTTCAGTAAAACTAACTGCATCATCTAGTGAACTGCTCTCATCTTAAAATCTATATGTAGGGAGCTTATGTATAATACCATGAGACCAGGATCCATTCCTGTCTATTATTGGAAATTACTGTTTATTCACAATATCATAACTTATCCTCTCTTTTATTTATTTATTTATTTTATTTTAACAGGAAGACCATTGGAGTTTTCTGCTGTGGACCAAACAAAATTTCTAAGATACTTCATAAACTGAGCAACAGCAGCAACTCTTATGGGACAAGGTTTGAGTACAATAAAGAATCCTTCAGCTGAAAGTCTGTTGGAGCAAGACTCTAGAAGATAAAAGTGCAATTTTTTGTTTGTACAATGTAAAAGTTCAGCTGTGGTTTAAACAGACAGAAATGTACCAAAGAATAGCACAAACATTTTTATTTATGATTATTTAAGACTGATGGATGCAGTAGTATACCAACAAATAATCAGTGCTTTTACTCAAATGCGCTCACACGATATTTGTGGTGGGAGTGATTCTTTGGATTTGTTTCTGTTAATTAAAAAGTACAGAAGCTGGGGAGAGACACAATTGCTTTAAAAGCTGATGGAACAAGAATCTGTTGAATGTTTGAACTTCTTCCACTTCAGTCCTCTGAAGCTGGATCGATAAATGAAAGCCCAGGTTAATCCAAGTGGCAAAACATAGTATTATGAAGACTCTTGCTTTTGTTGGTATACAAATCTTATGGCTTTGGAGTGAAAATACTCCATATTAAAGATTTTATTATACATTGCAGAACTGGGATTCTGTATTTAAAATATAGAGTGTTACTCTTGCTAGTCTACTTCTATAATGAAGTTAACCTAAGGAAAAGTGAGCACAATTGTGTAGCATCAGTGGGCAGCCTCTGCTGTGATGTTAGTCACAGCCTTTTGGCAAGCACACATCTGTACGTGGAGAACTCTGTATCATGCATCAATTCAGTATTCAGTGAGTTTGCAAAATAATTATGATTTATGCAGCCATAAAGATGGAGCAAGAAAAGCAATGAACAGGAACAGACAGGACCTGAAGATTTATTATATCACATGCTCAACATGGAAGTTGCACTCACTCTGCACTCACATGCCCTGAATGTCAAATACGTCAATATGTCATGCTTTCAGATGCTCTGACTCATCATTTTACAACACAGCAGATTGAAATCCAGTTTTAGAGGTCCCAGAGTATGTTTGGTTGACTGTGATCCTTTGAGTATCTTCCCTGGAGCCACCCTTGTTTGCTGTGGTGCCACTGAAAGCAGGATGAGACCAAATCTACAGCAGAGTGAGAGCGAATCCCCCAGTTCTGTGGCTCCTTGGATGATGTGTGCAGATGGAAACCTTGCAGGAGCTGCAGTATGCTTTCAGTTTGCTCCATAGAGGAAGAACTCAAAACATCCCAGTTTTAAGCTCTCCTTCCCTTCTCCTCCCCTCAGCTGCTTTCTGCCCGTAATTGCCATGGGAGAGCTAAATGTTGAAATTGGTACTTCATAACTTTTTGGTTCTGAGGAGCACCTTTTTTTCTCCATCCAAATAGCCAATCCAACTTCCTTTATTTCCTCTTTTCTCCCTTTTCCTTGTTTTGCTAAGATGAGGGCATTTAAACAGGAATCAGACACTTAGCTGGCATAAATAGGCACCACTCTAGTGTCTCTTAATGGAGCAGCATCCCTTTGACGTAGTGAAAACCTTCCCCTTGATCTCCATCAGAAGCTTGGATGCAATACAGTGTAGTGCTTGCAACATATACAGGCAGAGACTGGCTTGAGAACTCTTGTGCCTGTGGTTCACATGTATTTAGGGCAGTGCATTTGATTTCATTTACATCTGTCCAATGAATACCTTTTTTATTTTAGTGGAAAGGCACTAAATTTCTGCTCAGGACGCAGCTTCCATACAGTAGTCTGCAAGTATTAGTATGAGAGTTCTGAGGGAAGCATTTTTCTAGTAGGTGGTATAAAGGCATCCTGTATGTATAACCAGTGAGAATGAGTTTGGTCTTTGCCTTGGCAACTTCTGCTCCGGAGTTGCGCTCAGGGAGCAATAGAGTGTAGCATCAGTGTATCAGTGCATCAGTGAAGCCACATGGGAATGCGTTCCTCAGTGTCCACACATGGCACTAAAGTCTTTAGCTCTGTCTAATTTGAAATCCAGAGAGGAAGGAAAGAACCAGAGATAGACAAATTCCCACTGACGAAAATTCTCGAAGTAGCCCAGATGAGAGTAGCCAGAATAGAAATGCAGTGTGAGATGAGATCCTACATTACAGCTACTGATTTTAATTTTTTTCTCTTTGAGGCTGAAAGAACCATTATTTTCCTAGTGGATCTCATTCATCCATCACTGTAAAACTGGAGGTGTGCAGCAAAGAATTAGATTCTTTTTAATCAGTAAGATTTATTTCTAATACTGCCTGCATAGATTTTATAATAAACATAAAACAGTTGGCAAATGCATAGATACTGGATATTGTAGGTCCTGCATACTTTTGTTGTTTTCTGGCTGTTAGTTTAAAGCATGATTGAAATCATGTCTGCATCTGTTACCCACAACTAGAAAGTGATCTTTTCCTCTAGTTTCAGGATCTAGTATCTCATGCTTTTAAAATACAGTTTAGAGTCATCTAATCACTATGTTGTTTGTGGTTTTATATCCCCTCTGACAGATATCAGCTCCATTACCATATAATGAGCAGATAGTTTTGCAGTTAGCTGTGTGCTAAAGCAGATTATATTTTCTGGCTCAGCTTCTGCAAAGATAACACCTCAAAATAGTAATGCTAATGCTGTGCTCTTGTTCTGCATTGTTGCAGGAGTTGGTGCTGTTTGTAGGCATGTTAAACACATGTTGTTACATTAAGTAGTGCTGTCACAGCAAGATCGAGGCAGATACAGGCTGTCCTCTTTCTCTCTTTGTGCTGTATCTGACTCAGCTGACCCACTTGTAAAACAAGCTCTGGACTGTCTGCCTTTCTGGAATGTTTTGAGGCTTAATTAATGTTTTGGGATCACTTTGGTGCACAAGCAGTGAAAAGATCTGTCTAATTGCTATGCAAATGTGCTTGTGTTCTATTTTGGGTAAACCTTTCTGTTGTTGATTTGAGTAATCGCTAGACCAGGTGAGGAAGAGTTTGGAGAAAGTCTAAAAGCTTCAGTTGTTTCTTTCGTTTTCCTTGAGCTATGCTTCTGTAAGAAAGGTGAAAGATTTAAGGGTTGTTGAGTGACTGTGACTTGGCTTCAGGAGTGGCAGATATTATGATAAACGCAGTTGTCTACAGGCTGTGTTGTCATTGCTCTTTCTGAGTGTGTCTCCAGCTTGCAAAACAGAGTCAAGCCCACTTTGAAACTCCATTGCTTTTATATCTGTAAGCCAAGTGTATGTAAAAATATAGCTCAGTGCCAGGCAAGTAAGTGAAAGCTGACAGCACTCAATTCCACATTTGCAGATCAACTAGATTTACGTAATTGAGCGTCACTTTGCACTTTAAACTGTGTCCTGTGAGTCTGTCATAAGTGTCTTGCTGGCAGGGGAAGGACCCTGCCCAGTATTCTCCGAATTTTAACTCAGTCTTTCACAAAGCTGCAGACCTCTCAATGTGTGTTCAGCAGGATCTTCATATTTTATTCATCAGAATTGTTTCAGTACTCTTTTTTTGAGACCAGGAATGTTACTATACCATGATGAAAAGCAAGCCCTTTCTCTGTGACACAGATCCAACCCTTGCTGCACAAGCAGCAATGTGGGACTCAGGGCTTTACACAGCTAACAGTAGGATCAATCAGATGTACCCAAGACATGTTCCCATATCACTGATATTACTTGTGTGAGTAAATGTCCACTGCTGCAACAAAGAGCAGCAGAGATGGGCCCTGATGTTATGTGAGAAGGCCTGGTGGGGACTGACCTTCACCACTGAAGTCTGCAGAACAGCCTGTCCCTCCACAATTATTGTTCCAGCCCTGTGTTTGGAGCAACTCTTCTCTTTTTCAGTATGTGATAATAGTACTACTAGCATATGAGTTCTTCCTTGTCTTTTTTCTCCTCTTTTAGCCTCTAACACATAGGTGGCAAAAAGATTTCAAGCTGGCTGAGAGAGGGCAAATAATGCCCTTAAGTAGCAGACTAGCCATGTTGGGAATAGTAATTCAGCTGTAACAGCCTAACAGAGCAGAGAAGTAATGGTTTATTAGGACCTGGAGAACAGCAGCCTGAGAGGAAAACCTCTACTCAACATTTAATGCACCAGGTTATAGTTTCAAACCACAAGACATGGCTTAGGGGAAACTGATGTGAGGCTGAAGAGTCATTGCCTATAGCAGTTCAAGGACCATAAGTCAGTGATGTCTTCTGGAAGCTGACCTGGAGCAGAGACTAGACAGAGCAAAAGGATAAAGGATTTATTAAAAGGCCTCCATGGGTACACCTGGACAGCACAAGAGCCCAGATAGGCCACACCGAAGATGCCCCAAAATGGTCACAAAATGGATGACCGGTCACAAGGTCTCACACTTTTATAAGTCTTGGTCCATTAGCATATTAGAGTTAATTGTCCAATTATAGCTTCAGGTTATGAAGCTCAATCCTCCTTGTCTTCTCACTTCACTGTTGTTTTTGTTCTTGGGCCTGAAATTTGTATCGGTTGTCCTTGGTACCAAGCTAGAAAAGGAATTGCTCTGTCTGCCTACCCTGTGAAGAGAGCTTAGCAACACGTAATATGAAACACAGAACTACACACTAAAACAGCACAGAATCTGAAAAATATAAAAGCTACAATTTAAGGCATCATCAGAAAAGAGGCATAGTTATTAAAATGCAATGATTACTCTTTTGAAAAATAAAAGGGCTTCAAGGGAGATTAATTTTCACTTCAGCCTGGCAATCATTTCATGAACTCACCATATAAGGTGATATAAGGCAAGGTGGATCTGCTCTTCTCTGGATTATGCATCCAATTCTGCTGATTTTCCGTCCCTCACTGTTTTAGCCAAGAGGATTTAACAAGAAAGTTTAATCAAAATGCCACTGGTGCCTGTGCAGAGCTGAGGTTTTCTGCTATGAATGTACATTTTTCA
>VYXF01008385.1:1517130-1546088 GCA_013397295.1 Polioptila caerulea
TATATATGTATAAATATAGCTGATGACTCAACTGTGAACGGTGATTTGGGATTTGCATTGTTTCTGCTGCTGATGTACTTCATTAAGGCCACTACGGTGATGCACTAGCAAATATATGGAGCTGAAATGAGACTCTTCATTCCCATAAAGAGCCTGGTATTTTAGTGCCTGCACTAAGCATAGTAAATCCTAGAAACTGAAATTTCCTTTGTAGAAATTTCCACAGTAGATTAATTAGCATCTTTTAAGGTTAAAAACTCTGAGTTCTCTGCTGGACTGACATGTATAATGAATGCTCTGACACAAAGGTTTTGAGCAACAAATGCTTCTCCTTAAAGGGCTGGATGTGAAGGTTTAATATCCTGCTAATTGTATCATCCTTGTTGTAAGAGGGATGGGATCCATTTTGGTACCAAGGAATGCTATGCACTTCCTCTGATGTTATGAATATCTCTAAACTTGCAATGGATCCTCAAGGTTTGCTATGCTTGAAGTGTTATATTCTCTAGAGGGATCCTATTTGTAAGAGACAGATGCTGGGTCTGTACTAAGAGCAGTGGATCTGTCCCATTAGTACATGGGCACAGAGAGAAAGCTGGAAAAAGCCACACGCTCCAGTTGCAGATTGCTTCTTAACAGAGCCCTTGGATGAGAGGGAAGGCTGGTCCTGAAGCTCCAGGTAAACTGCTGTCAACTGAGGAGCAGCCCAAGGAGGACAGGGGAGGATGATGAATGCCAACAATAAACAGGGTAAAATATTTTATACCTGGGAGCCACGGGGAGGGAGGAGGCATTCTTCTTAGCTTCTCAATGTTAGAAATAAAAAGCAAACCCCATTTTCTAGATGTGGATCCATAGTCTCCCTGGGGGTTGAGAGCTAATGTATGCAAATACATTGCATTTCCTTGCACAACTCAGTGCTAAAGCCCAGGAGAAAACTAGTGTATTTTAGCAAAAACCCTGGAAATAAGCAATTCCTTTGAAAGAAAACCTTTACTCTTTCAAGTTAACCTGCTTCTAAAAAACATCTACTTCTGTTCTGAAGTTGTGGAATTGGGAAATAGCTTTACCTGTTAACTCCACCAAAATACTGGAGTGTAGAGTTCTCTGTGTCAGCTGTAAGTAGCTTTGACAGTTTGATAAATAAATTTTGTGTTTGTTGCTGCTGACCCTAGGAAAGGACAGCCTTGAGGATGAGAAGCAGTGTTACATAAATGTCTAGTGTACATAGCAACACTGAGCAGGGAGACGCTGCTGCATTGCTTTTGGTGCACCAGTCACTCATTAAAATTCTGTCATTGCAAGGTCGCGTTGCTCATCTCATACTCAGCAACCCTGGGGAAGAAATTTGGATGAGAGGTGGAGGAGGAAAAGCGAAAACTTCCTCCTTGTGCTGTAGCCAAGAATATATTCATCGACAGCAGGGCACATGTTTTGATTTCAAAAGAGCATGCCATTTCTTTTTCAGGGATAACGGGTTCCCTCCTGTGCTGTGTCATGGTGTTTGCATGTTAGAAGTGTAACACAGTGATAACGGGTTGCTTCCGAATTGAATAAATAACGCCTCTGAGCTTTTGCTTCTCCCTTGAATAGCCTGAGAGAAATGCAAAATACCAGAGAGCATGTAGAGTGGACTGTGTCCCAAGCTGCACTCAGCACAGCCTGGTTAGGAATGCTGCACAGCAGCTCTGCAAGCTGCTGGGAAGAGGCAAGGCTGAGGTTGTGGGTTCGATCCCCAGATGGACCATTCACTTAAATGATGATCCTTGTGGGTCCTCTCCAGCTCAGACTATTCTGTGGTTCTGTGTAACTGTTTTAAGGAGAACACACCAGTGTGTGATCTGCAGTCAGAAGCAGGCCAGGTCACCACACTGGCTGTCACATTTCTGAACATGGTGAGTCCAAGCCAATCCTTGGTATGCTTTGGCAAATGGAGAGTCAGAGGCTCTTGGGCTGGGTCTGCAGGGTTATATGAAAGGTGTTTTCGACAGAGCTGGATGAGCCTCCTGTGTACGCTTTCAAGCCTGGAGCTCAGAGCTGTCATCCCTGAGGGTGAATTGTGCAGGCAATGAGCTGGTCTCACCTTTGGGTACAGTCACAGTTCCATGGTTAACTGAAGGTACGGACATACCCTGTGTATTTCTCTAGCTTTGTAGAAGCATGCTGTTCAGGGACAGGGAAGCAGGTTCTGTTATTGAACCTCATTAGGTGTTAGATGCATGAAAGCATGTACTGTTAGAAGAGATGAGGATGGTGAATGCCAGCTTCCACCCACAACTGAATATACTCTTCCCATTTTTCTAGTAGTGTTCCTGAGGAATAAATGGCAAAGTCTCTGCAGAGAAGACACAAATGCTGCATTTTTCTTTTATGGTATCAGAGCAACATAATTACCTGTTAAAAAATATTTGCTATGAATGTGAAGATTCACTTATGACATTCTTTTTGACTGTTTAAGCCCTAGTTTGATACACAGTTTTTAACAAAAACATAATGCTCCAGAGCTTAAAAATGTGGTTTAGATGGAACTTGGCAAGAGATCACCACCTGATAGTGAAATATCATTGTCTGTTAGAGCTGGATGCATTTGTGCCTCATTCATCTTGGTCTGCTCCACCACTATGAAAGATTAGAGGGAGCTGAGCTTTCAGATCCTTCTCTTCCGCTCTCCATATAACCTCAGCCTTCATCTAGAGGTGTGTTTGAACCTTTGGATCATGGGATACATCATCACCCATGTATCACATAGTCCTACTTTTATGCTCTTCCTCCCTCCATAGCACAAATTGTATTAGGAGGCTTTTTCCACTCTGTTTCCCATAACTCAGAAAAATGCCATTTTGGGAAATGCAGAGCATTTTAATTTTAATCACAGCATGCACCAACCTGTATAATGTTCCTGGTGTGCACAATCCAATGGGGCTCTTGTAGTCTCTTTGATTAGCTTCAGGAAGATGAGGGGTGCAGTATCCCAATGCTGGAGATGCTTCTGACAATCAGAGGAGGGGCAGTGCTGCAAGGGCAATTATGTAGAAAATGGGAAAACTCCTAAGAGCAATGATTACTTCATCTTCTGAATGAGAGTTGGGGATTTGGTTTTGTGAGAGTCAGATCATGTGGCTACCATTGAAGTTAAGTCATGCTTCTGCTTTCACATGTAGGCATTTCAGGATACTGGGCTGTGATGGAAAGGGTTTCTCTTTTTTCAGTTACATTTGCTATTTCCATACAGCCCCTACTTTATCAGCTGCGTATAATTTCCTTCTTTCACTGATTAAATATTTCCTCCTGGTTTCTTTGCTTCTGGGAGCTTGAGAGCTCATTGTTTATAAAGGGAAAGAAGTTGTATTGTGCTGTTAAGCAGACAACTCCCAACACATATGTTCAGCTCTGCATCTTTCAAAGGGAGGCCCTCATGCTGCTGTGAGTGCACAAGGGCAGAGCTTTCACTGAGATTCAGATATGACCAGGACCTTCTTCCAGGCTTTATATATTGGTGAATCTCTGGGCTTATTAATTAGCTTTTTCTGAAACAGGTACGCTTAGTCCAAACGTGCCAGGTTGTGAAATCCTTACTCCCACTGAGTTTTTCTCTCTCTGTGTTCCTTCTGATCCTTTGCAGGAGCAAATTTGATGAAACATGTTTGGGTTAGAAATAGTTCTCTTGGTCTGTGGTAATTGAGGAGAAAAGTCATAATTGGGGTATTTTGCCTCAAAATGATGTCCAAAAAAGTATTTTGAATGGCCCAGCTAAAGTAGTTCCATAATGTGTATATGGGCAGTTTCTTTCAAGATCTATGATTTTACATTTTTTATGTAAATCTAATTTCATTTTCAGAACCAACCAAACAAAAAAATCTGAAACATCTTTTTTTTTTTACAGTGAAAATGCTCTGATGTCTAAAACATGTCTATTTTAAAAGAATTCTTCAAATATGCTTAGAAGAAGAGTGGAAACTGTCTTGAAAAGACTCTTATTTTCTAATAACAAAACATTCTTTGGTTTTGGTTTTTTTTTTCCTTTCCAACCTTCATTAGTGAAAAAATACAATTCAAACTAAGCAATAGTACCACAGTGTGAGCTTCAGCAATTCAGTATCTTCCTTTTAAAGCAAGACAACTCTCTAGGACCATGTCTACACTGTCATCTGAACCTTCCAGGCAATGTCTGTAGCAGGTCTAGATGTGGGTTGCTGAGAGGAAGAAGGCATGATCCATTTTTGTCTTACTTTGAGTAATTATTTGGGACTCAAAAGCCATGTGAGAGTTTGATGTGGTAAACAAATAGAAACTGGAGCCACTGGTACAAGTGTGAGTATGCTGAAAAGACCTTAGCCTGTTATTCCACAAGTCAAATTAATTAAAATCCAGTCTCAGGAAGGATGATGTGGGCCACAAAGGGAATTCTTGCCATCCCTAAAATTTGGAAAAAGCAATAAACTAAGGTCAGCTTTTCAATTTTTGTTTTAAGAAATGAGCCCTAGAAGTAGTTATTTATGGTTAACATGTATAAGGTGATTGAAAAATTAATGCCTGGTCTTTTCTGTAGCTGCAGGTCTTAACTTTTTGACTTCTGACCACAGTATTCTCTCACTCTTCCTTATCCCAAAAGGAAGAAACCAGAAAATTCTTTCTGAATTTCCAGTTCTGTAATTATATATTTTTTCCACTAGAGGTGAAATAAAAATAATTTATTAGAAAGGAAGGCGACATTTACTTTTTATATCTCTGTACAATGTGCGAGATAACCATTTTGGAAAGTATTCGCATAAATGTCCACAATTTTGAGTACTCAATGTTCTTTTCAAAGGTGCCTGTTTATATTAATGTAATTTCAATCTGTTCTTATGTTTTTATAGATCAGGATGTGGTACAATTCTTTGAAGAGAAATGTCTGCTTAGTTTCCAAGTGGAACAGAAAGCAAAATTTGGCCCTGAACTTTCATTTGTAGGATTTTCACCCAAGCTTGACTTTAAGAAAAAGAATAGTACTTGTTGGGGTTCGTGCCTATAACAAGTCATACTCTTGCCATATGAAACAGCCCATTTTGTAGCTTCAGTTTGCTGCCCCCCAACACAACAGAGGAACTGTGTTTCACTGACTGGGAGGACTTAAATACATCGCTATTGTACCTGCATGCCTCATAAACCTTCAAAGAGTAAGCAATAAGCTTTCTGAGTCTGTTAGTTCCACTAAAATGAAGGAAAATTTTTACCAGTTGTCTGTATAATAAGGCAGAACTAGAAAACTGATCATTAAAAAAGCTCTGGATTTTTATTTTCCCATGTCCTATTTTCCTATTTTTCAGGGTTTATTCATTCTTCTCTTTTTTATGAGTCTTGTGCAGAACTCTTTTCTCTCAGTGTCCCTTTCTTAGTTACACAGTGCTGTGAGGGTAGATGAAATCCCTTGGCTAAAAAAAGGACTCAGACAGGGCTCTTGAACTTTATCCCATGTTCTTACAGAGTTCCTCTACAAACCAGTCACTCTGCGTAGGATTTTCAGAGTAGCATGAAGAATTCACATTCACTGAGATTTTGATACCCTGCTGCATTTGGTTTCTTTCTAAAATCCCATCTTCTTTTTGCCTACCAGTAAAATGGGGACAGCCACACCAGAAAAGAGTTTTGATTTGCCTGGAAAATAGTCCTTCATTTTAAATTTGTTTAGTTAAAATACAAAATCCTGGTTGCAGTGTGGAAAGGAGGCTTCTTGCCCAAAATACTCATCTGAATTAGCCATTTTATCTTAGTGGGAGTCCTGACAACTAAAGTATATGGCTGCTGAGTTCTTTTGCTGTTCAGATGTTACTTTTACATTCTGTTATATTAGCAGATCATCTTAATGTGATTTTATGTTTCTTATTGTATTTGACAAAGCATCATATGTTTATACATCATGTAATTGTGGCACTGTATTCTAAAGGTATTTGCTTTACAGGAAGCTTCATGACTTTGGAATAAACAACCATTCCAAGACTAAGCAAAACGTGGTTGAGTTGCTGTTTGTGACCTGATTTCAATTAATGACCTACTGCCCTAATCATGGAAGTGTTGTGTGTGTGTGTGTGTGTGTGTGTGTGTATTACTGCTGGTAGGGCGGGCTGGGATTTCACTCCTAAGCAGAGGCTCTGATACTCTTTGTGATACCCTAAACTTGCTGAGACATCCACACAGGATTCACAGATATGCTGCAGGAGAATCAGGATCATCTGGCATGACAGCAGGAAGTTGGGTAGGATATCCAAAGTACCAGAATTGTGCTAGGCACCCTTGTTTAGTCACCCAGAGAAATTGTCTGTCTTAGAACATGCTTACTCCATATGTATCTGTGGCTGTGAAAGCACCTCAGAGGCAGAATACATTATCTCATCCTTGTCATCACACACACTGGAATTTAGAATATCACTCCACTACACTCTGTCTTTGTTTAGAGCACAGTGGAAGGAGAAAGAAGCATCTGCCTGAATCTGACCCATCAAAATCAGTGATGGGCAAAGTTCCTTCCCATATCAGAAGCATGTGGAAATCCTCCCCACCTGTGCTGAACACTTGAGTGCCTGACATTGAAATGTGCTCTGGTATTTGCTTTAGTCTGCTTGCTCTGGTGAAGTATTTCACAGTGTGCTAAGACTATGCTGCTTTTGATAGATTTAATTAATCTGAGAGCTGCGGTTTTATTATGATCTTCAAGGCACTGCTGATTCTACAGCAAGTCTGCAACAACTGGTTTAAAACGCATAATTCATTTCCCAATGATGTGTTTAGGGATCTGTTGGGTGCACTGCAGACTAAAGCACCCACTTCCTGCAAGATATTGAATGTTCTGGGGGCTGTCCACCTAATCATCTCTGCATTTGGCAGGGTTGTGGGTTTTTATAGGAAAACTGCATATCAAACATAGATTGCACACAAGTATTCAGACTTCTCTGAGTTTTTTCAGAATTGTTAAAAGTTCTGGATAATTTATTTTTGAGAAGTAAGGGTGTGTAGTTAAACTGCATCTGTTGATCTCAGAGTTGTCTTTTTTACTTTCTTGTTACAGAGTGATGTTGATACAATGATGGGAAAAGGTACCATCCCTCCAGAATGAGGAGTTTAACAGCAGCAAGATTTAAAAAAAAAAAAACAAGAACAAACACCTGTATATTCCTTCTCATTTACTTTTAGTTGTTAAATTAAAAACTTATAGGGAAAACTAACAGCTGAAATTTAGAGAAGTTCCTGATCTGTGCAACTGCGAAAGGTGTTTATTTATACTAAATGCAGGGTCAGTGGTAGGCAGTGCAGATGTTAACAGAGTAAAAAATTTATATTTTCAAAATGGTGTTTTTTATTAAGAGTAATGTCCTTTCCCACTCACCTTCCCTATGCCAAGTAATGAGGTTTGGCAAAATATGTATTGGCTCTTGAGCTTTGATTTTGTCTGATATTTGGAGAGTTTTTATGGGAAACTATATATTTCACAAATGCATTTGATCCAGAGAGAAATCTCAACGTTCAGGCCAGAAGATTATGGAACGGAGAACACAAAATTATTTTCTTTTACAAAACCTGGCTGGAAATGCTGATGCAAATAATAAACTCTCCTTACAGTGGACAACAAGGAAAGTAATGACAATCTGCTGTTTTCCTGATGGAAGAGAAAAACTGCTTCCTTCTCCCAACTTCAACACTATATGGGCATCATGGACCATGACAAATTCTTGATACCAAGGTGAGCAGAAGGATGGGGAATAGTAGGCAAAGACTGCTCACAGTAACCTGTAAGCTTTTCTAGAGAGAAAACAAGCAGCTGTGGGCTCAGCAGTAGCTGTCTGCCTGACCTGGACACCAACCTCACATGAATCTAAGTTATTTAATGGACCAAATCTAAAGTAAATGAACTCCCTTTGCACATTTTCAGGGGGCAGATGTGAAAACCTTTGAAGACCCTCCAGGGAGACCTGATACATCTGACTTGGATTTTTGTTTTTCAGGATACAAAATCGTTTCTCAAACCATTGGTGTTACAGGGAACATATTTATTCGGAGAATACAGCATGATGTGGGCTGTAAGCATGGCTGCTGATTAGATGTGAACTGCCTCCTCTGTCCTAACTCATCTCAGTTGAAGAACCATTTGAAAAAGCTATTTGAACATTTGAAAAATTGAAACCATCTGAGGAGTACACAGAGGTGATGCCTCACCTGTTCCTGGTTCTAATACTGGAGTAAAAGGAATAAATACCCCCTGGCTGGTCCCACCAGCCTCTGAAAGCTGGGGAGTAGCTGTGCCATCCAATCACAACCCTGTTCACAGCAGGGAACCAGATGCTTTGCCTTAAATGCGCCCTAAAGCACATTGCAGGCAAGTGGATGTTGCAGGAGGGCTAAAGAAATAATTTGTAATCAATGCAACAACTTGGATTTTTTTCCCTGAAAATCCATTATTGTTTTTTGTAAGTAAGGTGACTTCAAATAATCTGCATTTCCCATCCATTTTCTGACTCTTCCCAAATTTAATTCCTATAAATTTAATGGCTCCATAATTTATCATTTCTCTTTCTGGTTTCTTGTTAGGATATGCATGAACATTAGATTGACCTTAATAACACTGTGCTTTCTAATTTGAAATTGTGCATTGTGGATTGATGACTGATGGTCTGAGTAACCAGCAGCTTGTCTTCCTCCCCAAAAGTCTTTTCTGGTTTACCTGAAACTTAATTTTGTTAGGCGACAGTTTCTGATCTCTCTACAGATTAATTTTGCAAACAAGCCTTCCTGTAACTTTTTACAGTAGTATGTCTTCTTGTAGGAGAATGTCACCTTAATTAGGATGACTGCAGAGTTTTCCCAATCTATTGTCTGTGCTCAGACTGCTAAACACAATTTCTGAAGTGACACCCTCCCTGCAGACATTCCTGTTTGGTGCTTTAGAGTGTCATGGCTCCTAGGATGAGACAAAAGGCCACCACTTTTAAGACCTGGTGTCTAGACTTTTGGATTTAAGCATATTTGTTTCATTAAAAGGGAAGAGTCTTTCTGACTAGAAGTGAGCTGATTTTCTGAAGTAGCTATGAGGAAGACAGAAAAGCCTGGTTTTGATTTCTGCTCTCAAATGAGAGTTGTTAGGAGTCTGATTCTCCCTGAATATTAATAGGAGGTTGATGCTTTGAAAGCTAGCCCTCTGGATTAAATAATTGAGACCACAGACTATGGAATTAAAAGACTAAAATTAATTTTAAAGTAGCATCTCAAGTCCATGCTGGTGTAAAAGAGGACATGGAGCCTAAATTCTCCAGTGGTCTGTATCTTCAGTGGTCGCTGGTATTAACTGGCAAGATGAAATTTAAAACAAATTGCCACTGCTCTGACTTGAGAAATCTTACATTCACTTGCTTGTGTTATAAATGACTGTAACATTATCCAGA
Source organism: Polioptila caerulea (assembly GCA_013397295.1). Classification (NCBI taxonomy): domain Eukaryota; kingdom Metazoa; phylum Chordata; class Aves; order Passeriformes; family Certhiidae; genus Polioptila; species Polioptila caerulea. Next base: position 1,526,544 of record VYXF01008385.1, read on the forward strand.
TTGAAGGGGAGCTGGAAAAAGTCCTTATAGTGCCTGTCTACAAACATATGCACACATATTGCACTTTTTTTACTATTATAGTAAGTGTACAGTTATTTCAGTATTTGTATTTTTATTACATGTGTTTTGCTATCAGCTAATGACTGCAGTAGCTCTGTTACTCTGGGGTGTGTGTGGCACTTCAATTTAAAAAAAAAAAACAAAACATTTTCTCATAATTGCACAATTAAGTATTTCTGTATACAAATACTATTATTTTGATAATTTGGTGTTTTTCAAGCTGTTTAACCATGTGTATATTTCATACAGGTCATCTGACAATGTAATCAGTTATTTAGCAGAGCACCACTTTGCCAATCTCCCATAAATTTATGAGAAAATGGTCCAGGCCTTCAAGTTTTTAGAACATCATCCTGATATATTCAGCTTTATGACAAAATAGCCAGATTTTTATTTTTTTTTATGTTATTGCCTCTACATGAAGGGGTCATATGCAAAGAACCTAAGCTTTTAGCATTCTTCCAGAAATACATTTTCTTCTGTGGTACGTATAGACTATTTATTTGTAGTAAGTTGCACAAAGGAATGACGGTGAGTAAAGACATTAATGTTGTAGAAAATTTCCTATCATTAGTCACTGATGGGGAAAAACAGAACCTAATTACAATGAAGGTTGTATTGGTATGCAAGGTAGGGAAAGCCCTGTTCATAGCTCTGCCCTAAGAGAGTCTGCAGACTACTGTATTTGTATTTATGGTATTGTTGTCAAAAGTGCTTGGGAAGACGTAGCCCAGTTTGAAAATGTAGCACATTAAAATGGTTGTATTTAAGTTTTCCAAGAAACCATAAGGAAATTCAAACCAGAAGCATTTTAACATTGTTTTGATTAAAGCAAAATGTGTGAAAAATTTTCAACAATATGAAATTGACCTGAAAATGCCTTATTTGCTTATTACTGCCTGAGAATGTTTCTTTTAATTGAAAACAGTGAAGAAAAGCAGGGAGGTGCTTTTATTCATCCAAGTTACTTTAAAATCTCTATGACACCCTCCTGTACATACACCACCATGCCTGTCATCACCACGGATATACCAGCCTCAAAACTGTGGGACAGTCTCACCACTGAGCCCCAGGGATTATTTTCCTGGTCAGATAAGACAGTGCAGTCTGGAATGAGAGGAGGGGGAATCAAATTTCATAAAGGGACATGATCTGAAGTGCTAAGCCACAGTGAGTGTTCAGAATCAATGTATGCTGCCAAATTCTAGTTTCAAAGAGGGATTTTTCTTTTTTTTCTGTATGTGGGGAACGTACTTGTTTTTTTAAATATTTTATTAATCGATCAGATTTCTAGAACTTTTTGGCATCATGTGAATTCTGCACAAGTGATACTCTCAAGAGAAGGAGGTATAGGACAGAGCTGTGGGTAAATGTCCATTTATGAAATGGGATATCAGCAAGCCTAATGATTTCAAGATGGATATGCAGAAATAAATTGATTTTGTAGTTATGAGAGTTATTTCATATCTAATTCAAAGCTTATTACAAAAATTACAGTTAGAGGCCATTTTTAATGACAAGGTCTCATTGCTGCCAATTTTCAGCTCACTATGGAGACTGATTCAAAATTTACATCCATACACATGCGGGTACACAGATGGTGAATTACAGATTTAACTCAATGGAGAGGCCAGGTGCTAAAAATACAAATTTGGGTAAAATGTGTGAGGGAGAACAGAATGAAAAAGACTGACAGCTGTTTATTGTCTTGACTAAATGTGACTCTTAACAGTCTGAGGAAGTAAGAGACCAGGCTAGAAAATGAAAAACTTGATGGAGGTAACAGTCTCAGAAAAACCAGAGACATGCAAAGCTGAGTACTCTATAATGAAGCTATCAGGTATGCTCTAGGTTTCTTAATTTTTTTTTTCCATTATATGAAATAACATGGGGTTGATGCTGCAAATACTTCCCTGAACATTTAAACTGGTAGGCTCCTCATCTAACAAGTATTTTTGTATGAGCCTGGCCTCAATGCCCATTGAGTGAAGGTTTATGTGGTTGCCTGGTGTACATACACAGGATCTAGGAGTTCAAGCACCAAGTAATGCCCCATTTTTGGCATTGATCCCGTCAGGATAAACTCCCCAAGCCTGACCCAGCTGCCTAGTGGCAATGGGAAGTTTTTTGTTTGAAGATACCTTGGCCAGACAGAGGAAAAGGTAAAGACAGGGTTTTGTTTTAACTGATCACTCTGATTCAGTGAGATCACATTACAAACACAGCCTTGTGGCATTAGCTCATTCCCAATTTAAAAAAAAAAAAAAGGCAGTTCCACGGAAGTCTCATGGAAACATTTGTGAAGAAAATAGGTCCTCCAGCGTTTAATTCAACAATGTCTCAGCACAGGAGCAAACACAACCCTAAGCATGACCCTGAGAAGAAAAAGAATGTGCCATTGCATTTGTAGCTTGCAGACCAAGAAAGCACAATGTCTCCTGGCAGTGCTGGCGGCCAAGAAAACATTTAGTGCCATGGTGATAAATTAGGCCTCTCCTTCTTTCTGACTCATCCAAAGCCTTGGTGGCTGGTCCAAGCTAAGTTGCAGGGTCCCCAAAAAGCCAAGGGGAGGCATGTCTACAGGACAATTTCTCCTGTCCCAAAACAGTTGCTTTAAGATTGGTGCTGTCAGTCTGCGCTTGGCACAGCGATGTTTGCTTCCCATGCCCAAGGAACCTAAACAGCTTTGCTTGCAAAAGAGAATCAGCTGAGGTTCCATGTGCTCAGAGTCAGATACACCTCTGAAGGGGCCCGACTCCCAGCTGGCATCAGGCCATTGGTCTGAGCAGAAACACCAAAACGATGGAGAGAACCAGCAGGTGTTGCTTGTGTAAATTCTGTCTTAGTTACTAAGATTAATATACACTGTGTTATCTGTTCCTGGCCACAGACCATGTTGACTGTTGGAAGCAGGCCTGCGTTCTTTGTTCCTTCTCAAAGCAGATGTGGTCTCCAGGTCATATGGTGAGTGGGAAAATTGCTCGGGGGTATGCCTACAAATATGAAAGGGATAAAAATTCTCTTTCAGAAGTTAGAGCTAGTATGAGTTTTCTGTGATGAAACTTCCAGGGGAAGAAAGTGGGCTGTTAGATCTTTCACTCAGGAAAAGGGAAAGGAAAAATCCTGCCTGGTAAATGATCTGAGCAGAGCATAAACAGACTTTCACTAATAGGTCATGAGTTTGGTCACAAGTATAAATTATGCATTACATGGTTTTGAGGAAGAAGGGATGGTCAAGAGCTGCCAAAAGGTTTAGAAGACCTGATGAGCCAAAGCTTCACTTTGATCCTCTCACACATGGTGATTTGCCATGGCCAAAGCAGGGAGACCCAGGGAACACTGGTGATCTGTGGAGAAGACATGAACAGCTGAAGAGCTGAATCAAAAATGACTTGTTGGCCAAGTCTTCTGCAAGAGGGTGACATCTGGTAAAAATTAACTTGATCAGTGTGAAAATGAATGCTATCACCATGGAATATTGAAAAGACTGAAATAAGCTTGCTTAATACAGTTAGGATTTTTCTATCAGATCAACTTTTCAAAAGATGACATTGCTTTACTGACACTGAAATATTTTGCATAATGGCAAATTTCAGCAGCATCTAATGAAACACAGGAGTGGCATTTCTGTCAGGGCAAGCACCCAACCAGGAGTCACAGCTCTGCCAGTCTGTCCCAAACTGTCACAGCTATTCAGACTGTCTCAAAGCTGGACATTTGGGACTTTTAAGGTACACAGTTCCAACATGTTCCAGTCCAGGACTGGGACCCCCTGGAGCATACCAGCTCCAGACTCCAACAGGAGACTCTTCCTGGGAAGCCCCTGAGAACTTACAGGATTTTCATTCTCCCTTTGTAGATTGAATGGGTCTTTACATCTTAGGTATAACAGCCCCCATTCCCCTGTGCTGCTGGCATGGAAAATGTAGAGAAATCTGGATTTGACCCTGGGAAGAAGGGAGGGGTTGGTGAAGGTGTATTTTTAAAAATTATTATTATTATTATTATTTCTCATTATCCTATTTGGACTTTTGATTGGCAGGAAATTGAAATTAAACTTATTTCCCCAAACCAAGTATTTTTTGCTCATAACAGTATTTAGTGAATGATCTCTCCCTGTCCTTATCTTGACACATGAACTTTTCCTTATATTATCTGTGCCATGCACAGCTGAGGAGGGCAGTGATAGAGTAGCTTTGGTGGGCACCTGCTGTCCAGCCAGGGTCAACCCACCACCCTCAGTTTTGTTACACGTGGGTCAGCTCATGGAATCTGTGTGTACTGAGCAACCAATTGTCAGCCCAAATGTGAGCAATCATTAAGTCAAGTGNTGTCCAGCCAGGGTCAACCCACCACACTCAGTTTTGTTACACGTGGGTCAGCTCATGGAATCTGTGCGTACTGAGCAACCAATTGTCAGCCCAAATGTGAGCAATCATTAAGTCAAGTGGAACAGAGGTGAGCATGGTGAGACCAGGTTTTCTCTCCTAAAAATCACACAGCTTCTCAGATAAATGCAGGGCAGTATAAAAAACAGCAGCAAATGAACATTTAAAGCAAGTGAGAAGTAGTTTCTTAGCTTCCTCTTTCTTCAGCTGATGACATTCAATCAAGGACGAATGTTATAGGACTTTATAGGAGCTGGAGGGAAAACTTCTATCCCAGAAGAAAATGTGTCTATGGGACAGTCATTCTGCTCAGTCATTGTATGTTTTGTTTACTGAACTAAAGGGCTCTTTCTGCTCTTACATTCAAACACGGAGTGGATGTAGCACCAATTGTGCAGTCAGGCACCTGTCACTCTATCCATGTGCCAAACACATGGGGAGAGCTGCAGAATTGGACCCTAAAGTTGTGAAAAAGAAAATAAAAGAGTATTCTACATTAAATGCATCACACAAGCCGGTCTGGTTTCATAGGAGCATTATTTAATCAAGCATAGGAAATACACAGTGTTCTTTAGGTGGCGTCGTAGTTTATGTTGGATCTGGGAGATTTTTGTAGGAGTGGATTTGATAAGATGTTACAATGTTGGAGGCAACAAGAGACTTGAGACTGCCCATCCTGCTTCTGCAGCACACCTCAACAAGGTATTTGTAAACATCAATCAAACACTGCATGCTTGATTAGCACCTTAGTAACATGACTGAGTTACTGGAAGCCTCTAGAAATTGGACTGATAAGATATATTGTTGTAGTCTTCACTTTCTATGAGCAAAGGTTGTATCTCTGAAGAAGTTCCTCCTTTTTTCTTCCGGCAGGCCCTGATGAGCCCTGTGAGCATAGCAGTAACAATGCCTCCAAACACGGCTGCTCCGACCAACCAAGCCCAGATCTGACGGGCTTGCTGAAGATAGGGTGTCAAAAAGTCTTGGAAAGACTGAAGGGCTTGAAAAATCAAACAGAGAAAGAAAGATCATTTAACTTGATGCAATGTACTGTCAGTTTATGAAAGTTCTATAATAGATAATACTGTAAGGCTGAGTATAAAGGGGCAAGAGCGGTAGAAATTGTCTGAGAGACACAAATAATTTTAAACAAATCTCTTCAGCCCTGATAGTCTGTTTCTCAATCTTCATGTCCAAGGCTGGCACAGAGTTCATTGTCCCCTGTGCTCCTCTCAGTTTTGTCAAAACTTCAGACTGTAGCCCAAGAAGTTTGATACTGTGTGACCAGAGGTCCTGCTGGCTAAGCATCCTTTGGCAAAAATAACTGAGGCAGAACACTAGGGAGAGTTAAGAAAAGGTCAAGTCTATTACAATGCTTTCACAAAATAGCCTCCAGCCTCCAAAAACTTGCAGGTCAGGGTTTTCCTGAACCAGATGTGGTGTTGTGTGTAATAGTCATTGGAGGATTCTTTTCTCCTTCCATCATCTTTTCAAGCTGCTCTTTGAACTTTTATCACAACTTTTAGCAGCAAAAAGATTCCTGCCTTAACTACATAATCAGTGGGGAAAAAAGCTTCCTTTCACTAATTGTGAACCTCTCATTCCACTTGCTTTGACAGTTCCTGTGTGGGGAGAGGCAATAGACAACTATTCTGTGGTCATTCTGCACAAGAAATCGTCTTTCTTTGGTGAATCCAGGGTAGCTTCTCACTTTTCGATGATCAGCTGCCTTCTTGCTTTGTGATATGAAAGTGTGTGTCTGTATCTGTTTTTCTTGCTATGGCTTAACGAGTTATGAAAACCCTGCCATACAGGGCTCTCACTTCACAGCAGAGCCTGGAAAGAAACCTGTTCAAAATGCACCCAACAACATGCTGGCTTGAATTTGAAAAATAGGAATACTTGTCCACTTGGGCCAAGGAGGATTTGGAATCCACATCTCCCAATTACTATCTCTAAAGACCATTATTAGCAGTAATTACTAGCTAGTAGGGAAAAGAAAGAGCACCTCTATGGGCACCTTCTCTGGGAACTCCTATAGTGGTTTATTTTTGATTGCTCTTTATGCATCTGGACTGATTTAGATGTACTAAACCATATTTAGAATGTTGCACCTCCAGAGAGGTTGTAGATGTCTCCCTGTTATCTTGCATTTTCACTGGTGCCCAGAAAAACAATCCAAATATCCTCTTGGGTCATGGTAGTTCCAAGAGTATGCTGCTACATGCACTGTGCTCTGAAAAGATGTTGCCTTCCTGGGCCTGGGTAAGGGATGTATCCAGGAAGCTGCCTGATTTGGTGTGCCCCCCTGATTGCCCTCTATTTGTATTCCAGGTGGATAGGGATGAGACTGAAGGAGGAAGTCCCAGGGTCTTCTAAAGGGACTTCAGGGCTCTGGGGCGTTAAGATAAAGGAGTAGGTGTTCAGGTAGTATTCTCCTTGATTCCTTCAGCAGTAGGGGATAATACTGAAAGGAACAGGATAACTCAACAGATCAATACATGGCCGAGAGGCTGATACCACGGGTGGAATTTTGGGGCTTCTGTCCACAGGGTGGTTACACAGCACCAGGCCTGCTCATGTTGGATGGGGTACACCTGAGTCAGAGAGAAAAAAGGATCATGGCCCAGGAATTAGCAGGGCTGATAGAGAAGTCTGTCAACTAGACATGAAGCGGGGGTGGGATAATTGGATTCTGCCATTTCTTGTGTGTTTGTTGTTCACTGGTTGTACCTCTGGGTGTCTAAAAGAATACCTGTAAGACTTCCACAATCAAAACTAGGAAGATGAGTTAGGAGAGATTGAAGTTATGGGAGTCCCTCAGTCAGCTTTAAGGCACAGTTACTTGTCTTGGTAGTGGTGAAAAGTTCACAGGTCCTACAGATTTCATCAGTCTCCTCATTATTACAGCTTGGAAAATCTTTTTTAATGGAAAGGACTGTCAAGCACTGGAAGAGGCTGCTGAGGGAAGTACTAGAGTCACCATCCCTGGAAGTGCTGAAAGATCATTTGGATGTGGTGCTAGGGTATAGTTTAGTTGTGTGTTTGACAGTGCTGGTTTTATGCTTGGACTTCATGATTATAGAAGTCTTTTACAATCTAAATTATTCTATGATTCTATAAAACTCTTTCCACTGGGAGAGTGAGATTTTCTGGGGAAAAGTCAAGACTGCATCTGTAAATTTATCTGTTTTCATTTCTGAAAGAAGGAAAAAAAATACAGAAAAAACTTAGTCCAGGTGCTGAAATACAGCTCTTGAAACAGCTCTTAAGAGAGCAACTTGTTTTGACAGCTATTGTTAGGTGGTGCCATTAGTTTTCCAGATCTGTTATTGATGCTAACTCGTGTTCGTTTTCAGGCAGCTGTGCAGGTTGTGGTCATTTTACAGCTCATGGTCCTCACGTCAGGGAAAGCTGAGTGTCTGCTCCAGCTTCTGCTCAGAGCAGCTCCCCAGCAGCTACACTGTGACATGTGCCTTGGAGTCCTGAGGGATGGATTTCCATACACACTGTTTGAGACCACTTCTGCTTCAAAACTGTCATACATATAAAAATAAATGAAGCTGCAATTAACACTATGTACTCTTACACACTGATTTGCTTTGCAGTGGAAAGCAGAACTACAGGCTTCTGTTTTTCCTCAGGGACACAACAACAATATAATCTAGCATTAAAATGCCATTTTGTCATTGGATTCTTTCCAAGTTTTATTTCTTTTAACCAGCCTCATCATGCTCTGTGTAGTCCTACTTCATCTCTTTTAAGTTGCAGGTACTGTAACTCGGTACTGCTGCTCTTCACAGAATCATAGAATTACAGAATCATCAACATTGGAAGAGACCTCCAATGCCATCTCATCCAACTATCAAGCCAGAACCACCAAAATCACACCTAAACTGCTTTCCTTAAGAGGAAACAAGACAGATTTTGAGAATGGAATGGGGCCAGATCTTGTGTGCTCATTCCTCATTCTGTCTTGTTCTCTTCCTCTGCCTTGCCTCTTCTTCCTCATCTGGATCTGCAGAAATGCTGCCTTTTCTTGACCACCCAGATCTTTGCTACTGATTTTTTTTTCTTTCATAATTTTTTCTGACTTCCTACAGTCCATTACTTCCTGTTTGTCAATCACAGACTTTTTCTCTTTAAGAAAAGTCTGTATTTATACACTAGAGTGAGAAAATGTGTATCTCTAATTTGAGAGTCCAACCATTTTCCATTTGTAACCAATTCTTCCCTTCAGATAAGAAATAGCTTAAGCTTGCTTCTCAGTGAGATTAACAAGGGGTTGAGTGACATCTGAGGATTGCCCAGGCTTTCTGAACAAGGTTGAATTTAATTTATTGTGTTGATCTTTCCGAATAATTAAGGAGCTACTTTCCTTACCTCTGTGTTAAAAACATGGGCAGAATTTAATAGGATTTCCTTTTTCTGAGGACTATGTGCTCCCCTGGGAAAAGGCAAGAGTCCAAGAGGCAACAGAAATTAATTGTTGGATGGTAAGTATTTCACCATTTCCTTCATCTTGCAGTACAATTTCAGGATTCAGAATTCTTGAAACTCATGGTAATTGCCATGACTCATTTTTTCTGAGTTGTACTATTCTAGCAATGGTATGATTTTAGGAAATTAATGTCTTTAATTAAAAAAAAAATATGTATATGTATTCCTGGTCTTGATCTGGCTGTTTCAGAAGCTTAGATTTCAGCACCTGGACTAAGTCTTTTCTGCATGTCATTCCCATTCTGTCCATATATGTCTGCCTCATCTCAGGTGCAGAATCTGACATTTCTCCTTTTTTGAACCTCATATGGTTGGTGATTGCCCAGTCCTTTAATTTGCTGAGTCTCTCTGCAGGGCTTCCCTGCCTTTGAGGGAGTCAGCAACTCCTCCCAGTTTTATATTGACTCCAGACTTGTTCCCTTCCAGTNGAGGGAGTCAGCAACTCCTCCCAGTTTTATATTGGCTCCAGACTTGCTCCCTTCCAGTATCCCTTCCAGTATCTCTTCCAGTATCCCTTCCACTATCCTGTCCAGTATCCTTTCCAGTCCTGTGTCCAAGTCATTTATGAAGATGTTGAAGAGTATAGGACTGAGGATGGAGGCCTGCAGAACACACTAGTGACAAGTCTTCAGTCTGATGTCACCCCATTCACTGAAACCCATGATCCAGTTGATATATGACACCAGAAATGTGAAAAGAAGCAGGTAAAATTTGGGATTATATTCAGGAAACAATCTGGAATTAGAAGGATTTTTTATCTTCTCATATGACAGACATATTCCAGGTTATAGGCAACAAATTTTACATTTCACCTTTTACCCAAAGATATAATGTTACCTGGTTCTTGCAGATATTCATAGTCATACCCCAGCTCTCTTGAGGGTTTAAAAAATTCTCCATTTCTGTAAAGAGGGATGAAGGGGACCATGTAATTTTCTCGATTGTGCCCAATTGGTGCATTAGCTGCTGGATATACTTCTAGCATGGGCCTATGTCTTCTTAACCATCGTTCAAAAATGCTGTGGAAGAAAAAACATGTTAATTAAGGATGGGGATTAGCAGAAATTTTCTTCTCGAAGATTAAAAGAAAGTGATGGAGGGTTTTTAATTGCTAGGGACAGACTTGCATGCAATGTCTTGTGTTTATGTGTGTGTAATGCTTTCCAAATTTCCAGATTTGGGGTTATCCACCTCAGTGCTGAGTTCCTATGCAAGCCGACAAAAAACAAATGCCTGTGGTGCTGCAAAGAGTCTGGATGTGCTTTCAAATTCCATAAATGTAAATCACTCTCTTTTGGTGCTCAGCAATTCATGTGGTTGTGAGGGATCGAGAGAAATGGATTAAAGACCTCAGTCCTTCCTCCTCACTCTCAGGAACATTTGTTGCTAGTTGTGAAGGGTGATGCTTCTAGCTGCTCTGTCCTGTTCCTGTTCCTAAAATTTCTTAGCAAGGGTTTTCATGCCTGCAATGAACTGTTGTTGCATCGTGATCCTTTGGACTTCACCTAAGAAGTGGAAACATCTGAGAAAGAAGGGATAAGCTGACAAAGCAGATCAGCTGTCAGTAAAGTGTCTTTCTCCAGCCAGAGCTTCTTCACTGACCTTAGTGTCTGCCCCGTTGTTTAGCACGCTCCTCTCTCCCAGCTGCTGTGCAGCTTTATTTTGCCTCTTCTTAAATATGTTATCCCAGAGGCACTGCCAGTGTCACTGATGGGCTCAGCTATGGCCAGGGGCAGGACTATCTTGCAGCCAGCTGGAACGAGCTCCATCTGACATGGGGACAGTTTCTGATGCCTTCTGACAAAAGCCAACCCTGTAGCCCCCTAATTGCCAAAACCTTGTCATATAGACCCAATAGAAGCTGTTCCCCACACCTCGAGCCTCAGCTGCTCCATTCCATATTTCTCTTCCAAAATTTCTTCCATTAGCTGTCTGTAACCACAGGGCTGTGTGTCTGCTCTTCAACTTGGATGCAGAAAGCTTAAAGGCTGCAGTAGAGGAAGTATATAGTGGCATTTTCAACTTAACTACTGAAGGTGTTTAGAAAGCAAAATTAAGAACCTTCCAAAATGTTTTCAGTTCTCCTCCCTTTGAGCTTTTTCTGCTCAACTCTTCACTTTCAGTCCTCAAATCCTTCCTCTGATCTCTGATTCTGTTTATTCACCTGAGTGTGCCAGGTTGGAAGAGGGAAACTGGAAAAATGTTGCAGGGGAAGAAGATTCTTCTGCTTGAAGAAAGAGGACTCCATACTAAATCCAAAGATACTGGTGAGGTAGTTATCAACATCAGGCTCAGGGAGGGATCATTGAATTAATTATCAATTATAAGGGATATAAATGGTCTAACGAGATCTGTAAATTGTGCTTTAGTGGAGATCTTAGCTCAAGAGTTGCTGTTCACTGACACTGGCCACTGACCAGAGGACATGGACTTCCCTCCCCTGTTCCCCCCCAGCTGTTCAGGGACTCGTGTTTTCTCAGAAATACAGTCCCTAAATGCAAGTATTCAGGGGTTTTAGGATCTCTGCAGGTTATCAAGGATTTCTGCCAGTAGATTTCTACCTCTTATTTTTGGGCAGAAATATTGAGAAACATTCTGCATAGTCCTCCCAATTAAAGCCCTCTGACAGTCATCAAAATAGAGGTAGGGCCAAAATCTTGGTTCTCTTTTTAGGATCAAAAACTAATAAATGAAAATATGACTGTGATCATACACCTTGTCTACCCTTCACAATGCAGGTATTAATTTTGATTAAAATCTTCATTTGTGTCTCTCTTCTTCAGTTAATTTCATCAATCCTGCCTGGAGAAACTCTTATCTGAATAATAATATTTAGTTCAAGCTTTCAGGTGGATAAGTTTAAACAATATGAAGACTTCAGCCGGAGTTATCTCAAGAAAGTTTGAACAGAAACTAATCTTTGGAGAACAACATGAAAAGAAATGAGTAGTCATTACAAAAGGCATAGAATATAATGGAGCAATTCAGCCTGAGGTGGGATGGGATGTGGGGAAATGTTGTACTCCAGTCTTTTCCCAGCCAGACTTTTACTCATGCCTTGGGTAAAGTACCCTGACTATCAGAGCCTTCTTTTCCTGGCTGTTGTAGATGGGAGCAGAGATAGCTCTTCTCTGCAGCACAAGGTTCTTAGAGGTGCAGAGATACTCTGGCTGTGGGAACACAGTAATATTTTAAGGAGGTAGGACTTGGATCAGGTTTTTAATGTCCAGTGATAATCCGTACCCTAACTTTGGAATGCTCAATCTGAGGTACTTCCTGGGGCCTGATTTTTGGAAAATGCTGAGCAGTCACAATCTGAAAATCTGGAGGGCTGATGAGCACAAGGTTCAGAGCTAAAACTCATCATTTGCCTGAAATAGCTTTGCAAGAATTGCCCTGAAATGCAGCATCCTCTCTGCATGAGTTAAGCGTTGCTGTTGCATAAGAGCTTTTAATAAGAATCCTTAGGCCAGTAATCTTTCAAGCAGAATGCAAATGCAAAACATTTCCATGGAAATGAACATATGTACTTTTGAATTCATTCTTTTGGATTCCTTCACTTGCTGTGTGGTTCCCACATGAAGTATCAAGCTATGCTTAGCAGTAGCAGGAGCATTGAATTGCCTGCCCTTGCACCTGATCTATAGATTCAGATGCTATCATATGCCTCTAAATCCTGCTGTGCTGAGTTTTGCTGATGCACAAGATGTGTTGCACTATTCATTGAGTTGTTTTGGAACAATTATCTCCGTTAGCTGGCACAAGATCTTATCATCTTGGCTGAAATCTCTTTCATTGGACATATCTGTATGCCACCAGAGAAATCTCAGAAACATTCTTTAAAGCTTTAAGGGTCACATTTTCTTTTACTCCCCTCAGAACAGCTAGTCACGTGCATTTGTCTTGTAGAAGTCTTTGGTTTTTTGCTTTTGGGTTTTATTTGACACTTTGAAAGATTAGGATCATATTCTACTTGCTAATAAAATGATTGGGTGAAGTTGCATTTAAAATTTCAGTTTAAAGTCTTTTTCCCAGCTTATTCAGTAAGATGGACTCAGAATACTATTTTTTTCTTTGACAGATAATCCATGGTGATTTGTATTTTCAAGAGAGTGTTCATGTTTTTTTTTTAATTCTGCGTGAAAAAAATCTGACAGATTTAGTTTATCAGTAATAATATTTTACATGTACTTCATTTGTTTGTATTCCTCCTTTTAAGGGGAGCACTGCCATTTCCCTGCCTTACTCATATTTTGTAAGTTATGGAAGAAGAATCTTACTCTTGTTTTTCAAGAACTATTTCCCAGCTTAATGGAAAAAGAAAACTCCCAGTGGAATCCAGCTGGGGAGAAAAGCCCATGAACAGGGCTCAACTTCAGCTGTATTTCTATTGGTAAAGTACAAATGTTTCTCCTTGGGCATCATAAGCCATTTCATATCAGAGAGTTACATTTTATGACTCCCCAGCCAAGACCATTAACCCCCTTCATACATTTTTAAGGAAAACTGAAATCCTGACGTAACCTATGGCTTTTGCTGCCAGCCAGGTAGTAGCACTGGCACAGTGCTCCTGTCCTTGGGGACTTAACTGAAAAGATTTGGGCAAAAAAAAAATTACATTTGAAGAAAGTAATCACACTTTCTTTTGTTTCAGAGTATTGTGACTACTGAGTCAAACATTGTAAAATACTTTTTTTCTCCAAATAAGATGCTTTCTCCAGCCCTGGCTATATTTAAGGCACTTAGCATCAAGTATTTTCTCTGTCATGCAGAGCTATCCTTTCCTGAAGGCAAAGAAAACACATCTGAACAGCTATGATGGATCACTGCAATTCCTCCATGTGCCTTGATCTATAGAGACAGTTGTTTAATCCAATAACAGGCATGTGGTTTCCATCACAGAAAGAAATCAGTGTTTCCATCATCAGATGTTGATCTGCTTACATTTGACAGAAGTTTTTCTTTTCTTCCCCTAAGCAGTCATATAACTTATTTCCCTTTAGTATCTTGAAAATGTGTGGTGGATTCCTGTTCGTTTCTCAAGAGCTATAACCTTGTAAGACCCTAGGTCTGCAGAGAGACAAAATGTTGAGGTAATTAGCTGGTCCCTTCATGCAGTGACAAAGCTCCTGGTAGAAAAGCCAGGTTTGTGGCAAAGCAGCAAACCTTAACTCCCTAGAATTGTTGGTTATCTTGGCAAACTACTACTCTTATGTTCTCTTCATATGAACCTCTGCATCCTTCCCTAGATCTGAGAGCTTAACAAATCATGAGGTAAGGGCATCTTCAAGGCCATCTTATTCCATATTGCCTTCCTTTCTCGCCATTATTTAACTAAAGGTAACAAAAAGGACATCTAAATACTCAGATCAGGGCTCTGCTATAGCCAATCTCCATACTAATTCTGTGGGAAAAAAAAAAATAGTACTGGGTAGAAGTTTAGTGAGAAGGAGAGAAATCTCTCTGGCTCCTGCAGAAGTCTCTCTGGTTACTTTCTTCCTCAGCATCTAGACAAAGAGAGCAAGCAGATAAGCAGTATAGTCGGAAGTGATATTTTCCAGAGACAGGGACTTTTTTAGCATTGCAATTCCAGCTAGACTGGCATCACTAGGGAGATGTTGGCAATGCTTAGGGACCAGATGGGATGAGAGCGTGGTGGGAAAGACAAGGCAAGATAAAGGAAAGAAGAGCTAATCAAAAGTTGTTGGGAATTTTATTCAGAGAATGGAAACAGAGAGAACCTGGCCTAAGAATAGTAGCAATAAACCATAAAACCTTGAGGCTGATAGGTCTACCTAGAAGGGCCACAGGCAACCAAAACTTAAGACAGAGAAATTTAAAACATGGAAAACTACTAAATTAAATAGAGGTTAGTCTCCTGATAGCCCTATTGCCCTTTGTATTTCTTCAACTGCAAGCAAAATTGATTTGGAAAGGGTAGTTTTTATTTAAAGGCATTTGGTAGATGAAAAAATAGTTCTATCTAGATTAGAGAAAATACTGTTTGCATCTAGAGGACTTCTTCCTTCTCTTGAAGAAGTCAAAGTGCCCAAATAGAATGTCCCAAGTAAGAGGCCCAAGAACTGAAAGAGACTGGAGAATAATTTGAATTTTGAAAGATGCCCTGTCTCACATTTAGTGCCCAGAGAGTCTCAATCTCTCTAAAGTGCATCACCAAAGTAAAAATTATTTTGTAGTGGATGTAATATCAACGTAATTACTAGATTATGATAATCAACACTCTAGGCAAAGATTATTTTTGTGGTAAGAAACAGAATTTTAATATTGTAGAATGGGTTGGATTTAGACCACTGTAGATTAAAACGAAGCCCAGGTTTGTATTTAAATCTTGGAAAAATTGATCATAGGACACAAAAAATTCACTGTCACTTAAGATCTGATTCAGTCAGAAGCCATGTTTGATGTAGAAATAGCTAAAGAATGTAATCAGGTCAGAAGGATTCCCAAAAAATCATAAAGGCAAGGAATATTTTCCCTGCATATCGGAGAATTCTTAGAGACTCTTGCAGGCCTCATTTTACTCTACAGAAAATAGGCAGAGAGTAAAAATAACATACCTAAATTCAAACCAGACACACTGTAGGGGAGTAGGACCTCACCTGTGGGGCCAGTTTGTACCAAACTGTGGCACCCCTAAGTGGTTATACCACTGCAAATCTTGGAGTCTCTACTTTGTTCAATTGTTTTTGCTGTATATCTGTATACAGTTCACTGTAACTGCTAATCAGCTTAATACTTGTGTATACCAGCTCTAACAGGTTCCAAAGAACTGGTCTGTGGTAAAAAGTAATAATGATGCCCACCTGATACGTAGATGCTTTGTCAGTTTAAATTTTTCATTCAGGGAACACATGTTTTGCTTTTGCAAAACATTTTAGTGTGGTACAATGAAAATTAAAGCCATCTATAAAAGACATGGATATATCACTTCTATTTAATTGTGTATAAATAGACTCAAGTATTTTCTTTGTTCTGCTCCATACATACTAGGTTATGCAAAATGAAATTAAATGAGCCGTAGCGAAAAATTAATTAAAAAACCCAAACAAACCCACCCTTGCTTAATGAGTGGTGGGAAAATAGGATTGATTTGAGGATGATTATAAAAGACCACCAATATATGTATATTTTCTTACTGAAAGTATGAATTCATATTATTTTATGAATAATATATGCAATGGGATTATAACTAATAAAAGGATGAGCCAAAACTGGGTTTATGCTGCCAGTGGGAAATACCAAGCAGAGTATAAAAGCATTGCTGTATGTAGGCTGGATTCCTTCCTACTGTTCCAGATAGTGTTGTGCACTCTGAAAAAAGATGCTGCTCACAAGAAGTAAATCTTAAAATCTAGAAAAATGTAGAGTAAAAAAATTAGAGTAGGCATTTTTCTTTATCCTTATGCAAAGCCCCCCTTCTAAGGGCCATTTTCCAAGCGTGCTACCACAGTCATGAGCAGAGGTACTCTTGACTGACTAAGTGTAAGAGGAGAAAACCAGACCTTCAATATCCATTTCTAAGATTAAGTCACATCAGAGGCACTGGCTTATAGTGTAAACTAACTTTCCCTTCAGGAAGATTAAACAGAAAAATTGAATCCAGTGTGCTTTACCTTGTGATGAAGGACAGCTGGAGAGAGGTGAAGGGGGAAGAGGATTCAGTACCTCTGTATGAATTTCTGTCACACAACAAGGAACAAGAGTAGTATTGCAGGTATGCCCTGTGGGAGGACTAGAGTCACCTTATAATGAAGGCTCATGGTCACTCTGTGTCCTTTGCACTGCAGGGGACACAGTACAGATTTCCTCCTGCCTCCTTGTCTCACTTTCCTTGTAAGTGTTTGCACAACCATGCCATAAACAGGATTAAGGAACGGATTTGGTTTAAAACCAAACCTCTTCTTTATTTTCAGTTGTTCTGGGATAGTTTAGGTGAGATAAAGCCATCGATCTGATTCATTATTCTTTTGTGTGATGGCTAGTACCAGCACAAGGGAGAAAGTGAGGTGAACATCTCTGAGTAGCACTAATTACAAGTAGGACTTTTCTTCTTCCTAACCTGTGTGCTGGGTCAAACTGACTTAAAGCAACATTGAAATTGTTCCTATTGTTTCTCAATAGCCTGAAAAACCTGTGCCTCAGGCAAGCCTGCACTCAGTATTAACCATTCAGCTGCTAGACAGCTACTTTGTAAGCCACTAATAAATTTGTCAGGTTCAAATCCAAAGCCATGTCCTCTGTTGTGCCAGGTTTGACATGGAGACTTTCATTCCTCATCTCCAGTTGTGAGACTGAGGCGAGGTCAGGCTGACTGTGCCAGAAGGAATACAGAACATTGTTGTTTAGGGCTCATTTATACAATTTATTTCAGTGTCATGAGATCTGACATGCTGTAGAAGAAATCTGGCAAGTAACATGTATTTGCATTTGGAAAGAAAAGAAATAATAAGTTAAAGAAAGCTGAATTGCCAGCCCAAGGACTCTCATTACACAGTTGTCATCACTTTAAAAGTTGGCACTAGTTGGCTGGTATTGCAAAGTCACCTCAGGTAATTCCCATCTCAAGCATTTGGGAGAAAGATCAGTGCTTCAGTCCTGGAAGAGGTGCTGATGCTGAGGTTGTAAAGTCAAGGCACTGTACTGTTTGCCAATGTATGCTGTTATACTGCAGTATTCTTTTTTGTTCTTTCTGTTTTAAGTTAGCTAAAGACACTACAGGGTCTCTCAGGAGGGTTGTAAACAAATTACACCATCATAATGCAAGTGTCTGATTAAAAATTAAGATGCTGCCCTCGATTATTGTGAAAACTCATCCAAAGCCTTTGAGGCTGTGTCCTCCACTGGTGAATCACTGCTGAGGATTGCCCAGGGTTATAGTGGTTATTCTGTCTAGTCCCAGCTGCTGGAAGACATCCAGGGACTTCCATCATCAATTCCAAGCTGCAGCATGCAGCAAGGATCTTTGGACAATTCCACCTCTTCTCCAAACCCTAGCAGTCCCTGTGTGAAGTTACTGCTATGTCAGTCCCTGGGCCAGCCCCTGGAGACACCTGTGCATGCGTGCTTGCATGTGTGTGCCTGCCCTGGGGGAGGCAGCTGCACATCGGGGCTCAGGTTAGTGCTGCCTAAAGCCAGCTACTGGGGAATCCAGGCTGTGCATGTATATATCTCTATAGGTATGTATATTTTCCCACAACAGGCTTTCATCAAGGTCAGCCAAACAGGGAAAGAGGCAGAGGCTCTTGATGCTGTTGGAATTTTGTGTGAGTGCTGTGTTTTTTGTGTTGATCTGTATATCTGGTCAAGCATGTTTGCATATGTGCATACACATATCTATACACCTAGTGTGTGTGTGTGAGGTTGGGAATATGTGCTCAACCCCAGTACTGGCTGCACCCAAGAACATGAAGCTGTGGTAGCCATACTAGCTTGGGCTTCTAGATTGGTCAACACTTAAAAGATAGACTTGTACAAAGGAGAAAAAGGAGAAAAGATGTTTTAGCCTGGTGGAACTGTCTTC
The DNA here is from genome assembly GCA_013397295.1 of Polioptila caerulea. Classification (NCBI taxonomy): domain Eukaryota; kingdom Metazoa; phylum Chordata; class Aves; order Passeriformes; family Certhiidae; genus Polioptila; species Polioptila caerulea. The sequence goes on from VYXF01008385.1 coordinate 1,545,033, forward strand.
CCACATAATGCTGTGCTTCTGATTTTTTTCCTTGGAGCATGCATTCCCCATGTAGACCAATTATATGAATCTGAAATATGAATATTCATTTTCAGGAAAGATCTGGTGTCTTTACTTCATCTTCTGAACCAAAAGTGGGGATTGTTTTATGGAATTGAGTGGAATAGACCACCTGAAACATTGAGGCACAACATGCAGGTAACATAAAGCCTCTTCCTTATTCAGCAAGGTTGGTATTGGTTGCAGGCTATGTCCTAAGGTACCATTCTCTGAGCAAGGTATAATAACATATACTATGCTGACACCTTCCCACCCACTATCAAGTACCACCAGAGCTTGGGAGCCATGTGACACCTGAAGATCTTGGCACTGCTCTGCCTCATGGATCTCAGTACAAACATTTCATCTTTGCTCTCACTGCACAAACTGGATGTTTGGAAAGTGTCAGATAAAGAAAACAAAGAGAGAGGGGATTGACAAGAGTGTAGTCCCATGCAAACAATCCCACCTAGGAGAAAATCAATGCCACTTTGCCTATGTCCCACCTTCTTGAAAACCTCAAGATTACTGTAGCTGCTGCCTTTATAGAATCATAGAATATCCTGAGTTGGAGAGGACTCACAAGAATCACTGAGTCCAGCTCCTGGCCCCGCACAGGACATCCCCAGGTCACACCATGCACTTGAGAGGGTTATCCAAAAGCTTCTTGAACTCTGTCAGGCTTGGTGCTGTGACCACTTCCCTAGGGAGCCTGTTCAGTGCCCAACAATCCTCTGCATGAAGAACCTTTCCCTAAATAGGGAACTGTTTCCTGAGCTTCTCCTTTTTGAACCTAGATCTCCCCTGACATAGTTCCATGCCATTTATGAGATTTTTTTAGTTTTTCCTTCACCAATGTGATTTAGAACATTTTCCTCTTATCTATCAAACACCCTCAATATATCTGTAGGACTAAGCGAAGAGAAGATTCTTCAGATTTGCCATCTGAAACTTTTCCTCTTTATGTCAAACAACTTGAGCTTCCACAGCTATTTGGAGAAGATGCAGTTGGATCTC
>VYXF01008385.1:1547104-1701354 GCA_013397295.1 Polioptila caerulea
GAGAAAAAGGAGAAAAGATGTTTTAGCCTGGTGGAACTGTCTTCCCACATAATGCTGTGCTTCTGATTTTTTTCCTTGGAGCATGCATTCCCCATGTAGACCAATTATATGAATCTGAAATATGAATATTCATTTTCAGGAAAGATCTGGTGTCTTTACTTCATCTTCTGAACCAAAAGTGGGGATTGTTTTATGGAATTGAGTGGAATAGACCACCTGAAACATTGAGGCACAACATACAGGTAACATAAAGCCTCTTCCTTATTCAGCAACCTTGGTATTGGTTAGGTACAGGCTATATCCTAAGGTACCATTCTCTGAGTGAGGTATAATAACATACACTATGCTGACACCTTCCCACCCACTACCAAGTACCACCAGAGCTGGGGAGCCATGTGACACCTGAAGACCTTGGCACTGCTCTGCCTCATGGATCTCAGTACAAACATTTCATCTTTGCTCTCACTGCACAAACTGGATGTTTGGAAAGTGTCAGATAAAGAAAACAAAGAGAGAGGGGATTGACAAGAGTGTAGTCCCATGCAAACAATCCCACCTAGGAGAAAATCAATGCCACTTTGCCTATGTCCCACCTTCTTGAAAACCTCAAGATTACTGTAGCTGCTGCCTTTATAGAATCATAGAATATCCTGAGTTGGAGAGGACTCACAAGAATCACTGAGTCCAGCTCCTGGCCCCGCACAGGACATCCCCAGGTCACACCATGCACTTGAGAGGGTTATCCAAAAGCTTCTTGAACTCTGTCAGGCTTGGTGCTGTGACCACTTCCCTAGGGAGCCTGTTCAGTGCCCAACAATCCTCTGCAAGAAGAACCTTTCCCTAAATAGGGAACTGTTTCCTGAGCTTCTCCTTTTTGAACCTAGATCTCCCCTGACATAGTTCCATGCCATTTATGAGATTTTTTTAGTTTTTCCTTCACCAATGTGATTTAGAACATTTTCCTCTTATCTATCAAACACCCTCAATATATCTGTAGGACTAAGCGAAGAGAAGATTCTTCAGATTTGCCATCTGAAACTTTTCCTCTTTATGTCAAACAACTTGAGCTTCCACAGCTATTTGGAGAAGATGCAGTTGGATCTCTCATTGCTGCTTTGCACGCTCATTTGGCTGTAGAGGGCTATATAGCTTCCCCTCATTGCTCCAATAATCATGTAGCCCTCCAAATGTTTCTCTACTAGAAGAAAAAATGTCACCAGCTCCTCAAGCCTCTCTTGTGAAAAGAAGCTGTTCAAGCACCAGAGTCCTACAGAGAATTCAGATAAAATGATCCTGAGCAGAGATCACTGTTCTCTGATCCTCTCTCAGAGAGGGTTGCTGCAGTTCTATTCCCCATTTGTTATCACCATTTCCTTTGGTTACACTGCAAACTGCTTAACCCTTCCCAGGAAAGTCATGTAGCTTCCCGAGGCTTCAGTTCCACTGCATGTAAGTCTGGGCTCCCCTGCCACAAAGCTTAACAAGCTGAGAAGTTCTGTAGCCTACTTTCCCAGTAAAGAAACCTCACTGAAATATTACTGGGTTTTACCTTGTCAGAATACTGAGTAGGATGAAACAAGAAGTGCTGAGCCCAACTTTGATCAGTTCTGTTATATTGCCATGTAATGAGTTTTATTTCTACTAAAGAGGAAGATAACTGATAAGCTAAACTTGACAGTAAAGACAAGAGTTGAAAGTTGGAAAAAATGTGTAGGAATCTGTGCAGAGGAATATATTCTCTAGTGTAGGACTAGGTAGTGCCTTAGCCAAACCCAGTTATTGGCAAAATAATCTTATTCATGTGGGAGCTTATTCCATACCTCTGCTGGAAAGAAATGGGTTTAAAAAGAGGATTAGCTGCACTGATATCTGTCAGGTATCTGATCTAAACTCTGTTGCTTTTCTTAGTCAAGTCAGCCTTTGCTTAACACTAATGAAAGTTGTAAAGGACTTTTCTGAGGTACAGGAGAGAAATTCTTGTTCCTTCAATAGCTGTCATTACGTGTATTGTTTCACCCCTTACTGACAAAACAGATCAATGTTTGGCTGGATACATTTGTTTTCCATTCATATTTAGGTCTCCAATGCTGTCCAACACTGCAAATACAAATCCAGGTTATAGATGAGACATAATGTGTGCTTTGTAAATGAGGAAATACAAATGCAACCATGTGCTGCACTGAAAACAGAAGTTAGCATTTGATGGAATGTATAGCCTATGTTAAATTTATCAGATTCCGTTTTGCCATGGTTTGTTGCTAGCACAAAAACATCACTTGAAGTCAGAGACAGTAAAAATGTCAGCTGCTCCAAAGTTTAATAACTGCTTTTCCCTGAAGGGGAAGATAACAAGCAGATTAAAATGGACTGCTGTGGAGGTAGCTGGACTGACTCTATGGAACTCGCCTTTGTACTCTGCAATTCAGTTCTTTTGAGACTTGAAGATTGTCATTATTGAGGTTCACAAGGGCATATAAAACATAAATCACATCTATGGAAGTGAAGTGATAATTTCTTTTGATGAATAGGAGGTAGCTACATGTGGGTGAGAAAAGTACCATGTTTTCTTGTGATTTTTTACAATTTGAACAATTACATCAGCTGTTATTGTAGAAGTGCTGCAGGAAGGAAATGCTAGCTGTCTGCATCAGAGCTCATTTTGATTGCTGTGCCACAGGGAGCTTCCTCCTCCTCCAGCATTAAGAGAATAGGTGAAGAATAACCATGCAGCTCTTGTGAAGTTTCAGGGCAGTGTAACCTTTCCTTTTAAAAAACAGTAATTGTTTGCAAAATATGTGGTATACGAAGTGATCCATTCAGTAATTGTGTTGGCTGAACTAAAATCTTGCAGTAAGACTGATATGAAACCTGCACTTTAAATGGGACTATTTGGACTGAACCTGCTATATAATTGATTTTTATGAACAGAATGAATTATTACAAACATCTAGCCTGAATAATGATACGGCAGGTGAGATGGCCAACTGCTGTATTTCACATATGATCAAGAAGATGTCTGTTTAACCTTTCTCTGGTCATTACCCTAAAGCAAGGTGGAGCAACAGCACTATAGGTTATATGTATGCTTAATCAATAAAAAGAATATTTATCTCCAGAGCCTGTGTCTCTCTGTGTCTGCCTCTTTATGGTCTACCTGTGGATATCCAGAGGACTTATTTAAGGTTACTTTAAATGCAGATGCATCCTCAAGTGCACTATATATACTCAGTCTCCCTCTGTCCACTGGAGGAGTGATGCTCTAAACCTGTACTCCTTCACTTTTGCCTCTAGCCATGGTAGGTGTTAAAAGATAGGTGATGTGACCCTCCAAGGCTGTTCCTGCATCCTTTTGGGTGCTTCAAAATTGCAAGTGCTCAGGCTTCCTGAAGTAGATGTTAGAGCCCAGCTCAGTATCTTGGTGTATGATTTGCCTTTCAGCCCAGACACAGCGATATCAAAGCAGAGATACTGGGGAGCTGTTTCTCAGCAACACCCCATCCTTCCCACTTACACTCTGCTTTCCATGGATATATTTACGTGGTATTTCGCAGTAGATGTGAACTCACTCTGCCCACATCCTGAGCCCACTTTGAGTGAGTCAGCTCCATCAAACAAGCTGAGTAGCTCTGGTTAACATGCTACAAAGCCTGAGAAGTTAGGAGAGAAAGGTTAGCAGCTCTGCTCGGTGCCAAGAGAGGGCTTGTGGTAACAGAGAGAGCATGTGTCCTTCTGCACATTTGTAGACATCCCCCAGGGAAAATAAAAAAATTAAAATGTAGAAATTTCCTGTCTAAAAACTTCTATGCTCAAGTTCCTCCCTGCCTTCTGTACTTAGCTTCTCTGTATTTCATACTTGTTGTAGGAGTTTGTGTATGCCAATAAAACTTGTGACCAAAGTAGTTCCTGGCCCACCCTCATCTCAAACATTCTGCTAGAGAGCAGTTTTCTTCCTCTAAGTCCCTTGTGATAGAACAGAGCTGCTTTCTGTGTGCAGGAGCTGCTGTAATAAGGTGATTTTTTTAAATACCAAGGAAGGATGAGAGCTGGGCTACCTTGCAGCTGTGCCACAGAGCCCGCTGGTGGGATGTAGCTGTGCATGCTGATCAGAGCTCTCTTTCCAGGATATTGCTAATGGCAACCTCTTGACCTGCCTTTGTCTAATAGATTTCAAGTGGCTCCAAGCCATACCTCATTCAGCTCCAGAAAAATATGACTTCTAGGTTGGGTCATTTGCAAATGTAACCTCAAAAAGCAGTAACAGCCTTGCTGTGCCCGTATCAAGGAAAAAAGTAAGAATAAAATTTGTGTTTATAATGTGATTTTTCAATTTCTAGACTGCTTTATTTTTAGCTGATATATTATTGTCTTACTATTTCCATATCTGCTGTACCTCTGTCAAAAGTTTTGGTGTCTCTAAGTTTTTGTATACCAAAGGGAGGAAATAATTCCTTGGCCTCATGCTTTATCTGTGTTGTCTCCCACTGGAGACATTTCAGGGTAAGGAATCTTTCTTATTTCATGTATTAAACAAGTCTGGAAAAATAGCGTTGTTTTACAAGAATTTCTGATTATTCTTTTTGAATGCCTTTTCTTCAAATGTTCTAAACGCTTGAAGCAAATATTTTTTAACTTCTAAAATAAGTTTGTGTTTCCTGTCAACATTTCAAAACAAGAGAACAACTTGTATTTTTTTTTCTTGTGCCATTTTTTGGTTTAAAAACCCTGAGATGACATCCAAGAGAAAACAAAAATGTTCTGTTTCAAAAACAGTGTAAAAATAAGAAGCTTTTATTTTGACATCTCCTGGGAGTGAAAATAAATTTTTTTCTTGTTAAAGCGTTTTTTGCAACAAAATCACTTTTCCCACTTTTGCATAGTGGTGGTTTTTTGGGAGGTTTTTTGGCTTGGTTTTTTTTTTTTTTTTTCAAGTTGAAGAAGATGCTGGTGTTATGGTGAATGTATTGAATCCATAGGGACTGAAAGTGTCCATGAGGTTTGTTGAGGGAAAGGGGTGCTGCTGGTCAGAGCAGGGATGTCCAGCTGTGTCTTGTCTTTGCTATTTCATGAGACAGTAAATGAAGCAATTGTTACCTTGTGGTTCTTTGATACCTGAGAGCCACGGTCAGAGGCTAAGGATATTTATTGTGCTGCACAGACCAGTGCAATGAGATAATCCCTGATGAAGGAGCTTTCAACATTGCAACAGAGGACAAGGCACAACTGAGAAATGCAAACAGACAGGAGGAAGACCAGGCACTCCTGCTCTGGGACTGCAATTGTCCACTCATTTAGGAGGAGTATGGAGGGGCTTGTCTGAAAGCCAAAAAGGTGTGCAACAGAGATTGGTATAATGAACATTTTGGAGGGCTATGTGAGTTCCTTAACAATGATTTGGGGTTGAGCAGTGAATGGCCTTTGCAATAGAAACCAGTTGACCTGATGTGAAGAGAACAAAGAAGCAGCAGAAGGGTATGAACAGAGAAGAACACTTGGAGTTTAAAGGAGTTAATGTGATCGTGATTGCAGCAGTATCTGAGCTGTGCAGTTACTTATGATAGCTGGAGAAAACAGGCCTTATAACAATGGCATCACTAGAACTGGCAGTCTGGATCTAGCTCTAGAGTAATGTGTAAATAGTCTAACAAATTCTAGACTTTGGAGAGGCAAGAGATTGATGTCCTACACATCTACTGTGTGTCTTAAGAAAATTATTTCTAACTTCTTGTTCTAAATCCAGGGCATTTGGAAGTTGTCCTCATTATTGTTATGAACCCTGCCCAGTGCTGCAGAACTTAGGAAAGAGATGAGGACTATTGCATTAGCTGCTGCATGGATATAAAATTGTAAGGAGATCTTTAATGACAACCTCTATTCCCTGTTGCTATATAGCTTTTCTTAGGGAAATTTGTGGGTTGGGGTGTGGAAATCCAGAGTTATAGAGGTATGAAATAAATGAGAAGAAAGCTGAAATATTCAAAGGACAGAAGTGCAGAGAGAAGAGATGAAGATACTACATGCTTGTAGAGATGAAACGTCTAAAAGATCCAGCAGAGAGGAAAGAGTTCCTTCCCAGAGCACAGAAACCACCCCAGTGATCTCAAGTGGGACTGTGGGCTTGTGCTTTCATGGCCTGTGCAGCTGCTCCTTACAGCTTGAGTGGGTTGACTCCTCCCTTGATATTCCCTTGTGCTGACTGTAGAGCATATCTGAATAGTAAAGAGATTTGCAATTAAGAGAAATGCTTCAGAGAGCTAAAAAAGCTCTTGTTTTTGCTGAATGTATATTTTGGTTTCTGTTTTTTCTTTTTATTTTTTTTTAAGCCATTAAATTAACAATAATTTTCAGGGTGGTCACCTGCTTCTACCGTGCACTAAGATTTGACCCCTACATCTTCCAGCAAATAAGAAGGCAAGGAGCCTGATTAATCATTCCTAAGAAAGCTGTTGCCTGGGTACCTTCATACATCTGCACTACTGAGAGGGAATGACCTAAAAAGAAATGGAAGTGTTTACAAGCCAATGTTTTTTCTTTCATCTGAATGATTTCAACTGCACGTCTGCTTCATCTATCCTTCTCTCCTTTTGTGCATCAGGCCTGAGCAGAGAAGGTGAGGGACAGCAGATGGTAGGCTGACTGTTGCTCAGTTTAGAAAGCAGCTCCTAACATTTGGCTCACACCTGTCAGCAGACTCCGTATACACTTGTTTATCCTCCTCTGTACCATATGTTTCCATGCAAAATCAGTTCCAATGATCTATTGCCTTATTGCTATCACTCCTATTATGGTTGTAACTGAGCATTTCACAGTCATTAATGCATTTACCCTGACAGCATCCCTGCTGCGTAGGCATCTAATATCACCCACTGTACAGATGGATTAGCTCAAGCTCAGATCCACAGCTCCTCAAAAGCCTCATTGAAATCGATGGGAAGGAAACACATCTCCAGGGGATGATAGCTTGGGAGAGCAAGCACAGTGGGTTTCACCTAAGGAATTCACAATAGAGTGGGGAAATTCTTCTGTGGGATCCTACTTGGATGCTCAGAGTGCTGGACCATTCTTGGTTTCCTGATGCAGAGCTGCTCCCTGCCTCTGTAAAGCCAGCAGAACTGTGGCTGTTGTCATCACCAGAAAATACAGTTGAGAAGTTATTCAAAAGTCCATTGGCCCAATGTAGTGATAGCAGTCAGCTCAAAAGTATTCTGCCCAAATGAGAAAAGTTGATAAGAACCAAAAAATGTGCTTCTGCTGCTCTGGAGACTCTCTCCCATTTCCTCTATTCTTTGTATTCTTGCTTGCCTCTCAGAAAAGAACTTCTTCGCAGCCCTTCAAGTCTACGTAGGAGAGGAACAGGTTTTCTAGAATGTACTGTATGTACCTATCAGTCACCTACTTATTAATTATAACTAAAAGCATGATTAATCTGTCACAGATAGGGCGGCTAAGTAACCCGAATCAGGCTAATGCATTTTTGTCACCTACACAAAAGGCAGCATTATTCTCAGATTTTACATCTGTGTGTACTAGAACCCATATCCACAGCAGCTGGTGATGCCTTTCTGCCACAGATGGGATGAGGTTGCATCATGCATATCTCTGTTACCCCCACAGAGCCTGTGCAGTGGTTTATTTCCTCAACACTAGTACAGTTTAATGAGGTTATCTTTTGCAAATAATTTTGCCTTTTAAAATTGATAACAACTATAGTTATGTGAATTATTTCCAGGGACTCATAATGACTGCAACTGAAATTCCTCTATGAAAATGGTAAGCATGAAGACCAAGGTGCTACTTAAGCCCTGCAACAAGTAGGAGTTAAGAGGTGCATAGGTCTCCTGCAAGTGTCAATGTCTAAGGAAAACATTTCTTCTGATATGGCACAATATATTTTTTCTCTTCTGTGTTCCTTTTCTCTGACTATTCAATTGATCCATTTTTTTTAATAGCCTAGATGTTGGAAAGCTAATTTTCAGGCACAACTTGAGATTAGTAGTCACACTTGAAACCCTCATACCTCCATCCTGTGAAACAACCAATGCATGGATATGCTAAATCACAGCTAAGCTACAGTATGTAACTTTTAAAATGTCTTCAAGAAAAGCTTTTCACATAAAAGATTTTCAAAACTGACACCTCCAGAAGACTAATTATACCCTACGATAAGAGGAGCAGAAGACATGTAGGTCAGCCATTGAAGGAACCATTCCACTGATGCCGGAGTGACCTGCTAAGACTTAATGCCCTATTTCTGGATGGGTAAAATATGAGGAATGTAATCATTAGGCTCATTAAATGTATTATATATCTATTTATTAATATTATTATTATTATTATTATTATACTATTATTGTTATTATTATTATATTATTATTATTACTATAGATGAATGATACATTTTTTTTCACTCCTCTTATATTTTAAAGATATATGAGGAGAAAAAGCCCAATTTCAATTTTGTCTTTTTACACCTACTTGCTTTTTGGTTAAATTAGATAAAGTTTTATATAAGAGTTTTGGTGTGAATTGCCTGAGACTAAAAGATGATTCTTCCAAGCTGCAATCTGCATCCCTCCTATGCTGCATGCCTCAGTGGCCCAAATGAAGAAACCATTTTGGTCTTCATCTCAATAGGCACCTTGCTGCATGCAGGCAGAGTCCCAGACAGTAGGTTTCTGAGAATGCAGATTTATGGAAGTTTGTACAAGGCAATAGTTTTTTTTGTCTTAAGAAATGCAATAGTCAAGTAACATTCAGCAGAGGAAAAGTAGAAGATGGATGAGAAAATAGAAACTGCTCCAGAATAAGTGTTGTTTGTGTGGTTTTTACAGTTGTTTGCTTAGGTCGTTTTTTTTTTTTTTCCCATCGCTCTTTACAATTTGGTGTAAATGCAGTCCAGAGTAAATTGTTTGTAGCCATTCACATGTACTATAGTGACACAGAAATGAAATCTTGGAATGCTGCCCTTAATGTAGCAATTTCACCAGTTTCTTGCAAAACTGTGCTCTCCTACCCTTTCTTATTAATAAACATGATATCCTTCTGTTTGCTCTCCTTTCATTCTGCACAGCTGTACTCTTCTCTTTCATCAAGAGACAGTCAAAATTTTGTTTGTGACACTTAAATACGGACTTTTTTTCTTCTTTATTTATGAATAGCATGATTGGATTTTCCTTATGGAATAGAAATTAAAACAGCTCTGACATTTAGAATGTAAAGGAATCGCTCCAAATGATTATAGTCGAGTTAAAATGAGTCACTCACTTTTGATCCAAACTTCCTGACATGCACATCCATGTGTATTAATCACTATGACATCATTGAAGAACTATTTTTACCTTTTTAATAAAAGCTGAGTGCATTTGTCAACTCATCAAATTATATTTAATCTAGTGAGCATATGAACTGGTTAGGAAAGGCCTGTGCTTTCGAATAACAGCACAGCTCCTTTCTACATGTCTGAAAATGTTGTGGGTGTAAAAACATGTAAAATGTTTGCACACTTTGAAATGCAGGTGAAAAGCCCACTGTAAAAAAAAAAAAACAAACACATAATGAAATAGTTTTACTATGGAAAATGAAACTTACCTGTCAACAAATGCATGGTGTAATACAAAGATAGGATCATTTGCAGAGCCTTGTACTTGGGACATGGAGCCATTCATGTAGATGTGAAGTGCGTTATGCAAACCACTTTGTGCTGGGTTTGATATAGCAGTCTGTGGATCAGCAAAGCCTGTAGACTCAAGAGAAAATCATACACTGATATGACAATGTGTATAATTCCTCTTCCAGTAACAGTGAAGATCAAAGAACTTACTTTCCCTTCATTTACATTCAGCTTTTTAGACAAGAGCTCAGGAAAACTTGGAAAGGAGTGCTAATATATTTCAAAGGCATAGCAAAGATGAAATTAAAATAAGCTAAATTAAAACTCCTGCCATGTAGCTAATGCAGCATGTCAGCAAATGTACTGCTTAATTGCTTTATATTTTTAAATTTCTTTGTCCATTTTGTCTGGCTGGTAAAACGCCACATAATCCCTATAGACACTTACGTGTGGACATTTATTTATGTCGAGAAAACTTATTCACTTTATTTTCATTTTTAGTCTCTATATTTACAGGCTCCTAAGATAAAACAGGCAATTTTATCTCGTGTACTCAGTCATTTATTAATGTTTATCCTTATATAACACATTCTTTTATGGTAGGACTCAATACAAGCTATAATCTCTAGAGAAGGATTTTGTGAGTAATCAATAATCTTTTACAGTCAGATTTGCAGGATGGAATTCTGTGGACCGCTATTATTTTGGAGCACACTTAAAATATGGGCTTTAGGAAGAGCTTACACAGACCAACTCCCAAGCAGGAAATACTGGAAGATGAGTTCCTGCATTAGTTTTTCTCTTGGAAGCCTGTCTATATTTTACTCAGATGTTATAGCCCTACTCATCATCCCATCAACCTTGCTTCCAACCTACTGGCAAGGACTCCAAGTAAAAGCCAACTCAACCATCTGATCCTTCTCTGGGATTTTCCCAGAGAATAGAAGGAGAAAGCTGTGTTGTCCTCCCAGTCTATTTCTGAACCCAGTGATAGTTCTGATATTTAAGCCATGCCACAAAATCTCTAGTATCTGTCCCTTTTATTTGGTTACTGAAGATGTTTTCTCACAGTTTCTGTAAGCTGTAGGTTGAGGAAGCATAGTAGGGGCACATTAAAACATCTTCACAATTTAATTGTCAAATAAAAGGAGCCGTGAGCAATATGATCATTGTGTTTATCCTCAGTGTTTCCCAAATATTGTTGCAGTTTATCATATCTGCAAGGAGGAGAAAATAAAGATAGTAGCTTTTATCTATGGGAAATTCCTAATGGACTTTGAGCACTTGCTTTATTTACTTATTTGGACCAAGAACTAGAATTTGAATGTGAATCAGTAACATACTTTTGAAGTGAATGTCCCAACAGTCTTACTATTTGACAATGTGACTCACACACAGGGCAGTTTCTGAAGATACTACATGCCTGTAGAGATGAAAGCTTTGAAAGCTGTATTCCTTTTGTAGAAAATCTAAAATGTGCCAACTATCAGTGGGTGTTCAGTTCAGGGGACTGAACTACAGCTAATATAAAGAAAACCCTTCCCTATGAAAACCTTAATGTTTAACATGGAATTTGGGTCCAGAGTTTCAGCTGTTTTGCTCTGGATTTATTCCTCTCTGAGTCACACAAGGTATTAGCTGGGATGTGGCTAGAGTTGCCTTATGAGTAGGATTGTACTCTGAACTTGGAAACCTGAGTTTTACGCCCAACTGGGACCCCGATCTTCTATGTGAAATGATTGCATTGCTTTGCCAGTCTAAATTCCCTTATTCGGCTTTTTTGTTGTCAGTCAACCTCTTTAAACAAGGGGAGAGCATCTGGCACAAACCCACTGGTATCTATAATAATCAAATCATAACCATAGTGCCTAAGAACAAAAATACAATAATAACCATCCATCTTTCTGAATCTATAGTGTGACAAAGCTTTTGAGAAACTCAGGAGAAGTCAGAGTTGAAAACATGATTAGGACATTTGAAGAAGGTAATGTTGGCTTACTATGAATATTGTAAGTCTTTAAGGAAAAGTAAGTCTGGATTTAGGAAAAATAAACATATTGACACCTGCAGATTTTAAGTACATCAGATATGGACCAGAATTCTGGAAGAATCTGCTTGGTGACATAAGCAGCAAAGGACAGAAGTTCTCAAAGTGAAAATTTGGCCCACAGAAATCTGAATGATGGTGAATGCTACATTTCCTAGGTACCAAATAAGGGGGAAAAGCAGAGTAAAATATTATTTATGAAGAAAGATGTATATTCATGTCTGTCCAGATCTCACAGGAAGCAGTGGCAACAATTTTGGCTTTCTCGCTGATGGCCACAGCACATGGTTATTGGAATCAGTCAATTTAGCAATACTTGGACATTTCTGTGAGCATTAACTGGATATCATACATCTGTGGTATCATTCTGAAACAATTCTTCCACTTATATTCCACTGTATTAAGTACATAAGTATGTTTAAGGGAAGAAAAACTTTTTGCAGGGTCTGGGTATACAGCTAGATGTTTGATATCAGACTTTGGATGCTTCTTACATTTCTTAATGCATTGCAAACACTTGATCTAATCATTCATAAAAATACACAGAATACTCATTTTGGCTCTGGACAGCTTTTCATGGAACATCTGCACATAAGCAATTTATCTTAATGATTCAAATTTCTGTACTGGAACAGCTTTAGCAACTCCACCCTCCAGCTCTAAATAATTGGGGTGCATCCAATCAGTGTCAAAGGTGATGTCATGTTTAACCCTGCACGTGAGAAATTCTAATATCTGATCTCCTGTTATGAAAACTCTATATACATTTTTAAGCTAGCATGAATAAAGCCATGATGTGATGTCACTGTGTCTTATTAGCTTGGGTCTTACTCTTTTCTCTCAGACTTTTTAAGACTTCAGCACAGTCAGCTATGCAGGATGACATACTAGAGTGGAGTCGCTCAAAAAGCACAGGAAACTTTGCTGAGGTAGCTGCAGTAAAATCATCTCTAAAGCAGATGTGAGACTAGAGATACAAGCAGTGAGCTGAAATAGGAGTTCCTCATCTCTATATAGGGGAACTCTTCTTCCTCTAGCTGACTTGCCCCATGCTGTGCCTTCCTCTCCTCTGCACTAACTTTACCTTGTCAGTCCTTTTGTGAACTGATTTCACTGACTATTCTGGCAGTAAACTACCCTGGAGTGTGGGATGTCAGGTTTTTTTCCCAGGCCACTAAAATGTAGAATCTTATGTAAGGATATGATGAGAATAAGTGACAGTACCAAAGAAGAAGGGAGAGCAACTGACAAACGGATGGAGGAGACTGTAGTGAGCTAATAAATCATCTTGGCCATGTTGGCTTACAGAAAGTTGAAATACTGAGATATTCTTATAAACCCTTGGTTTATCATGGTGCATCAGAAATAGCTATCAGGACCTCCATTACTGAAGTTTCTCCAGTGATTTGATAAGAGAAAAAACACAGTTTTAGGGCTTCATAAACCTTGTTCTGCTCCTGCTCTTAGCACTGTTGATCAGCAACAGTGATTCAGTGGATTTGAGTAGCTTCACTGAGCCAGGCCAAATTAAATCAGGTGGGAATTTAGACCAAAGTTTATTATAATAGAAACTAATGATGCTGCTCATAATTAAGGCTGCCTGACAGTTTTTAGGATGGTATATAGGCGGTTCTCATTGAGCATGCAATTAGGTCAGGTGTATGTCTTTTAATAGAGTACTTGATTATATTAACTGTGGATTTTGCAATCTGCTAACAGAAACCATAGAAGTCCATGCACGATCAGTCAAGTGCAGAACTTTATGTACTGAAAGCAGGTAGTGTTTTCCTCAGTTGCTCATTTGCCACTGACTGAAGTGCTGTAACTACACTTAGCAGCAGGTATGCTGAGCTCAGAGAGCATTAGCTCTGCAAAGTGCTACAGTAATGGAGGATTCATTCCAACAATCCTGTCTGCTTTAATTATCTTAGGGAACTGCTTAGCATCTCCAGCATCCCTAGCATCATTCGGATATCCATAGTGGTTTTGCAAGTGTTTTTCTGAACTGCAAAACAGCTTTTCTTACAAAATAAATTGTAGTTTTGTGTGACTTTCTAGGCCAGTGGTAAGGACAGCTGGTACTTTAAAGGTCAGACTCAGCTTTGTATGTTGCATGTAGGGGGGATTAATTGTACCCCCAGTAAATTTACAGAAAACACTAAGCTGGATGGTTGATCTGCTGGAGGGCAGGAATCACAGAGTCAGTGAGGTTAGAAAAGACCTTTGAGATCATCCAGTCCAACCTATGACCAAACATCCCATGTCAACTTGACCATGGCACTAAGTGCCATGTCCAGTCTTTCCTTAAACACTTCCAGGGATAGTGATTCCACCACCTCCCTGTACAGCCCATTCCAATGTCTAATCACACTCTCTGTGAAGAAGCTCCCTCTAATGCCCAACCTAAACCTCTCCTGGCACAGCACAGAGCTATGTTCTCTCATCCTCCTGTTAGTTGCTGGGGAGAAGAGACCAACCTCATCTGGCTACAGCCTCCTTTTAGATGGTGATAAGGTCCCCCATGAGCCTCCTTTTCCTTAAGCTAAAGAACCTCAGCTCCCTCAGCATCTCCTCATAAGACACATGCTTCAGACCCCTCACTAACCCTATTGCCCTCCTCTGGACTGGAAGAGGCCTCTGCAGAGAGATCTGCACAGGCCAGATTGATGGGCTGAGGANTCTATGAAGAAGCTTCCTCTAATGCCCAACCTAACCCTCTCCTGGCACAGCACAGAGCTATGTTCTCTCATCCTCCTGCTAGTTGCTGGGGAGAAGAGACCAACCTCATCTGGCTACAGCCTCCTTTTAGATGGTGATAAGGTCCCCCATGAGCCTCCTTTTCCTTAAGCTAAAGAACCTCAGCTCCCTCAGCATCTCCTCATAAGACACATGCTTCAGACCCCTCACTAACCCTATTGCCCTCCTCTGGACTGGAAGAGGCCTCTGCAGAGAGATCTGCACAGGCCAGATTGATGGGCTGAGGAAAATTGTATGAGATTCAAGCAGGTGAAGTGGTGGTTCACATGAGTGCTACAGGTGGAAGGGTGGCTAGAAAAGCTGGCCATTGGAAAAAGACCTGTTGGTTGACAGCAGCTGAACATGATCCAGGGTGTGCCCAGGTGGCCAAGAAGGCCAATGGCACCCTGGCCTGGCTCAGCAATGGTGTGGCCAGCAGGAGCAGGGCAGTGACCGTCCCCCTGTCCTGGGCACTGGGGAGGCCACAGCTCCCATGCTGTGCTCAGTTCTGGGCCCCTCACTGCAAGAGAGACCCTGAGGGGCTGGAGCGTGTCCAGAGAAGGGCAGCGGGGCTGGGGAAGGGTCTGGGGCACCAGTGCTGTGAGGAGCAGCTGAGGGAGCTGGGGGGGGTCAGCCTGGAGAAAAGGAGGCTCTGGGGAATCTCATCACTCTACAACTGTCTAAAGGAGGCTGCAGCAGGATGGGGATCAGTCTCTTCTCTCCTCTCTCCTCTTCTGTTTTGTTGCAACAAGCAACAGAAGAGGAAATTACCTCAAGTTACCACAGGGGAAATTTAGTGGAGATTTTAGGAAAATTTTCTTCATGAAAATCTGGCTGGGCATTGGAACAGGCTGTCCAGGTAAGTGGTAGAAACACCATGCCTAGAAGTGCTTGGAAAACATCTGGATATGGTACCTGGAAATATGGTTCAATAGTGAAAATGGCAGGTTAATAGTTGGACTTGGAGATCTCAATGGCTCTGTGATTCTATGGTTTAGTGATGGACATGACAGTGTTTGATTTACAGTGGGACTAAATGATCTCAAATGTCTTTTCCAGTCTAAATGATTATATGATTCTCTATCTGAGTCCAACTTCTTCCTATTCCCCCTGAGTATGATATTTTTCTTTAATATAGTTTTCACATTTTAGAGAAGTTCAGGTCAGATAGATGCATCTGCTTTAAAACTGGAGGAATATAAGAATTTTAAGGTCATATTCTTGAAGCTCTTTGAAGTCAGTGATGTTCTTCTAGCTTATATTTGTGCAGTATTTATGCCATTGGCAAATTCACAGGAAATTTTTCGGGGTTAAATATTACATCCTTTCTCAGGCGGTATTATTACTCTAATCCCTCTAGAGTGAGCTAGCTGCAAGACCTAAAGAATTTGACCTATGTGACTGGAGTAAATCAAGGTTTGTCATCATCTAATTTAGACCATGTCACAATCTACTTATTTTTTCTTAAAATTTCACTAGAATTTTAATGTGATCTGTGCTGAGTAGTCTTTATAGTTCTCTAGCAATGGCTCTTTGTAACTTGACGACATTTTCTCAGTATGCAGCATAAATTTACCTAGAGGTGGAGGTTCAAGCTGGGTGAGGAATGTTGGCTGTAGCCTGAAACTTTTTCAATTAGAAATTTTCTGTTGGCTAACTTCATTTTTAGAAACTGTTTTTTTCCTGTAGCTTTATGGATTGCTGTGAAAATACTGAGAAAAGTTTTCCAGATGAAAATTTCTCATTTCACTAAAAAAGGAAAATGTCCTATTGAAATGAAATTACATATTGAAATGTTTGATGTTTTATTCCATTATTTCATGGCAGAATAAGAGTAACAATACATAATTGTGACAGACAATGGAATATATGACATGGTTTGGCTTGATACCATTTATCATTAGTTAATTCATGAATAATGAAAGTGATACAGGGTTTTAGAACTTTTTTAATGTTCTCCTGTGACTTTGTGCAAAACTTAGAAGGCCTTGATTTTCATTTGAAGTTGCTTTGAATAAACTAATCCCAACTGTGGAAATCTGCTCATAACCAAAAAGAAAATCTAAATTTTTCAGCCATCCCTTATTCTTAAGAAGGAGAATTCAAGGTGTCACACACAAAAACTGAACTGAACAAGGAAGCCAAATTACTTAATTTGCAGTCAGCTAATCAATTTCTGATCTTTCCAGATGCTTTTAAACTAGGCTGATTTTCTTTTCTCTTGTATGCATGAAGTTTCCAATGAAGCCAACAGTGTTCCCCAGTTAGGACCACGAATCAACAAATCCTATTTAAAAAAAATTGCTTCCAAGGGCAAAGTGTAAGCTGCTCTTAACCTGCTGTTTTTCACTCATAGAAGAATCTGATCTGTCACAGAGTGAGAGGATAATTCATGGGTGCAGCCTCATGAGAGTGTTTTATTGAATGATATTGACCTTTTCTGTTTATGGCTGTTGTGATATAAATTCTTCAGTGACATAATTTCTGTCTCTGTAGCAGCACTTTATGTTAGTCAAACAGAAATTTCAGCCTGCCTGTTGTCATCTGCTCGTAATGATGCTGATACTTGCCCCTTTGAAGGATAAAAGTTTTAGCCTTTGTTCCAGTGCACTGAAGAATGAAAAAGCATAAAGTTTTGCCCAGAAGAGGATTTACTATGTGATCACAAGAATTTTCCATTACAGAACTGAAATTGAGGTGTAAATCTCACATTGATGTAAATCAGGAACTGCTCAGTTACAGTCACTGCCTTAGTTCTGATC
Source organism: Polioptila caerulea (assembly GCA_013397295.1). Classification (NCBI taxonomy): domain Eukaryota; kingdom Metazoa; phylum Chordata; class Aves; order Passeriformes; family Certhiidae; genus Polioptila; species Polioptila caerulea. The sequence continues at coordinate 1,564,257 of VYXF01008385.1, forward strand.
ACCTTTCATAAACCTAGAGTAACTCCAATAAGTTCAACCCACTCACTTTGGATTTCCTTGGGATCTAAAAGGAATTAGAATTTGACCTTAGGTGTATTGGCACAAAATCGTGCAAATAACTAAAGCAGGGTTGAAAAATGTTTCCTTAGAAAAAATGCAAAATGTTAGAAACTACAAAGTGTTAAAAGGTTGGTAAGAAAGCAATAAAGAAGAAGTAGGCACAGACACAATTAATGTAAGTCGCCAACCTAAGTTTGGCATTTTTACACAACAAAAAGCTAAGCTAGCCATTTTTAAGAAAGGAGTTAATGCAATTATAAGGGATTTTCTCAGTAAAATTTCTTTAAAAACTTTCCACCATCTTTTTCGGTATTAGCCATGAATTCTTGACTTCACATTGCAGTTCAGTATCTTGTTAGTTGGCATGAACAATAATAAGTTGGTTGGCAGGAATGTTTGTGGTCCTGTGGTGCAAAGCTGTGTTGAAATAATTCAGGTTAAAAAAACAAAATAAAAAAATCTCCCACAGACTCTGCTTTTGTTTTTGTTTACAATACCAGTAGCATGATGGTAGACCCTCAGTAATTTATTACTTGTTTACTTCAATTCCTTTTTCTCTACTCCTTCTACTCCAGCTTTTGCATCTACTCACACACTTTTTGGAGTAAAATGTAGGCAAACCTCTACTCAGTTATGTCACCTTTTTCTTTCCAATACTTCATGTAGTTTCTGTTTTCAAGGACAGAAAGCACAGTTATGTTCAAAGATACAGACATTAGTGTCTGGGTTCTCTCTAGGCTGCAATGGACAAATCCTGAATTCCTGACTATTTTTTAAAAAGAAAATGGTCCACTTTTCCCAGAAAAGCTTTATGACATTCCACACCACAATAAGACTGAGACTGAACATATTAAAACTTTTGCTGTCTTAGAATCACAAAATGTTTAAGGTTGGAAGGAACCTTAAAGATAATTTTGTTTCATCCCCTCTGCCATGGGCAGGGATGCCACTCACTAGGTCAAGTTGTTTAGGACCCAAAGCAACCTGGCCTTGAACACTTTCAGGGATGGGGCAGCTTCTCTCGGCAACATGTGCTAGTGCCTCACCACCCTCTGAGTAAAGAATTTCTTTCTAATATAAGTTCTAAACCCTCACTCTTTCAGTTTAAAACCAGGCCCCTTGTCCTTTTACCATCTGCCCATATAAAAAGTCCCTCTCCCATCTTTTTATAAGGCCCCTAAAGTACTGGGAGGCCCCAATGAGCTTCCCCTGGAGCCTTCTCTTCTGCAGGCTGAACAACCACTCCTCTCTCAGCCTATCTTCATGAAAGAGTTGCTTCATCCCTCTTATCATCTTTATAACTCTTTTCCTATGCTTTTTGTATTGTTATGCCCTTATGTGGTTCCTTGCAAACCAAAAGCTCTGGGAGATTGAAAGTAGATAATTTGATTCAGCTGATATATGATATTGTAGAAATACATTTATTGATAAATACACAATGTGTTATCCTTGCTTATTAGCAATTTTACAAGATTCAAAGGATTTTTGTAGACAGATAATTAAGAATTTCTTTTGGTAAAGAACTTTTGCTTACTAGCCAATTAAAAAATTCAAAACAGGTTAAATAACTAGAAAGCTAAAAAAAAAAGCTAAATCTATTGAAAATTATACTAAGTGTCATTTTTGAGGGATAACTTAATCCATGTTCCTTAGAGTTTGGGAAAAAGTCTGCTGTGGAGTTCACAGTGGAATGATGTAGACATAATGTGCCAGCTGGCAACATCCTCTTTCACCCATGTTATCCAGCCTGGTCCCTGGAAGACAGTGAATTCCAGGGCAAAGAGGTGTCCTCCATGGCTACGTGGTTACAAATGGTTGTGCACGAGCAGATTATTGGATGTTCTCCTTTTTTGCTGTGCTGTATTTTTTTGCAGTGCCTGGAACTGACTGTAGCAGGAGACAGTATCTCCTAACAGACTTAGGGTCTGATCTAGTCTGTAGTTTTTAGCTTGCTATCAAACACCTTTAATGTGGTTCTTCCTGTCTGCTGCTATTCCAGGTGAAAGCATAACTTTTTCTTTCTTTTACAGTTCTCCTTCATGAAATAAATTCGAACTGCCCAGAGTTTGAAGACTCTAACCCCAGAGAGAATCAATTTACAGATGGAAATGGTGTAACAGAATAAAGCATGTTACCTTCCAAAGTGTTTCGGAAACTGTAATTGGCCATTTTATCCATGGGTCCAGATTCATACTGAGTCAGTGAAAGGCAAAATTCGACATCAGCTGAGGATGGGAGCCTTGGGGTCCTTGATTTATCATTGTTTCCAGGATTTCTCCTTATAGGCCCTTCGCCTGTGGCACTGCATAAAGCCTGTTGGCTGTTGTACTCCTCAGACCGAGTGCAAATGACCTGTATAAAACATTTTCTATTACAGGAGTTGCAATTACAAAAAAATAAAAACAAAATAAGTACTTCGATGACTTTTTTTAAGAACAAAAAAATGTACAATGTAATAAGTTTGTTTCAAGAATTTATGTTATTTTTTATGTTTTATGTGTATGATTTTAATGTAAGATTTCTTCATAGAAAACAACCCTCTAATACAGTGCGAATTTTGAAGTAATACATGATCTGTGTTGGAAATTACACATGTGAACTAAAGCATCAAATCATTCACGCTCTTGAAAACTCACTGATGCTAAATTCAGTGTTAACAGGACACAGAGTTAAATCTGCTGCTGAATTTGCTAAATGGAGGAATTTTGGCTTCAGCAGGCTACTGAACAAAACCATAATCACAGATTTTTTTTACCCCACACAGTAAGAGTGGGAAATGTTGACTTGAAATCTGAAAAAAAATTATTATGAAAATTTCTGTGTGTGTTTTGTCAAGGTAAATGGACACTTACTTTCTCTATGTCTCAATGATGCTACATTTATGAAACGGGAAAATTTTCTGCTGTACTTCCTAGAAATGTTGGGGAGATGAACTTATATCACCAACTGAAATACTGTAATGATGAATATTGCAAAAAGATCTTAAATAGAGAGATGGATAAATATGTTAAACACTGCCAGAATGCAGCATCATTTATACAAATGTTCTGGGTTCACAGACAAAGTCCAATTACAATTCCATAAAAAGTCATTATTTGTCAGATGATCTGCAGAAGCTGTCAGTCCAATTTGAACCTCTTGGAAGAGCAAAGTAGTTCATTGGGGGGGTCTATGAGAATGAAACTGAGCACCAGTGGTTCAGAATTTCCACAAGTTGTTTTGTATTCTCATCAGGTAATGTTGAGGCTCTGAATCAAACTCAGCTGTCTATTGTTTAGTTTTCCTTCTGAAAAAAACACCAAAACAAATAAAACTCCAAACCACCAGAGTTTAAAACACAGGACTCTGCTGTTAGCAAGTAATCAATGTGGTTAATGAGAAATTTGGGTACAAAAAGAATAGGTCTCATTAGTGAGTGAGACATCATAGGAGAGAAAACACCTAACACTGAAACCTCAACTTGTTTTATCCTGAAGGTATATTCTATTTCATGGACCAAAACAATGAACAAGAAAGTGAGTGAAAGCAATCATCTCTGCTTTGAATGAGATGGAAGAACATAAGATTCTCTGTAGAAGAAAGTGGGTGGGAGATTCATTTCACCTATACTAGCCATGTAGAAACTGTGAGATGGAAGCAACACTTTAGGATGACCTCTGCAGTCAGGGGAGGGGGAGGCATTTCCTGAGTGTGATTCAGCTCCCTCAAACCAGATGCCTGGTAGGTAAGATGTACTTACCTCTAGGGGTGCCTAACTCTCTCCATTGACTAAGTCAATGAAATAAAACAAGTTAAAAAATCAATGCAGAAACTGTCTCTGGACTGCAGTTAGCAAGGGAAGCAAAATTAAGAGTGTTCAACTTAATGCTCTATTTCTGCATTTGGGTGGGATGAATCACACCCTGGAGGCTCAGATGTGCTTCTGAACTAACTAAAGACAGAGCCAAAGGCAAGTTGATGTGCTGCTGAACTAACTTTTGAACGACTGGAAGGAGATCAGATGAATCCTTTTGTAAGTGATTTGACAAAAGATTCACAGATGTTTGATAAAACTGGTGATATAACACAGAGTCCTTAAGAATCTGGAGTTCTTAAACGATAAATTTTCTATGAATATGAATATAGTGAAAAAATTATTCTCATCTTTTTTGGAGTACATAAGAAAGCTTATCAGTGCAATTTATCCTTAGACACTTCTCTGTTAGCTGCAATCTGTCCGTGTCTGTTAAAAGTACTGAGGTGCCCCTGGAGGCTGTAGGTAGATTTCCAGCAGAGTTGCACAAGCATATTTGCCCCAGAAGCTCACCAAATGGGTCAGGATTATACCTTTAAGAAGGACTCAGATCAGAAGTTTGTCTCTAAGGAATCTCTTCTAAGAATCTCCACCAAGAAAGGAGAGATAATGACAGGGAAAGGCCCACAGTTATAAACACAAACCATTTAATGCCAGTTTTATGATTGGTTTGTGTTGCTGAGTGGGTTGATTCCCATTAGAAGGAAAATAGGTGGATGATTCAGGAGAAGCTCTAGTAATTTCTTTGTTTATAAAAATGTACCATTCTGTGTCCCTAGAATGAAGATAAAGGCAAATGTGTCTTGGCTGGTGAAGCTCAACCAGTTTCTCAGTTGTCACTTGGCTCAGAAACTTCCTTTGTGTGGATTTTCTATCTCTCCTTTGGGGTTTATCTAGTTCCATATCTCCTGGGTTCTCCATCCTGCCATCTCCTATCTTTCATCGTTTTCCCACTGCCCTGGGGATATATCCCTATTGTGTCTTAAAGAGGAGTCACATGCTGTATTCAAGACCCAGTTTTCAGATATTCAGACAGGGAACCTTCAAACATGTGCTTAAATATATCTCTAAACAAAGAAACTTTTCCCCTTTGTTTTGTTTATCCGTTTCAGTGGGATTTAAGGTAATTGTTAATGTCATGAGGCTTATAAATTTTTAGAGTACTAATTTTTTTTTTTTCCATTTATGTCTCAGTGTAGCCCTCATTAACTGTCTGACTAACCAAATTAATCCTAAACAGAAGCCAGATGCTACAAGGCATTTGGAAAGTCATGGCCAAGAAATGCCACAAGATAGGTGCCGGGAATGAAAACGCTTGTCTGTAGCATTTTTCTATTTCTTATTCTGAACTAAAAATTAATGCCTGGTCATAAAATTAACCAAAATGCTTTTCTAGAAAGATTTAACTTAGGTGATGTTAATTATTATCTATCCTGAAACTATAATTTGCTGTTTTAACAGTTATGCAATGTGTGATTATAGAGCATAGATCACTCAAATGGTTCTTTCTGGATATAATCTGCATAAAGCATACATGAAATGGGTCACATCATTGCCTTCTTTTCCTTCAGCAGGAATACTTTCTACTAGAAATGTGTTAGTTTAAAACATGATATTTTATTCTCTTTTAGAACAGTCTTGAGCAAATTTCTCAGTTCACCCTGGACAAGTCTTCAAATTCCAGCTGCACCTACTTGTGTGAATTCACCAGTTCCAGGGAAATTGTTAGGAAGATACTCTGAGGAAAAGCTTATGTAAGTAGCGAGCAGAGCAAGTACCAGTAGATGGCAGTCCAGAATATGCAGCATCGCTTCTGGACCTTGTAACACCCAGCAAAAAATATCCCTCTGTGCACTGCAGTTGAGATCTTAAACACAGCTCTTCAGAGAGTTTCTTAGAAAACAGACTGTAGAGGCTACTGTCTCACACCTTTGGCAAATGGGGAAGCCTTTTGTCTTTTACTTTGCAACTTTACTTTGCAGAGACCAGCCCCTGTGACTAAATAATGGGAACTTCATTGCAGAAGATTTCAATGACGTTCAGTATTTTACCTGCTGTCTTTAAATTCAAAGCTTTGGGGAATTTTGTGACAGATTTCTTGGGATTACTTTTGCTTATTAGATCTGTGCTCACAAGGACATTCAACATTGGTAACATACACCTAAACACTTGGGGGAAGAGGATTCTCTATGATATTGAAATAGGTGTTCACTCACAAAGTGATCTGAAGTTCCTCAGTTTGTTGGGGCAGTAGAGCCACTCAAAGGGCTAATCCACACACCTCTGTGTCCTTTAGAACTGATCCCTTGCACTGCTTCTCCTCTGAGGCCACTGACCCCCCCTCCAGAAGCTGTACTAGCATTTTTTCATAGTGCTGTGTTGCAGATTAGATATCCCAAAAGAACCACTTGAGACTACAGTCAGAGCAACCACTTGACTTGCTGAAGTGTGCCATCCCCAGAGCTGTGATGTAGGCACCTCACAGCCTTCCTTGACACCTCTCCTCACCTCTGTCTGTCCTACATTATGTCTGGACCCCTGAGTTGGAGCCTTGGGTCCCGTTACAGAGCCAAAAGAGATTTTGTACTGGGTCATTGTCTTTTTTTGTCTTCACTTATTCTCACAACCTTGCTTGGGAATGTCATTAAAGCACAGCTCTCACATTGGATTTAAAACATTTGGCAGCCATAAAGAGGTTTAATTTTTTCTCTTTTTTTGGCTGCATTAGGGCCTGGCATAATTTGATCCTAATTAGGTAGCATCCAGAAGCCATTTACTTACCAAACTGGGAAAATACAAGGAAATCCCTAGATAGAAGTTGTACCTTGGGACCTTGTTTTTATAGGTGAAACTTTGCAAAGTGTTGTATCTGCAGCCGACCAAAAGGTTTTTAAGAGATTGTGCATATTTGTATCTGGGTCTTCATGTACTTCATGAATATTGGCCAGAATGGAAAAGTTAAACATGGAGAGAATTGAAAGAAAAGGAGAAAATATGCAAAGTAAAGCCTTGAAGAATTTCTAAGAAACATCTAAAAGGGTAAGGTCCTTAATTGTCTTTATTTTCCTTATGGCCCATACATAAACTGGGGGAGCTGTGAAACAGAAGCTAAGAGGAGAAGAGAAAAACATGAACTGACAGCATTAACACAAACCTGGGACCTTCAAGATATTTTCTCAGCCTTCAGTAAAAATTGACTGAGTTTCACCTTTTTGCTTGAAGGCAGCCCAGAGCTGGAGGGCAACCTATACCTGATTAAGCGCCTCAAAATTGTGCTGGGCTGGAGTAGGAAAGTCTGTTAGCAGTTACTGATGAAGTGTTCAGTATTCACCAGCACCTCCTGGTCTGGCAGGCCATGGTTCCCTGCTCTCCAGCTGCCTTCAAGCTGTACCATCCCTGCTTCTGTCCCCATGTCTACCATGAAATCACTCTGACATATCTCTAGAGAGAGATGGTAGGCTTCTTCTGCTGGTAAATTATTATGAAATAATAATTTTTATGAAATCAATCTAGCTATTGATTTCTGCACCTCTAAAGGTGTATATTCATTATCTTTTACTTGATGTGATTCCTGAGCAAGCATGGCTATGCACTAGTGGACAGCCAGGCATCCAGGGACATGGAGGCTGAGGATGTCCCAGTGGCTGCTTCTGCTCTGCACAGATCATTATATCCTCCTGCTGTGGTCATGAGGTGGCATGTGAAGAAGTACCTCTTCCTATCAGGAAATGTTTCAAATTTATAATCCATGTAAGCATATCATAAAGAACATGCTACATAAATTCTTTCTTTATAGTTACTCCTTTTGGGCTCTTGCTTTTTAATGTACCAGCTTGTAGCTGACACCACACCCTATTAGGTAGCAACAAAAAATAAAGTTTGTGAGTTCCTTGGGTGTCCACATGCAGATGGATGTAAGACTTTGGCTGATTTAAGAATCAAGAAGGGCTGGCTTCTGGTGTTTATATTTCTGAAAAATTCCTGAAGTTTTTAAAGGTAGATGTAAAATAATCCTTCAAATAATGCTGTCAGACAATTCAGCTAACAATACAACTCTCTGATAAAATGTACTTAGAATTAACTGTGTCTGAATAGCTGAATTCATCTTTCTTATGAAGTCATGTTTTCAGGTAATGGATCTAAAATACTGTCATTACTAGTTCAGAAGCATTTTATCCATTTTCTATTTGTGTAACTTGTTTCTCTTTTGTAGTAGCTTTGCTTTTGTATAAGTGGTTCTTCAGGGTGATATGGAATGAAGTGCTAAGGGAAATTTTCCATGCTTACAACAAAGAATTGGCAGCAGGCTTACCCCAGCACATCCAAGAGCAGCCAGCTCTCCACGTTATGCAATTGCTTCTCTCAAGTCTTAGGAGAGACAGAATAGAGGCAGCTGAAGTTGGTGGTGTTTCCTGCTTACCACAACAGCAAACTGAAATAGCACTTAGATTCTCCAACTTTATTTTCTTCATCCTATGTCTAGCACACTGTAGGGATTCCCAGACTCTAATGTTAACTGCCAGCAGAGAGATTTTGCTTTTAATTTGCCGTAGGCTTTTATGCATTTGCAACTCAATTGACTTCAGTTGTTTCTTGAAATTAGATCTGGTGTAGAAGAGAAAAATCCTACTACTAACCTTCTACTGTTTAGAATCATAGAACAGTTTTGGTTAGAAGGGACCTTGAAAGGTCAGATAGTCCAACACCTTTGCCATGGGCAGGGACATTTTCAACTAGTTTGTTTTTGTTTTTTTGGGTTTGTTTTTTTGTGGTTTTTTTTCCCACAAATCCATTATTTTGAATATTGTAGAAAAGAGCACTAAAACAAAAGATATCTCTCAAAATGTCATGGAATATCTCCAATTCCCAGATAGTTTTCTGTTAAGTTGACATGGCATTGCAGTAATTGCTAAAGCATTAGTATGTCTCATGCAGTCCTAATGCCGAGTGTAACACTTGAATCATCACAAACAAGTAACTGAAAACATGAGAAAACCCTTCCCACCCCCCCTAAAACATGAGCTAAGCAAACAAACAAAATCAGTAAAGATTCCTGATAGTCTTGCTGGTAAAAAAGAGGCAGGAATCAGAAGTGTCACTAAGATGACAAATATGAGAAAAATGTGGTTGGATAATTCACGCAGCCAAGTGGTAACAGCAGCATGTTGAAGAAAAAGTAAGGTGAAAGCAAGAATTTCAGCATGTATCCATGGGTATCCATGTTGCCATGGCAACCCTTCAATGGAATAATGTATTTTCTCCTTTCTTTGGGATAAAAAAAATAAAAGAAAGAGGGGTGCTGTTCTGCAAATAGGCACTTTACCTTTTTAAAAATAAATCTCAACCATTTCCTAACATAGCAGGCGCTTCTTTGTTAGGCTTTGGAGACACTTTAAATTCTAAAAAGGACACCATATTATTGATGTGCTATTCAAAGGTTTCTCTTGCCCTCTTTTTATTTTGAATGCTTGCTAAAAGCCTTAATTCCTTCAAATTCCTTCACATTTCTGGATCCTCCTCTTTTTTTTTTTTTTCCCCTCACTCATACTGTTTAGCTACAGAGCTTAGATAATCAGAGCATTCTGCAGCAGATCTGTGGCTGTTTTTGGGTTCAAGCTAAGGCTATTTTTGTTCCCTTTTGATTTTTCTGGAGTGATATTCTGATCTCTTATTTTGTGCTGCTTGAAGGAACTGTATTGACTGTTATTCCTTATTAAGCAATTGTTTAAATTTGGATTCAGTGCTAATAAAGAAATATCTTTACCTCAAACTCATGACTGAAAATGCAGATCGGTTCAATCTCTTTCATTCTTTCCCAGGATAAGATAGAGAGCCATACATAGATGGAAGATGTTAGAGGAAAATAATAGCATTTGAAGGTAAAGTTATCACTTATCTTGGAAATTTTGATAAAATTGTGACATTTCCAGAAGTCGCTGAAAAGTATAAGTGATAAGCATTTCCAGAAAATACCTGGAAAACATCAGCAAACAACTTAGGTGCTCTTACCTATCTACACTGACACTGAATGTATTTTAAATATAGCATACCTTTTATTCCTGCACCTCTTAAAGTAATACAAAAATATCTTTTAGACCAAATTGTTCCATAAAATAAAAAAAAAAAAATTAAGAGTATATTCAAGAGAATTGACTTTAAATGAGAAATTATAAACCTTACTGGTTCTTAAATATATCAATTGCTACTAATAAATTTTCTGAGTATTTATTGCCAAGATGGAAATATCTTAGGAATCTGGACACAATTAATAAAGCCTTTGGAAAAAAAACCCAGAAAAGCCCAGCTGAACACAACTATCTGACAACTGCATGTCTTTTAGAAAATATTGCTAGTAACTTGCTGATTCCTCTGTATTACCTATCTCCTCCTACCTTGGTTTTCTCATCCAATATGCTGTATTGATAGTTCCACTTGACACAAGTAACCAGTGCAATTCTGGTTTCATTTTATCCACTTTACCACAGGTATGGTTTTCCCACAACCATTTATTCAGCTCAGTGCAGAACAGCATAAGATCCACTCCTTTCTGATAATGGAATCTGATTAAACTAGGAGAGTTCAAGATTCAAGCTGCTGGAAATAAGAAGAATTTTAGAAAATGGGATGAAAATGCATATTTGTATCTGCATCTATTTTATGGTAATGTCTACACTAAATTAAATGTGTCCAGGAAATTTCCCAGGCACTGAGGCCAAATGACATCAAATAATCCATGTCTATGACAGTAAAATAATTTTAGTATCATAAACAGGGTGTCTCAATGCAAACATTCTCCTGGGAATGGTCCCTGAAATGGTACCTGTCTGAGGGAGAAAAAGGCATTCCAGAGAATAGCCTAAATAGTTCTGTTACTGTATTTCCAAATGCATTGATTTAGAGTTATACACACCCTCTATTATTCAGAGGGCACGAGTCAAGACTAAATACAGAACAACCAGCCCAGTAAGCCCAGCTAGATGCTGATTTGTAATATGCCAGAATATCCCAGAGCTGCTTGAATTTGTTAAATCACTGGTACTGCCTAACCTTCATTTGGGTTGTTGTTACAGAAATAAACAGAAGACATATTTAGATGAACATAAAAATGGACGTCAATGCCAGGAGCAACTGTTGCTTTTGTCATGATGGAGTGTGTCTATTGAAGCTAACAAACCTTTGTCATTGTATTTCAGGCAACATGGCAGTGGTGAGCAAGAGACAAAACAATGCACTCAGAGTTAGAACAGCATGCTGTAGTTCAGCTATATGAGACCTTATCACTTACATATACACATAATTTCACTGTGTTTTATGGGCTCATTTGACATGATTTTAATTGGCAGGAATCACTATTGCGTTTGCCTCTCAGTCCTTTTGAGCAACAGAGATTATTTCTTCTTTTTCCTTTGANTACTGTGTTTTATGGGCTCATGCTTTTAATTGGCAGGAATCACTATTGCGTTTGCCTCTCAGTCCTTTTGAGCAACAGAGATTATTTCTTCTTTTTCCTTTGAACTACTTATGTGAATTACACAGCTGATTCTTCTCTGCTCTGAAGGTTTGGTTTACTTGTTTGTCTGTTCATTTAACATTGACAGGTTAGTTTAATTTGATACCTTTTAACTTGTGGATGAGAGGAATACACTGGGAGAGGTGTAGAGTGCCTGAAAAACCTTTGCTTCTATTTCCATCATTCAGACACCCACTGTTTTGCAATAGTGCTAGAAATTTATGTACATAAATCCTGCTTCTCTGACCTAACTGGCACACCAGAATCACGCATGTTTAACCTGCTAAAGGCCATGATTGTAAACAAAGGCATAACTTTCCCCCTTTCACTTTATTTATGTTCTTATTTAAGCAACCTAAATCCTACAGTCAGGAAGAAATGAGACAAAGTTACAAATGAACAATTCTAAATGAAGGTTAGGTCCACATGAAATCCAATTTGCTCTCCAGTACTGTTTACTTTCTCTCCAGGAATATCTAAAGGAAGGCAGTATAGCTAAGCCCACATCTTGTGCAGCTCACCTAAGTGCTTAAAATCAGATGGGATCATTCCCTTCCCCTTTCCTTGGCCGGTTCTTACCTGCCACGAGGAGAAAATTGATGCTGGGCTGAGTATATTAGGGTTGGTGGGATGTCTGCCTCCCATGTACTCATCATTGCAGACCTCACAGTCCTCTGCATCTCGCCAGTCCCAGTAGGGGATGGTGAAGTTCTCATCACCCGTTATCCTTTGGATCTGGCGTTCCCACATCAGGAGAAAGACCCGATGCCAAGGCAGGAAACCGGGGGCTTCGTGGGCAAAATCAATGTCCCGCCACACATTGGACCCACCTAAGAGTGTGTCTCGAGAGGCATAATAGTGCATCCACACAAAGAGATCATACACATTGATGTCTCGGAACATGGGGTTGGAGCCATTGTTCATCTGAGTGTACGTGCCTGTGGCAATAACGTAGTCCTGGCTGGGGGTGTTCTTTGCCAAGTTAAGATAGGCAAGAAACTTGTTCTTCTCACTGGCAGTGAGCTGGAAGATGTTTCTTCTTGTTTTCACTTGCCTTTCAGTGCAGTTGAGCCCAGAGAAGCCAAATTTGCACTCCCCACAGCTGAATCCCATGAAGTTGCCTTCACATCTACACGTCCGGTTGTAAAATACAGAAGGCCAGTCCTCTCTGTCATCCACTCCTGAAAAAGGGAACTGTGGTCCCAGTGGAGCCTGGGAGAGAAGGATATTCTGGCAGGATCCTCTGCTGGAAAGCTCCCCACAAGGGGACCCATCTCCATCCCAGGGGGGACAGCACTCCTTGCTCAGCAAGCTCTCCACGTTCGCACAGACTCTGGGGAACTGCCCAGTGGACGGCTGAAGGATGACGAGCAGAAAACCCAGGGCAAATAGCAGCATACTGACAGAGCAGCAGGAGAGCATCAGCGTTATGCTTCAGTGCATGGAGTGTTCTCTCTGACCCCTCCAAGGACCTGCGTGTGAAAGGAATTCCTCCCCTCCACCAGGAATGCTTCACTGCTGACTTCTGCTACAGTGCACCCTTCAAAGTCCTTCCCCATTCCTACACGAGATGCATTTACACACAAAATACACTTCAGGGTTAATCTCATTATCACATGTTCTAGGTGAAAGCCAAGTGACTTTCCCCCCGCCCCCTACAAGTTTCAAAATACAGGCATTTATTATAAACTTTCGTCTTCTGCCTAGCACATGATTGCTCTCCCTTGGCAGCTGGAGAGGAAGTACAATTAAAGTTTGGACACTGAATCAATTTTAAGTTCTTAGAATTCTTAGTTTGATTACATGCCTTAGAGTAAATGGTTGGTTAAATAAAGATGTAGCTGGATCTGGTTGGTTTAAGAGGAAGAAAAATTAACGTAAAAATGAAAAAAAAAAGAATTTTTGAGCAAACTAATTTTTTTTTAACAGGTAGCAAAAATAAAAATGTGGTTAGATTAAGTATAAACATAAGGCAGAACAAGAACAAATAATTTGACTTAGCATTTTTATATTTTAGTGTAAACTGCCTCTCTCAGATTAACATATTGCAAAGGGAGGTGAGGGAAGTAACATGCTTTTCATAAGAAAATAATTTTTGTTCTCCTAGAATTGATAACGTTTTCACAGTTGATGACACACAGAAGTCTGCATGACATGACAGTCTTCTCCACAGTTTTGTGGGGAACACAGACAATCTGCCAATAGATTTCCAGAAAGCACTTTGAGCATCTGTCTCTGGATCAGGAAAAAAAAACCATTGACTCCTGTTTTTCTTCCATCAAGCAGTTTGCAAACACCATATCTGTGTTCTTTACTCAATATGTTACTGGGCAGCCTCCAGACCACCCACCTCTTTCTTCTTGTACATTAGCCTGAGCAGAACTGACAGAGCTGCATGAGCAGATTTAAAAGTTACACATTCTTTGAAGCTGCCCCTTGCAAGAGGACAACTGTTGTTTTACTGCTGGGCAAAGCACACATGAATTATCCATTATTTTCTTCAGCAACTACTGCTGTTAGTCAGAGAAGTTTTCTTGGGTTTCTTTTTGGTACTAAAAGCTTTGTGAATTATTTCCTTGTGCTTAGGGAGGGCAGGAATAACATATAGGCAAATGAAGTGAGAACTTTGCTGGGAAGCAAGGCCTTTGCTGGGATCAGGAGGTCATCACATGACCATGCTGAGGAGCACGAGGTGCTTTAATCCTGTTGGCTTCTACGCCTCAGGTATTCCAGGGGATTATCCCTGAGTTCCATTTCCAGGGAGCCTGTGATGGGGGAGCCTGGAGCAAGAAGGACAAAGGGAAAGTATTTGCTTTTTCAAAAAATATTTCTAACCATAGTCTGATGTTTACTATTTTTTCAACTGATTCCCCTGGTTTCCATGTTAGGCTTGTAAAATATATTCTATCATAGAAAGGCTACTTGTTTGATTTATTTTATTTGTCTTTGCCTTTTTGGGAAACCTTGCCATTTCATTTACTGTTCTCCCCACGGATGCTACTACAAAAATACTATACATGAGGAGAGACCCATCTCTGAAGATAGCTATATATATTTTTTAATTTTCACTGAAAAACTACAGGGATTGAGAGAAACTTGAGGTAGAGCCTCAGATTGAACCAGAAAAGCCCTCAAATATGTATTTATGCAGTCATACACACAAATGTGTTCCATTCCCTGTTTTAATATTCAAATGAGATTTCATGTTTAATGTTACAAAAGAAGAATCTGAGCCTTGAGAGTTGTCATATGATGAGTTTCTGAAGCAGCTGGTTAACCACGGAATTCCCTGTGCAGTGGTACAGGCAATGAGAAGCTTTGTATCTGGAGTGTGACTCAGGAGCAGCACACGCCCCTCTTGCTTTGTAGAGATGTTAATAGTTACTAGAAAGAAAACTCCCAGAGTAGTGAGAAGTCTTCCTGAAGCTCACCTGCTGGCTTGCTTGCAGTGTTAGGATCAGATTTTCAACACTGTGCTGCTAAACCAAGCTTTGCAGAGACATGGCCTGTGGATTTTTCATGTACTTATGGAAAAAGACAAGGAACATTCCAAAAATGTAAAAAAAAGTTGTAAAAAACAAAGACATTGAATGAGGGTTCATATCACCTAATAAAATTAATTCTTTGCTTCCTCAGAGCTAAGTGGGTTGATCTTCAAAATATCGTGTCTTCCTTTTACAAAGTGCCCTGGAAATTTCTATTCTGTGCTACTAATACTGAAGTGATTCAAGCTTCAAGTAATATTTGTGGGTTTAAAAAACTGTGATAGCTGGATGGCACCATGAAGGCATTATCTCTCAGTATTGCTTGTTAATTACTTGTTAGAAATTCTGTGGGGATTTTAGGTCTAGTTGGCTACGTTGAGTGGGTAAAAAAGAAATTTGGATGGGGAAATGGAGAATAATTAAATTTGTGGTTTTTTTAAAAGTCAAGAATAAAACTGTGGAGAAATAAAGGCTGGATAGAGAAAGCTGATGCTGCTCAATTACCAGTGGAGATAAGAATTGTCTAGAGAAAAAGAGTAAGAAATGGTTATTTGAGATGGATAAGTATGAGGACCAGTTGACAATTAGAGAACAAGTGGAAGGACAGATAGTCTATTAACCAGACAGGAAATTCAGTGTGATAAACCAGTGGGCTATGATTGTGTGAATCAGTGAACGTTACCAGATCAATGCTTTTATTATGTGGCCATGTTATTTTTGATCTGATACTGAGAGACCTAGATACAGACTTAATGCATCAGAAAACAGGCATTCAGACTGATATGAAAACACAGGACAAATATTACAGGAAACTTCTAGGAGCAAGAAAAATGTCATTGATCTGCAGTCCAAAGGAAGGGAGAAGAGGTGCTGATGCAGAGCAATGAAAGTATAGAAACTATAGCAAAAGGCAGTATAGAAACAGGCAGTTTCTCCCTGTTGTATACTGAAGATAGCAAGTAGCAGAAAAGTAGTTATTGATCTATCAATCTACAGTCTGCACAAAACTTGCATCAGTCTGCAGAAAACTTGCTTTACACTTGTCAGTCTTGATGACAAGACAGTATCTAAGGGGGATGCTAAAGCAATATTTCCTACAGTTTTGTTACACTCCACTTACACTTCACCTCTGCTTTCAGATCTTTGCTGAAAGGCAGCCTGACTTCTGCATGCTGGGTAAAGTGGACATTTTAGTTTGTGGCTCTGAATGTTTTCCTATTAGCTTTCAGAGAAAAGTGTCAAACAATTTCTTAGTACTATATGGCTCATACCTGTGTCCCTGATAGCAGGCTAAGGCCTAGATTTACTAGGTGGATAATATTGTGCTGTCTCAGGAAAACCCTGTCTCTTCTAAGAGCTCACTGAGGTTGAAAGCATAGAACGTTTTTCAGCAACCTACAGGGAAATTATTCATTTTTTCTGGGTTAATGTTCTACTAGTTTTCCAAGGGAAACTTGTCTGCTGAGTGGCTGGACAAGCAATCCACCCTGTGCAAAACTAGTGGTGGAAACAACTAAGGGAGAGGCAAGACCAGGCTTTGTTCTGTTGGAGCTCGCCTGGACTGACTCCCCCATCTCCCAAAGCTGCATCCTCTGCTCTCATGACAGGCTCCCCATAGTTGTGTCTCAACCAGCTGCAGAGTTTTCCTCTTGCAGTTAAAAGCCTATGCTCTTCTTCCTCCTTTCCAGCATCCTCTGATTCAAGTGACTCCTCTGCAAGCTGACTGGAGGAAGCTTTCTCCTGGGCTGCCCATGGTGGTGGGCTTGTCTTCAGTACCAGCTGAATCTAACAAATGCCTCTAGGTGCTTCTCACAGACTTGTCCTGCTCAATTTATCCAGCTCTGCAGAGAAACAGAAAAAAAATAAAAACTACTAGTAGCTGTGTGTTGGTTTGCTCTGTGTGCACACTTTGGAAAACAGATAATAAGTGTATTAAAAACCACAAGAATGACATTTAGCACAGAACAGGTCTCAGCAGCTCCTCGTGATAAGGCAAACACAGCTGTGAAGTGTCAAAAAACTAAATTTGGGAAAGGAATGAAAGAATCAGTTGGGACAAGTGCAGGTATATAAATCAGCTGGGACCCTTGGAGGCTGAGGTCACCTCATATAACCTCTTCTGGACCCAGAGCAGCTAGGCTTCCATTAAACCTAGGTTTTGCTTATAAGCAGAAGTACATCAAATAGGCAGTTCAAATTCATATTTTTCCCTGAAATTCAACCACACATTATTTTATTCATAAATTGATCCTTTAAATACTCAAAAGTGGTGAGGGGAATACTATAGTTTTTTAAAGTGTATCTGAGAGATTTGCTGAGGTAAATAAAAACTTTGTGGATGGCAAAAGAACCTGAATTTTACAAACCAACAGAATATCCTAAAAAAATTTAAAAAAAACTCATAAAAAATGTGATTAAATCTGGCCAGTTCTACTGGAAAGAAAATATGTGCAGAAGAAATTAATATCACTTGCTGCTTTCAGATTTTCCTTTGAGTATTATCTTTACCTGCAGTAAGCTTTACCTCATTTTGGTTTGAAAGGAAGTTTAGCTGGCTAGACTTCCAGAAACCTCAGAAAACCCCTTAAACTTTATGATTGGTATTGCTAGTGGGTTCTTAAAGTCTGCAGGTTTTTTTCCTTGAAATCCCTTTATCTTCGTTACTCTGGCAGAGGGAGCAATCAGATAAAACAGTGCTGACAGACCACAACATAAAACATGCAGATATCTTCCATGAGATACAATGAGAGAAGGAAAAGAGTGGGAAGCAAATGTTCCCTAATTCCCAGATTACTGCCTGCATAAATGCTTTTTATTGTAAGATTTACAAGCAGAAGAATGTGCTGGAAGGGGCAAGAAGGATATGACCTGCAAGCCCAATGGGTCCACAGGAGGATGATGTGTGTCCTTCTTCTGCTTCTTCTGCTCAACTGAGGGGAGATCACATGGTCCTTCACACCCAGATCAGTGCAGGGAGAAAATGCAGATAGCAAAGAAGACAACTATAATAGCTCCACTCACGTTTCTATTAATTTAAACCTCTCTACATCATATGAAAGATAAGGGGAAAAGACATACATTGTTTAGAATTCTAAAAGTCTTATTAACCTTCCTTAACTGTCTGACAGTACTCAAAGGCACAGCTGCATTAAAGACTCAAATACTATATGTGGTCTCTGATTTTCCCCCCTTTGCCTGCCAAATAATGACTGTAATGAAGAATCAAATTATACTGAATTTTACATTCTCTGTAGAACTTCACTAATTATTCCATAAATAAATAAATATATAAATAAGACCTTGACATTCAATTTCACTTCAATGCAAACAGTGGATAGGAAACTCTATTACTCAGACTCAGCATACTCTCTGAATAAAGAACAAAATGTCTTGTTAAGACATTTGGTATCTGGGAAAATGAGGAAAAAAGTCCTTCCAATGTAAAATTATTCTGATAATAGCTGACAGTTTTGAGTAACAAAGAGAAGGGGAATTACGAGACATTTTTCTTATTGTCCCCCTTAATTTTTTGCCATTACAATGCAGTGTGTTTGAAACAAACAAAAGGAGAATTTTTTTTCTTCCTACAAGTCACAATTAAGTTGCTATGCTAATTGTAGCTGAAAGTGTTGATGAGTGAAAAAACTGTCCAAATGAATACAGGAAAGAATAAGCCACAGAATCATAGAACATGAATGCACCATCTCTGGATCCTGAAATCCCTGAACTCTAAATTCCTCAAGGAAGGGAGATCACAGTCTTGTTCTGTTCCCAGATCCACGGTGCATCTGCCAAAGGCCATTGAGGAAGCAGGATAATGGACAACAAGGTCCTTCATTTTGATCATTCCTACGACAAAAGTGAATGAAATATTGCAGTGGTATCTTCAGCACAGATGTCACCAGGCATCTGGTCTATACTGCACAACAGTGCAAATAATACAGCATATTGGTATTTGACAGCAAGATCCTTAAAGCAGCTAGAAAGAGAAAGACACAAAGATTTGGTGTTTATTTTACAAATTAAAAAAAAATAGGCCTGCTTTCAACTTTCAGAAGAAAAAGCAAAGATCTGGAACAAAAAAAACCTAACAATTTTGTGGGTAACAAAGCAGATTTTGTTGAGAAGCAGCAGTATTCATATTCATATGAATACTGTAAACATTATTTGTGCACCAGTTTTATGTCCTGGGAGGCTTAATGTGCCTAGAAAAACATTTGAAAGAAATGAATGGCCAAGTGTGTTCCTGGAATTCCTTTCTTCTCTCCAGGCCAGAGAACAAAGATGTAGAATATACCAGAAATAAATAGTTTAGAAAGCGACTGACGCATGAATTGTGCGGGGTACTAAGGTATTAAATAAGACAAATTATAAATTTTAAGAAGTAATATGTTTAATATTTCTGACATAAGTGTAAGAGATTCTTGTGACTTAAATGGCTAAATTAATCTTAAATTGTCCCTGGTCATATGAAATGGACTTGACCTAAGCAATTTTATCATTCTTATCTTTTTGTTAGAGTATAGTTTCAAGAAAAAAACTTCAAATCACATAAAAATGTTGAAGGCCTTGAGTGGCAAGGCTAATTTCAGAAACTGTGAAGGACTGAGTGGGTTTTGATCACTGTGATTCAGCATATCACTTGGGAGGTTGGAGAAGCAAAGATTTCTGAGTGAGTTCTCAAAGGAAACTTTATATCACACCTTCCATTTCTATAAAAACACATAAAAATATTAAAGCCCTCATGCTTACGCCAGGATCTTTTGTCACCCATTTGCTTGTCTTCAGATGTAATAGACATAATGTATTTATCTCCCTACAAGGAATATTTAGCAACATTAGAAATTAAAGGATTCTATTTTTTTGTGTGTATGCTCACTTGCACTGATGCAAAGTTGGGCTTTTGCACACCACAGACTTGGGCTGATACACCAACAATAAATTGCTACACTTCTCAAATAAATTCATTGTCAGAAACATAAAAGATTTTGGTGGAAGCTTTGTGTACATTAGTGAATTTTAGGGTGATCTAGCATTAAGCACAGCCAAATTTATTTTGAACTTGTTCTTCCACTCACAAAAAACAAAGCCACATTTAATGTTATGTTAGGCAAAATTCATTTAAGCATGTGGAAACTGCAGGGCAATATGGTGCATCCTAATAGCACATGCCTACCAGCATGACCAAAGATCTCTTCACTGCTAAGGAGTGATAAATACAGAGTGAGAGAAGGACTGAAAGTGAGTCACAGTGTGAAAGTTACTGCCAACATACATATGGTTAATTGTAATTGCCCCTTACACCAAAAATAAGGAGACACCAGTGGAGAGAAGGGACGTCAATCCCTTTTGTATGGATGCTTTCTTGAGGAGTCTGGGGTTTTTTCAGTATTTTATTATTATTTTGCAAGTTATGATTAAAGGCAAATACTGGCGCAAATGCCATGTCAGATTCCCCCACGGAAAGATACAAAGCTCAGAAATTCCTAAAATCATTTGCCTGTAGCTTTTCTATATGGAGTGATGTCTCAAGTTTTCTAGGTCTGATATTTTGGGATCTCCCAGAACTAGAAGTAAGTGTCAGTTCTGCTCTACTTTTGGGACTGTCTTCATTTCATGAGGGCAAATCTCCTGTTTTCTATTTCACTTTCTTCACATATTGCACTTTTACTCTTTGGTGAGCCTTACTGTTCGGTGGGCCTTACAATTTGGATGACAGGTGTTTTTTATGACAGTTACTTTAATGGGTGACTTTGTAATTGTTTTTGTTTTTTAAAATGTCCCTGCATGCATTTGATTTCAGTGTGATCAGTATGTTTCTACGTGTAACATCTTTGGCTTTGAATACATTATGTCATCTAGAGAACTGCAAATGGTTAATTTATTGGCATGACATAAAAATGTATATTTTACCTTAATTCTCAGATAGAGAAAATGAGGTGGAGAGAAACAAAGCAGTCCTGTTCTGAGGACACACAAAACCTATCTTTAATGTGTTTGAGAAATGTCTCAAAGCTAATAACAATAAAAGAATTTAATTTCCATGAACACAATGCAGAAGAGAGCTGATTGCATTACTGTTCCACTTGTGCCCTTCTAGGTGTCCAGTCATTTCACCCTGAAAAAGACGACTGTGATAGTGCAGTTTAATCCCTTTCAGAAGGTGACAAAGTCTCTCCATCACTAGAAAGAAAAGACAAGGTAACTAGTTCAGAAGCAGACATCTGAAGCAGGCTGAGACGTAGGAAAGGTGATCTTAACTTTACATTTAAGCATGCATTGCCTCACCAGGGCAAACCTGAGCAGTCCTAGGGCCCAGCAGAGATGCCATGTGCTGCCTCCATTACGGCACTGGTTTGAATTTGTCTTCACTGAAACATTTCCTACCTCTTGAAAGCAATGGGAATAAAATCATCCCTGAATGAGTTGCTGATAGAGTCGCCAGAGGCACCTATCAGAAAAACAAACTTGTCTATGCATTATTGGGCTGTACTGTTAAGTTTACATTAATTCTACAAAATCATCCTTACAGAGAAATAGGCTGGATAAATGCTCTAATTTCTAAATGAGAGCCATGCTACCTATATATTTCAAAGTACAGATAAATCGAAGAACACAAATTCCTACAATATCAGTTGTTTTGTGACTTTTATTGTATTTCTAGACAACCTTCTGCAGTAGAAATAACACTAGGAGATAAGTAGCTTTTCTAACAGTGAACAGTATATTTCCAACAAATAAAAGGAAAGTTCACCATTACCAGATATATGAGCGAATACATGATGTGAAGTATTTCTCCCTTTCTAGAAAAATAGTATTGAAGATGTAAAGCAGAACTATTTAAAATAAAATATCCAATTTTGACTAAAGGAGTCTGTACATATGTTGACTTTGAAATGCAATTTCTATGGAAACAACAAACAAAGAGGATATCACAGCGAGTGCCAAGCTCATATTCATGCCTGGACTGATTTCAAGTCTTTTCCTTGCTGAGAATTAAAGCTGAAGATTTTCATGCTGAATTCTATAATCAAAGTCTTCCAGCATGTTATTTTCATTCTTTGACTTCTCTGTGCTTCTTTTTAATAGCAAGGCATGAATAACACTTTTTTTCTTAAAGGCTAATAATTTTGAATTCCCCAAATTTTGATGTATCTACTTGTTAAACATTTTTCACTTTCAAATATTACAATATAAAAATAACACTGCAAAAGTATGCACCTGAGTATGTCAGTCCAGGTTTTTATGATCACAGCAGAGAAATTGATGATTTTAATTGAAATCAGTATGGCCTTTTCAGACATCTATATCACAAGGATCTGAAATGCATTCTATAAACACCTATTTCGTACTATTTATCCCAAAGGGGATCTGCAACACACTGTCTCTCTATATATGTGTGTATGTGCATGTGTGTATATATATTGCTAAACATAAAGATGTTATTGTGCATTACACCAAATATAGTAGGTACAAATATAGAATAATCTGTATTTATCAGATTATTTTCCTAGGGACAAACACCCAATTTTAGAAGAATCTTGAAAGATGAAGAAAAAAACCCTAGGAGACTTAGAAAATAATTTGCATTTTGATAAACTAGGGAAATCTAATAGTTAAGACGGTTTGTTTCATAATTAATAAATTCATTTTGTGTTGCAAACCCTTTACTGACAAAAAGGTGTTTTGGGCAGAAATAAAAAATATGACAGAAGTTTCAAATTTTAATACAATGAAAATAATTGTGAAAGATGGTGTTGGGAGAAAATATTAAAGCTTACAAGATGTAGAATATGCCATGCTGCTTGTAATTAAAAAAAAAATAAATGAAAATGAGTAATGTTTTGTTAAACAGTGTGAGAAAAAGGTGTCTAGATAAATTTTTTTAAATTGTATTTTTTGCAAACAACCAAAGAATAATCAGGACTTTTAAGGAAGATTTTGCAGCTGCCATATACTTCTTTGGAATAGAGGAGATAGAATAACAGCTATTGCCAGTTTTTTAAACTTTAAAACCATTAAATTTTCAGAGTTTCCTTGATACTGCAACACATATTGTATGAGGGTACAGAACAATTAAAATGTGAGAAGCAGAAAGATTCTCATCTGAAAATATAGCAATATAGAGAACACTGAGGATCCTCATTCCTGATCTTACTTAAATAGGTGTTAAATTTTGAGTTTGAGTTCAAGTTGATTAATAGTAATTATAACTTTCTTCAGCTTAGTTTCCTTCTTCCACTTTTCTAAAATGGAAAAAAAACGCCAAACCACTGTACATCAAAAGAAAAAGAAACAGAGAATCAGTTTATCACCAAAAAAAAAAAAACATTTGAGCCATTATATTTTGGGTTTATAAACGATTTATCTGAAGGTTTTAATAATTTTGGGTTTTTTTAAAATTTATTGAAAGATAGCTTAAAATTCCATTTTTTAATTAAGATTTCATGTATTTCATTAAGATTTCTCAAACGAAACCTTTATTTGTCTTAATCTCCTCTTATGCATTTAGCCAATTTCAAGCTCAATTTGCTTTTATTTTAGAGTGATCAAACCTATATTTATTAATGAAAAACTGACCTTTTTTTTCTCTTAAATATCTGTTCAAACATCTGAAGATACACAATTTGGCTTCAGAACAAACACACACATGCAAGAGGAAAACTCATAAGAGCAAAATATTTCATTAATTGCTCGATTTCAAATGAAAACAGCTTTATTTTGACATTTACTTGCAAAGTCTGTTTTTGTAATGTACAGGTTTTGTGTAGCCTTGTCAAAGAAAAGGGTGAAACTAATTAAAAATCAAATTGTATCTGGGAGACACAATTTCTTCTGGGAGTTAAAGTGCATATATTTATTTACCTGCAAGCAGGTACCTCCATGGGTGTGTGACAGGTGAGATTTAGGAGGGATTTAGTTCAGGTCTCTGGAGATAGACTTTTGAGCCATTTCAGATGGAGAGGACTAGGAGACAGACCAGGAGCAGACTGGTACAAGGTAGACAGAAAGTTGATGAAGCAGGCTGAGGTGTCTCAAGGGAAAAAATATCTTATAAATAATTTTTCACTGTTATGAAAAACAATCTTACTAAATAATGTCATGGTAACTTTTGTCTTATTAGCCACAAAACCATACTAACAATTAATGAAAAATAATCTTAGTGTTCAAAAGGCATATTGTGATACCAACATAGATTGCATGTTATGTTTACATCCACCTTGAACTGGAGTTTAGCTGCAGGAAAGAGTGGTTCGCAGAACAGCTTGAAAACCTTTGAGGAAATTATGCAGGCTGAATGTAGTTACCTGTGTGGCCTTGAAGCAAAATGTGAGCGTAAGTATCACCAACTGAGAACTCAAATTTCCCTCTGCTTGGCCATGTCCTCAATGCTTTTAGCCTGTGCTGCAGAGAGGAGTCTCTTGGGTGAGATGAATCTGCACAGTTAGTGCTATGTGTAAAGCATAGCACATTTAGACCTGTGCTATGTCTATGAGGAGCCCTAAAAAAAGAATTAATGCATTGGGAAGCCTGACTGTTATTCTTTTTTTGACAATGGCCTCATTATTTTATCCTGCTAATCTGATTTTCAGAGATTTGTACAATAATTTTTTGTACATTAATCCCTGAAACTATGCTTGGAAAGCCCATGCTATAAATACCACACAACTAATGTACATGCCAGGAGTAGACAAAATTTACAAGAAACAGACAAACCTCAGAATAATAATTTCATTATATCACCCTTATAAATCATCCCAGCTGTTCCGACACTTTAATTACAAAGTGACACTTCCAGTCTCAAAGTATTGTGGCCTGTGTAATAAATCATTCCACTTGATACACGTTATGAGTCTGACTACTGTAGAGGAGTCATTTCATAATCCATCTCCTTTACAAAGGCAGAGAGTATACAAGAGATTAAATAATACAACTACAAAACTCAAAAAAATATTGTGTCAATCCTGAATTTATTACAATGCATATACATGCAATATATGTAGTGTTTTCCACATACTCCTTCCCAGTATCCCACATAAGCTTCTCTGGGGATTGCAGGTATTTGCTGAAAAGCCTGGGAGAGGGAAGCAGGTGGCCAGTTCTGGACCTAATGTACCCAAAAAATGATATTTTATGAAAGCTGCCTGTAAAGGACAGAAGCTCCAGAATAATTTCACTAGGCAACTTGTAGACAAGGGAGTAAGAAGAAAATCTGAGTGAGGAAAAAATAAATGTGTATGACTTATTTTCAGTCTAACACTCTCTCAACATAATTACAATTAAGGAAAAGAAGAAAAGATAGAACAGTTTGCTATAAACAGTGGCTTTGGGATGTCAGAATGAAAATGAAAAAAAACAAGTAATAATAGGAGTAAATGCAGTCCTAGCATGGAGCTGCTGGGCTCTGCTATTCTGCTAGGCATGCACAAAAATTCACAGTAACATTAATAAAGGCTGCAGAGACAGACAGTCTGTGATCCATACTCCCATTCCTCTTCAAATTTACCTACAGAGTTATTTATTCTGCTGTCTTAAATCATAAAAAGCCATTGTTGCTCAAGAAAAAAATGCCATATTATATCTTCACTTTATGGTGTGTTTCATCACAGACCTAGCACTGAAGCAGCAGGATTGCTGGCAACCACGTTGTACAGCCTCTCTGAAAAGTTGTTTGCAATAATAGATGCGTTGGAGGGAGGTCAAGCTGTTTTCCACAGACAGAGCAGTGGCTTAGTTGCTAGGAATGTTCTCCTTTCTTATCACTTGGCCCTTGTCTCAGCTGCATCTTTCTACATTCACTTTGCTGATTTCAGCTTGTTATCATCAAGCTTTAAAGGCATTTGACTAAATCAGAAATATGAATGCTGTAATTAACATCGATTTATGCGCATCCCCCTCTGCGAAGATGAAATAATTTCACGGATGTCTTGGGACATGGAATTTGTACATGATCATATTAACCTCAGCCTACCAAGCAGTGATCTATATGCTGTGAAGCATTATCAGGCTGGAATAGAGATATCCATTATTTTGCTCAAAAAGAAGCAGCTTCCCCACATACAATAATTGCTTTTAGATATTAATTCTTTCAGCATACATCCTGGCTACAGTGTTAACATTGTGTGGTGCAAAGTGGTATCCATAATTAATGAGCAATTTGAATCTAGGCACTCATGATTTTAATTTCTGTGTTGTTATTTTTGTCTTTGTTTTTAATTTGTGAGATTAGAAAGGAAAAATAATATTATGGTCTCTGTTGATCAGGTTTACTTTTTATTCTCTACTTACTTACCTTATTGAAAGTTTCATCTTTTTGTCTGTGAACCAGTAAGGTTCTGCACATAAAGAAACCCATTCTGAAATCAGCTCCATATGGACAGACCATATGGGCACACTAGTCCCACTGAAATGAACTATGGTTAGCATTTCTTATTTCTGCTATAATAACATGCATGAGTCCCTAACCATGGGCCTTGTTGTGCCAGGCACTGTACAGACAAAAGAAAAACTTAATCTTATTGCTAGCAGATAAAACATCACAGTACAGCATGAATGCTGCAAGTCATTATGGTGGCAGACTAGATTGTTAAACAGCACATATTGGTATTACCCTGTCAGATTTAATGATATCACCATTTTTTATATCATTCCCTTTATTGTGCATCCCTCTAGAAGAGGTCATTCTCATTTCCTTTCTGGGTATAAATCACAAGTGTTCTTTCCTGCTGTCAGTGAGGTTGCACATATGTGTGTTAAGGTTAGAATGAAACATCATTTTGCACTCCTGACATGTCTAGAGAGGGAGGTGGCTGTGGAATAAGGGATAAAGGGAACATGTAGTGCATTAATAATCGTACAGGAGCTCATTGTTCTTGAAGATGGGTGCAGTAAACTATTCAGTAAACATGTCCACGTGGAAAGGCACTGTAAAATACTGATTCCATATGAATTTATGCCTATAGTGCTTTACAGATGTTCTCTTTTTAGGAAAATCCTGTATAATGACACAAGATTTAAACCAAAGGTTTATTTCTTGACAGTTATATTTTTTAGGCAAATATTTATATGTGAAAGCTGGAAAGAATGATGCTGATCCACTCAACTAAGCTGAGGACATGTCTATGTGTCCTAGGAACATTTTAAAGGTGACTCTTCAGAGAGAAGGAAGAAAAGATGGGAAGGCAATTGCATATACATCTTTTGTGATTTCCAAGGCTGCTCAAGATTTCACAATCAAGCTCTTTCCAAGTAGGTCACAATTTTATTGCAAGCTGCTTGCATGAAAAACAATGGTGGGTAATAATCTGGAAACTGAAGATTAAAAATAAGAGGCAAAACCTTAAGAGTTATGATAATATCCCATTAAACAATTTATCTAGGGCTGCAATGGATTTTCCATTATTAAAATTCTTTAAATCAGGTTTGGAAGGCTTTTAGGAAGAGATGCTCTTGCTTAATCCAAAGTTATGGGCTTTACTTACAGAATTTCGGGTGAGAGCATCTGACCTGTACTATGCAAGCAGTCAGGTTAGATGATCATAATGGTTCCTCCTGGCCTTAAAATCTATCAATATATTAAGCCTCTCGCTGTAATGCTCTGATGCAGAGGCAATTTACATCAAGTTCTGAAGAGCACTTAAATTAATTGTTTCATTAAAACCCATTTGAATGCTTCTACATCTTGATGCATGCTACTTCTGGGTGCCTCACAGATTTCATTTGGAGATCTTCAGCTCCAAAGAGCCTATTATGTTTGCCTGGCCTGACTTGTGCCTTCTGCCGGCCGGAACAGCCTGTTCCTGGGGAATTCACGCGGCGAGGAGCCCTGACACCATGTCTAGTGCCCGTGGGTGGTTCCCTGGCTACCACTGGGAGGTGCTTCCAGCGGCTCCGCTCAGCGCTCCCCTTGGCATCATGAGGAATGAGTTCAGCTCTGTGTGGGAGCGAATTTCAGATCTTTCCTACACCTACAGCCTTATGCCAAAAATAAGATGCAATCATTTGTTTCCTAGGTGATAACGGCGCTGAGCATGTGCAGTCCCCGCTGCCTCTAAAATGGTGAAGCGTGTTATCAGCCTTCCTTACAGTGCTTTTGAGGCAATGTATCAAGCAGCTTTTACTGCAGAACAAATGGCTCCTTGATTATGTACAGAAGGGGGAAAAATGTATTGAGGTTTGCAATTCAGTACTCATTCTTGGCAAAAGTAATTTTATTCTATTTGTTTGCTTTTTCTGTGGTAAGTGAAGAGGAGAGGGAGCAAGAAATGTCAGTTCCAAGGTTTCTAAATAGTAGAAGACCTTTTAGATGTTCTTTCTTGATAGTCTTTCTTAATCTGTATCTTTATGAAGCTGCAGAAGTTCTAGTTCCAACCTTGTTTTCTCATGCAGGTTTTGGAAGCTTGTCAAAGCAGAATATCATCCAAGTGTGTCTTATATCTATAGAGCATCTGAATGACAAAAAAACATAAAAATATTTGAATTGTGCTACTGTCCATTGCAGGAGACAGTAAAGGGTAACATAAAAAGTAAAAAAAAAAATTTGGTATCCTTCTGGATTTTTTTAGTTCATTTTTTTTTTCAATATTTTAAATTTCTGCAAGTTTTGAAAATATGCAAAGAATTTCTGATTTATTGAAATATTTCACTTCACTTATCAACATCAATTTCCTTTTCATTTACAATAAATATTTATAGAAAATTTTATTTTAAAATCTAGGATTTTATTGAAAGATCTACTGAAATTTCTTTGTTGTCAGAAATTCTTGACTTCTTTGGTACAATGTCCACTGGAGGGCAAATTAGTGATGGCTCTTGCTACGTATTCTATGCCAGTTAAGGCAAATATTTAAGTAACATAAATAATAATTTTTTAAAAATCTTTTGAGTAAAATGGCACATATCAGTATCTGTCCACTAATCATCATGGACAAACTGATGAGATTTCCCTATATAAAAAATTTTATAGCCCTACTTTGGGAAGCCGAAATTTCATGATTTATAATCATCCTGATTATAAGCCAGAGTCTAATTCCAAAGTTTCACACTCCTTTGTCCAACTGGTTTTTAGGCTGAAAGTTGCAGCAATCTCTGTGCTCTATTGTTGATTGTTGTAGAGAGGTGAAATTCCAAGTTCCACAAAGTGAAGATGTGCTTCTCCCTCTTGGTGTCCATGTGGAGTGTTATCTGCACCTGCCACATCTGGGAGTGTGAGCATATGGGGAGGAGTTTCCATCTCTGTAAATTGATTTTAACACAAAATGCTTCAGCCCCCCCATGCTCCCCAAAAAACATGCACATGCACAGCCACTCCAAACAACCGAACCAAACCAAAAAAAACCACACAAAAAGCCCTAAAAAATTGGAAGCTTGACTTCTCAACTTCTCCTCTACAAAAACCAGAGGATGACATGGAAATGATGAGAAGACCAGCTCTAAAATATTTGTAGCTAAATACTTCTCATCTTATTTTTCTACTTGAACAAAATCCTGATTATTTTATCAGGTTCAGCAAAAGGTCACACCGCAAGATGATAATCTGCAGAGCTTTCAAATCATAGTAAACCCATAAAACCTAATTTACATGGACAGTTGTGATATTAAAACCCTGGAGGATTGCAGTTTACAGGACTGCAACAGAGCAAAGTTCTGTGTTTCATAGGGCATGATTTTGGAAGACAATGTGGTTTGTAAATTTGAATTTTGAAATTACATCTTGGTATGAGCAAATTTATAAAAAAAAGAAATGAATCTCTATACAAAACCCAAAATGAGGTGTGATGAATACTGCAATCACATCAATTGATCTGATAGCTGGCCTAAATGCTGAATTGTAATAAGTTTTGAATATGGGTAGGTGATTCTTGTCATCTTTCTAACAGTATTTTAAAAAGCTTTGTTTGTTCCAGAAGCCGTCTTTGAATAATTCACTTCTGGCTACAGGAGTAATTTATTTTCAGTCAACACAAGCAACAAACTTACTATACTTAGAAAGAATTTCTTGAATATGGCCACAAAGAAAATATGGCAATGTACACTCTCATTATCTTCTTTAACGTAGCAAATCATTACTAAATAGATTGTACTCTCTGCAGTTGTTTTACAGTTTTCCTCCACACTTAGCTCATTTTCTTTATATTATCTCTTTTTTTTCCACTGAAATTACTAAAGGTATTTTTGGAAAATTAGCAAGCTGAAAACATGTCAGTAGTGTCAATATTAAAGATTGCAAATGCTTCATGTGCAAATCTGAAAAAAAAAAAAAAAATCTAAGCTGATATGTCTTGTGAAGTTGGTTTCCTCATTGCATCAGCTAACCTTTTACATCCTTGGTTTCAAAGATGTTAAACTCCATGTAAGCAAAATCATGTTGTTGTATTTGTAAACAAGAGTGTAAAAAAACAGATATATAATCAATATTTATAAAAAGCTTAACAAAAAGAAGCTCTTTACTGGGGAAATATTAGCATCAACGTGGAAGAGAATTGTCTATTCAAACATGGACCTATCAAACTTGTTACGAGAGCTTTGTTTCTCTTCTTCCATTAGAGTTAATAAACCTGTGCACAAACCAGGGGTTTGGGACCATTTTATATGTGAAATTTGACTGTGTGAGAGAGTTGTGGGATGGCTCTTTTTTCTGTACATCACAATATCTTATCTCTGCTTAAAATGATGCCTCCTTGCCTCCCTTGCAGTGACACATGCATAGATATCACTGCAGTTTTGGCCTTACCTATAACCACCAGTCTTCTTCCGGGTCATGTCCTCCAGACACATGAGAGGTTCAGATGTTTCTCTTTCTTAGATCTGACCTATTATTTCAAGTTGTTTTCATTAATGTTGTTTATTCACTGGGTACTGGTTCGGAACCATTCAAAAGCCCATTCACCTCTATAAGAATAAATATTTTTCTATCTTTGTGCAGGCTTTGGATATTATATGGCTTTATGAGACCCATGCTCATCTCACTCCAATTTCATATCAAGGAAACAAGGAATGACAGATTTTTTCTGCTTTCCTTACAAATTTTTAACAATTTTTTGTTTCAGCAAGATTTTTTGTTGTAAACAAATTTTGTTTTAAAACAATTTTTTTGTTTTAACATGACCTCCTTCAGAGAAAAGTGGGAGATGCAAGTGTGGTAAACATTTGGCCTGCCCTAAAGCTGCACTAGAAACATAGAACAGTTACTGCAGTTTTTTAATAAAATGCAGTGGAGCTATACCTGTGGGAAAAAAAAAAAAAAAAGAAGAGATGCTGATTTTTTTCCTACCAAAACACAAGGAGAGTTTCATTGTTACCTTACTTATTCCTTATTCTTTTTTACTTCTTCGGCATTTAGAGATTTTCCAATCACTCATACATGAGACCTTTAGAGATACAATTCTAATAATATTTTTTTTTTATTTTTATCTTTATTCCCATCCTGATTAACCCTTAAATGGTGTCTCAGAACTTCTTGGGGCCACAGTGGGGTTTTTCATGTGGCTTCTTTAGGTCAGAATTCATATTGGGAATCTCAGTGGGGCTGCACTGTGATAAGCATTTCTGTCAGCTCAGTGCTGTGGGAGTAGCTGCATTAGAAATATGCACAATAAGGTAGGTTTGACAAATGAATAAGCTCAGAGTGTTCTTTAGCACACCATGTGTCTGAGCTGCTTTAATGCACAGACTGATGTTTAAACACAGGAAAAGTGGAGAAATGATCATTTAAGCTTCATATTCAGCTAGTGGCCCATGCTGAGGAAAAAACAGATGGTTTCACTCACTCTCCAAAAAGAAGTTTATACCTGAATCTTGACA
Source organism: Polioptila caerulea (assembly GCA_013397295.1). Lineage (NCBI taxonomy): Eukaryota > Metazoa > Chordata > Aves > Passeriformes > Certhiidae > Polioptila > Polioptila caerulea. The sequence goes on from VYXF01008385.1 coordinate 1,595,908, forward strand.
ATTTCTTAACCAGAAAGTTTTTCCTTTTTTTTTTTTATGCAAACGATGTCATGTTCATCTGGCTTAACTCTAAGAGTTCATAAGGCAGATATCTGATTCGCAATTACTCTTGTTTTCATAAATTAGCCAATCTTAAGGTACATTCACTCGAAGACTTCTTAGGGATTACATTGATTGTACCAGCCAGGCACCTGTTCCTATCCACTGATCATGAAGGAAGTTTTGATTACCAGAGGTAGAATTCACATTACAGTAGCCCACGTCTGATAAGGAAAGTTTTGTTATGTATCCACTCTCAATATCCAAGCAGTTCATGCTCACGTATTACTGTAAAGGATTTGGATCCATCAGCAATCAGATTATTCATCCAACAGGCTACCATGGCACAACTCTTGATCTTGAAAGAAGAATCCAAAAAACATATTAAGAGAAGCCATTAGTATAGATAGAATATGACCAGTCAACTGTGTTTTTGTCTTAATACAGCACCCTTATACACCTAGAGTCATATAGAATCCAAAAACCAAAGCTTCATTTATCTTAGTTGGTTTTTTTTTTAGCGTGCACTGATAGTCAAAGGAAGAAATTTTGACAGAGAAAAAATTTTAGGCGGTTGTGTAGATAGATTTACCTAAGTGAAAAACAGAGCAATATGTAGGAGAAGAGAAACTCATTTGGTGTTTAATTATAGTTCAAAGTAATTTATCTACTAATTTTCTTCATCAGCTCTTCCTTTTCTGGAAAAAAAAAAAAAAAAACAAAAAACCCAAAACCAACAAGAAAATTCCATTTCATAAATTCAAGAGTTTACTCAGCGCCAATAAAAATTGAGGTGCACCTGCTTCTTTAATGGGTGGGCCATACAGAATTAATTAGTTTGACAGAAACTGTAAATTTGTGAACAGCAGCCATATTGCTGGGTCTCAAAAAAGTAGTCATCTTCAAAATACAAAGACTATTTTTGTCAACTCCATGTTACTATGGTAACTACAGTAATTGTTTACCTAGGAAAGCAATATTGGGGATTTATAATTTAAACACATACACCAAACTTAAGACCTCTTATTACTTCTTGCCTTAGTCCTTTTTCCTCCTCTTTTTAGTATCCTGCAGAAAGGTGAGGGACTGAAATAATTTTTGTGTTTATGCCCCCTGCCACTGTTACTAGTTCAACTCCTGAGCTGACATTTTACACAGAAATAGCTACAAGCAAGGAGACAGAGCTGGCTCCAAGTCACCTTCTGTGGCAGGTGAGCTGCCAAGCAGGCATGTGCTGATCCAAGTCTCTGCTACTGCTGGAGCAAGGTTGTTTGTGCTATGTATTTCCCAGTCTTTTGCCAGCCTCCTTTGTTCATAGGGGTAACGGGATGCATATCACAGTGTCAGCAGGAGGAATCAGCTGGCCAAGATTAGTTGGAAATAGTTTCAGCTGAAATACACCAGTAAGGTGACTAGTGTGGAGCATCGCAGTGACATTTTGCCACTTTCTGCTGGAGAGCACAGTTTTGTTCAGGTGAAATTCATCACCTTTTAACTCTGTTTGGTCTATTTTCATGCAGGGTAGTCCTGAGAGTGGCTCTCCAATCAAAGGGCCATCCTCCACAAGGGTCAGTGATTAGCTGGAGGGTGTGAAATTCCAGCTGGGAATGAAAGAGCTTGGGAGAGGCTGAAAAGGAGAGCAGGGACAGATCACTTTCTAGTGGGTGTCTGTTTCCAACCAGGAAGACTGAAGAGATAAGACCTTCTATAGACAGAGAAGGAGGCACACATTCATATGGGAGAACACATGGCAATCCAGTGACATTCCCAGTGACTGAAAAAGGAAAAACTTACACCCATTTTTAAAAGAGGAAAAAATAAAGACCATGGGGATCTCCAGTCAATCAGTCTCACTCCTGGTAGAATCCTGGTAAAATCATAGCCATAGGTAAAATCATAGTTTCCTCCTGGAAACTATGATAAGGTACTTGGAAAATAAGGAAGTGATTGAGGGCAGCCAAGATGGTTTCACTAAGGGCAAATGCTGGTAAATACGAAGGCTTCCTAAGAACAGGCTTCTGGTGTTGGTGGATGAGGAAAGAACAACTGCTGTCATCTACCTGGACTTGTGCAAAGCATTTGGCACTGTCCTGCAGATCATCTTTGTCTCTAAATTGGATAGACGTTAATTTGACAGGTATACTACTCGGGAGGTAAGGATTTGGTTAGATAGCTACAAAGAGCTGCAGTCAATGGTTTAATATCCAAGTGGAGACCAATGACAAGTGGCATTCCTCAAGGACAGGTTTTGGGACCAGAGCTATTTAACATCTTAGCATCCAGCTCTGGGGTCTCCAACATAAATATGGACGTGTTAGAGTGTGTCCAGAGGAGGGCCATGAAATGATCAGAGGGCTGGAACACCTCTCCTGTGAAGACAGGTTGAAAGAATTGAGATTGTTCAGCCTGGAGACGAGAAGGCTCCAGGGAGAGCTCTTAACAACTTTCACTACCTGAAATAAAGTGAGAAGTAAAGAGAGGGAGAGGGGGGTTTTAGAGGGGTATGCAGTGACAGGACAAGGGGTAATGGTTTAAACTGAAGGGAAGGTTTGGATATATGAAGGAAATTCTTGGCTGTGAGGGTGGTGAGACGCAAGCACAGGTTGCCCAGGGAAACTGAGGATGCCCCATCCCTGGATGTGCTAAATACCAGATTAGATGGGGCTTTGTGCAGCCTGGTCTCATGGAAGGTGTCCCTGCTCATGGAAGGGAGGATGGAGTGAGATGATTTTTAAGGTCCCTCCCAAAACATGCCATTCTATGATTGTATGAATGAAAGTAATTTGCAAGAATGTTTACCTCTGATATCATTCTTTCTCAAGAGTGCAAGGTCTGGATCCTGGAAAGAGTAGAGAGTTCATTTCAGAGCCAGGAAATTCTCTGCCTTGTATTCACATGAATCAATAACACTGACACAAATCTGATCTCGTTTTGTGTGGATTTAGGGACTTCTCAACGTAATGGCCCCACTGCCACTGCCTCCCCACTGTTCAGCTGAAGATGCCCATCTGGGGTTATCGAGCATGAGTTCAAAACATGAGTTGAAAACTGTTTGAGTTTCACCCATTCAGTACTCTATTCTCACTGCAGAGAGAAGATAGTATATCATAGTGCAGCATAATTTGAGGTTTCATTCTGTCAGCCTTCATTAAAAGCACTCCCCCACTCAGATTGGAACTCGCTGAGTAGAAACAGGAGCAGCAGCAGCAGATTTTGAATGATGTGAGAATTCTAAACCACCTTCCTCAGCACATCTTCAAAAACATCTTTGTAGGGTGTGGAGTTTCCTGAGAACCTTAGTGTTACCAAATTTTACTTTTTTTTTTGTTTTGTTTTGAGTCGGGTATTTCACTCAATTTTAATAGGGACGCCTGCTTATACCCTAAGCTCTCCTTTTAATGTGTGCATGCTGATTGCATTTAATTAAGATTCTCACACATCAGTTTTGAGTCTCTTGATGACTGAGCTACAATTCTTTGGTGGAAAATAATGATTGGAATAGCATAGGATACAAGAGGTGGACATAAAATGCACAGATACTTTGAGAACGTGGAAGTAACAAAGGAAGCAAGAAGTAATCAGGTAAATTCAATGCATTTTTATTGATTTTATAAAATTAAAAATGCTTATCACATTTGAAGTCACAGGAAATTGAACTTGAATAATAGGAATAATATCTTTAGTCATAAAGAAAAACATAAACCAAACTTTCTCAGTTGGAGTTAGTGCTCCTGAATACTCCTACTAATGTGAACCAGAGTTATAATTCTACAAAAGTTCCACTTATCCCTTTTGGCAAGTACAGCTACTTTAGACATGAAATTAATTCCCTAGAAAGTGAAGGAAGGAGTTACAGAGAGAACACATGGAACAAGTTTCTAGGGTAAATTCAACCTTTTGGTTTTAATCTTTTACTCAGATGCCCTGAAAACTGGTTTTATTCTCTTAAAATAATTTATTTTGGGTAAATCTGAGGACATCTGTGTGCAACAATCTCTTAGCCACACCTGATGCACCCCATTACTCATAAATCTCCATAGATAACTTCTTGTTCCCCTTTTACACACTTCTTGCAAGCATCCTTCTTAGAGCTCTGTATTCTGTCTTCTTCTCTCATGTCTTGTTTTCCACTGATGAGCATAAAGGTCAGGCCAAACAAGATCTTACAGGCATTTCCAATTTTAGATTCTAAATCTAAATCTAAAGTAAGAATCCTTACTCAGAGCCTAAATAACATTGAAGGAGCTTCAGACCTAGGTTCAGTTTGGAGTTTCTGATTTTTCCCGGCTTCTAAGAGTTGAGTTGCTTCCTTGTACAGAATTAGAATAGTCTTTGAAGTATTGGGTATTTCACTGTCTCCATTATACCTCTGCAGAACCAAAAGTCAAAAATTGGTCAGATTCCTTGAAAACACACTGGTGCTTTCAGGTTATGGATATCCCTCTGAGGAATACATTACTTTGGAATTTCAGAAGAGAAGTGGATGCATCTTAATGTCTCCTTCTTTGTCACCCTAAACAAAATGTTTAAGCTAGATCACATGAACTGCACTCCAAAAAAGACAATATTCCTGTATTCACTCTGTAGTGGTTTAAGCCCAGCTGGAAATTAGGCACCACGCAGCTGCTCACTCAACCCCCCTCTTCTCCACCCCCAATCTGGTGGAATGGGAAGGAGAGTCAAAATAATACTTGTAGGTGGACAAGAACAGTTTGATAATAAAAAATAAAGTACAAATGCAGTAATGATGGTAAATGATGATAATAATGATAGCAATGTGGGAAAACTCAAGTGATGGACAATTCAATTGCTCACTGTCTGCTGACTGATGTCAGACCCCTCTTCCTGACCCCAGATTTGTTCCCCTCCTGGGTAAGCCCCTCCAGTTTATATACTGGGCATGACAGTTCTGTGGTTTGGAATATCCCTTTGGTCAGTTCACGTCACTTGTCCTGACTATATTCTCTCCCAGTTTATTTTATGCACTGGCAGAGCAAGAGAAAAGAGAAAAAATGCATGACTTAGGATAAACCTGACTTAGAAAGCCCCCAAAATATCTCATTCTTATCCAAAAATGAGCAAATATTGTTGTGTATATATATATATATATATACACTTATCTATCTAGATATAGATATAATGTGAATACAAACATATCATATCCATTTTTTCCTTTTTTTGTTTTAAATTTAATTTAAAGATTACTTTGCAAGAAAGCAGACATTTGACTCATTTGGTCAATACAACATCACCTTCTTGTCCACACTTTGAGTGTGCTGCCTGTGTCCCACAGGTTTTATTAATTCTAGAACTGAGGAAGAATTCAAATTAGTCTTCCCTTAGCCTCTTTATTTTCTGTCTTAAAATGTTAGCGTGGTTAGGATGCTCTTCAGAGACACTGATTATACCAGAGACTTACTCATACTCTTTTTACCCCTGCAATTTTCTCTATATATGAGTTCCTCAGAGTGCACATATACAGCAAAGGCACACCCTTGTAAATGTGTTAGTATTTATAGGTGCTTCTGCCACAGAAGTAATGAGTGTTATCAATAGTGGGCTTGTAAAATGTAGTCATTATGTCTCCTTATTCAGGTACCATTTTATTTACCTTTTGCTGGTGCAGAAAGAGGAAGCTTTCTTTTTGTTAACTTTAAAAATAGTATCAAAATAGGAGGGAAAATTTTGTGGTAGGGGAAACTGAATCTACCATCAGTAGTGGCTAATTTTATCGGTTCTGTGAAATGGTGGAGAATGATGGAAAGGGAAGAGGGGAGAAAGGGAGGAAAGAGAGCAAAGGAGAGGAACCTTTTATATATCTGTATTTATTGGGACCCCGTTTATAGGGTCAACGAGAGGCATTAGGAATGTAAATGCCATGACCACCCCCATCCATTCTGCTTGCCTCCTTTAATCTTTGATCCAGCTGCTCCAAACATCTGGCACAATGAACTCTGACTCTGGGATGTGATTCACGGGGAGTCCGTGGGGATCTGTGTGTAGGAGCTGCTTTGCATCCCCTATGGCTGTTTCTACACAGCTCTCTGTGTCCTGCTTCTGTGGGGATCCTGTCCATCTCCTGCTGGGGTCACCCTGTTCCCTGCCAGCCAGCTGGCTGTCTCTGTTGCCAATGAGATGTGGCTGCTTTCCTACTCCCTCATCACACACACACTCCCAGGGAAAAGCAGACAACTGCTGTGACAACCCAGCAAAGCAATGGCACCTCCCCTCTGCCCCAATTCATCAAACACTGATTCCTTCCAGACCCCTGGGCACAGTAATATCACTTTGGTCTCACCATTCCTTTCTACAGAAAAACCCCTCCCCTCCTTCTGTCTGTTCATGCTTTTTCTACAAATATATGCCCCTTCTTCTTCTCTGTTTCCCGGCTCCTGACCCTCTAGCCATTTCACAGGGCATGATTAATGAGAAAGACAGTGTCTGAAAGAAGCATGGGTCTAGGGAGGAAGAGGAAATATGCTCCTTACCTGTCATCCCACCAGGGCAATGACAGCAATAGTAACTAGTGGGGTCTCCCCTGTTGTGTGATAACCCACCTTCATCCCTTCAAGCACCAGCACAGAAGCCCTTGGAACTGCATAGAGGAAACAGAGTTACATACACTCACAGTGCCCTCTGCTTAAGACCTGACTTTTCCAGGGCTTCTGTGACTGAAGGAGCCAGGAGAGCTGGGTAAGGGTGTGAAGCAGGTGCCAGCTGAGGGCTCCAAGCCAGGCCCTGGCTGGGACTGAAGGATAATGTGAAGGAGAAAGAGGCCATACTCCACACCTGGTAAGGACATGTGGGATATCAGTCCTTCACAATCTGGGATGAAAGAAGCAGTCAAGCTGGTAATCTGGTGGAAGAGAGACAACAATAAAGGGATCACAGGGAATTAGGAGGGAATTATAATGACAGATGGAGTCATAGTAAGATTTTTCCTCTATGCTCTAGCAACTTTATCAGAGTTAACTCAGAGGGGCAGAGGTGTGAGGAGGACATGGTGGAGGTTGGATATGGCAATGCAGTTGCACTGGGGGAGCCAAATCATGTAGTAGCTGGGATTTGGGTCATTCAGCAGCTGCTTTAAAAAAAATAAAAAGAGATAATATTTTAAGCAGCAACCCAAAGAGGGGAGAACCAGCAGGGAGTGTCAAGCTGTGGAACAGCGGCAGAGAAAGGCTGTTAATTCTTGAAAATGGATGTGCAAGCTAATCCTTCCCTGCAAATGCAGCCTGGTAAATGGTCGGACCCAGCAGCCTTTTAAATGCCAGATCAGCTCTTACTTAAATGGCATTTTGCTTTATTATTTATTTATCAAATTATTTTACTTTATTTATTTGTTTTTTTCTAAAAATAGCTTTGAATAAAGAGATTATCTCTGTCCAGCATTGTGTTGTGATGGTTCCTTGGTATTCCTTGTTGTTGCAGTAGGAGTGCAGAGATGTGTTGAGTTTGTCAGGGCTCAGGCTACCTCGGACCTTTCCCATCCACCCACGCCTAGCCAGAACCCCCCTCCCCGCGCTCAGAGCCGTCGTGCCCGGCCCTGAGCCCAGCCCGGGCGGAGGAATGGAGCGGCGCGGTGCGTGCGGGATGGCTGGGTGTGAACGGCAGCAGGAGCCGGGTGTGTGGGGCTGAGCCGTGAAACGGGGGAGAGAGGGAGAGGAGATGATTTGGGAAAATGCAGGGATACCGGGGGAGAAGGAGAAGCTTCGGCTAGCTTCCGAAGGGAAGGGTTAACCGAGGAAAGGTAGATGTGCTCTGCGGGCAGCAGGTAGTTAGCAGGAGAGAGTGTTGCTGTGGGATTTGTGGGAGGGCGGGGAAGCGGAAGGGCTCGGAGGGTACCGAGCTTGTGGGCAGAATGCAGGCAAATAAAAAGCCTGTCTGTAGGTCCGCAGATACGGTCCAGGGATGCTGACTGAGGAAGCAGAGGGCTGGCAGGGAACTGCAGAGCCTCTGGGTCCAGAGATCCCGGGATGCCCGAGGGGAGAGAGCCCGGCAGGAAAGGGTGGCTGCAGGTAACACCTGCCGTGGGGAGGAGCGGGGGGCAGCCCGCGGGGGACAGAAGCAGGGGGCACAACCCGCCCGCGGGGCTGGCAGCTCAGTTTGTCCTTGGCGGGGGCATCGGTCCTCATCTTGCCATGCCCAGTGTTGTCACCCTGCAGGCGAGGGAAGGGGCGAGGGTTGGAGAGGGCAACCTGTCCTTCCAGTGGCTAACAGTGTTTCCTTTTTGCTTGACATTTCTGTCTCTGTGTGTGCATTTTTGAGGACTGGTAGCTGCTCTTGCATCCTCCTCTCTCCCTTTGACAGAGAGCAGCAAGCAGAGCCCAGGCTGGCATGCTGCTTGGTTTCCTGGAGGGATCTGTGCCACTTGGTGGCACTAAAAAGTTGCGCTGAAGCCCATACGAAAAGTCCCCTAGTCCCCCAGCCCAGTGCGGCATCAGACTGCCCCCCCGGGCTCCCGGCACCGCGACCTCGGCGGCAGCAAGCGTCAGGGGGGCAGTTCGCAATGGGTCTCCGGGAAGGCAGGGGTAAACTCTTACCCGCGACTCCGTTTTAAACAGGATTTTTTTTTTTTTTCCTTTCCTTTGGATGATGCTGTTCTGAACCGTTGCAGCTTTCTTACTTGCCAGAGCGTAGTGCCGGAGAGAGGTGTCGGTTTGTAGGGGGACTTAACAACCTTCCGAGCATCTGGAAACATTTCCTCACAGGGCAGAATGCAGGGTTAGCTCGTTATAAACATAGAGACATTGCTACTCTGCAAATGTCAGGAAGGGCGGAGGTGTTTAAGCAGGTGGGTCAGGCTGCAGCAAGTATTTAGGAAGAGCAAGGCTGTGGTGGCAGAGAGCAAAGACCCATCTGTTGTTTCATCGTTTGTTTGTTTATTCCTCCTCCTCATGCCTTCCTCCTCCCTTAAATCCAAGGACCGTTCACGCCTCTTGCAAATGAGATTTAGGCGATGCTGAGAGAACAGCGTGTTGCATGGCGTGTATGTGCACGCATTCGCGGGGGTAGGATACTCGGTCCTCAGCGTTTGCCTGTGATCAGAAGAAAATAGGATGTGCCTATAGCTGGAGGAGTGACAACGCTAGCCGAGTGGGGCTCACCTGCTGGTGATCTTTGCAGAGGCATTTGAGGATTATTCAGCTCCAGAAGGTCTCTGTGAGGAGTGCTATCTCTGCCGTGGCTGAAAACAGGAGCTGCCTACCCCTACTTGTCTTAATTATTGCCACCAAAAGGACCATTGCCACCACTGTGGGAAGAAGCACTTGCTGCCGCTGACAAGGTAACGCTGTGGGTTGGGAGAGGGTATTTATGTGCCCCGGATTGTGGACAGAAACCTTGTGGATGAAGGAGGGACACTTCCCCTCCTCTCCTTCCCTTCTTGCTTTTGCTCTGTACCCTGGTTGATGGAGGACTAGCACAACTCCTGTGGGACCAACAAGCCAGCTGGTGGGGTACCTCTCTAGGGGCTTCAGAGGCATCTCGGGGTCAGGGTGCTGGAGGGCAGCTGGCACTGATCCCTCCCGGGGAGCATGATATGTGTGGGGCTGCAGGGACTGGGGTACTGTCATACCTAGGCTTGGTAATATGTGTGATACAGTCCCTCTGCTCTCAAGTGGGGATTGGTCTCGCTAGGAAGGTATAATGGAAAAGGGGATGTATTTGTTTTCCAGAGACAGCCAGGCTTAGCTGAGCCATAGACTTTTCTGTGTGACCTTGGGACAAATCACTTGGCTCTGCTCGGCGAGTCCCGTCTGTTACTTATTTAATAATCAAAGCTAATCTCCCCACACGCAAAAATGATTCATTATGGACCGAGTGGGACAGCGATAGCACTAGCCGGGCAGCGAGACAGAGACCTAAGCATCAGTGTGGATGCACACATGCATGTCTGTACGCACAGCCGCTTGGCTGTGGCAGCGCAGGTAGCTATATTGGGAGTTAACCTCGTCCAGTAGTTTTCTCTAAGACCCAGATCTATGCATTTATTTGTAAAAATGGCATCCTGCGTGCCAAATGTGACCACCGTGGCAATTGTTACCACCGGTTGATTTCTAGGCTGTTTTATTTTTTGTCTTCCCCTTTCACAGACCTGCCTGGCGGCAAACGCCCGCGGCGGGCGGTGTCAGCACCAGGGACAGCGTCCGCCCCTCGCTGCCCGCTCCCCTCTGCCCGCCCCTCGCTGCCCGCTCCCCTCTGCCCGCTCCCCTCTGCCCGCCCCTCGCTGCCCGCTCTCCGCTGCCCGCTCCCCTCTGTCGTCTCCCCNCGGGGCTCCGCCACCCCGACAGCCCTACTCACATTCCATCTCTCCCCTGAGAAGCAATTTCCGGTGCTGGGGAAGGGGTGACTGGGTGCAGGGAGAACCAGGAGGTTTCTTTCTCCTAATCTTGAAGACAGAGTAGGGGAACATCTCAAAAGTGGCAGAGGATCATCTTGAAAATACACCACTCAAAATACTGAAAAGGAAAGATGTATAGAGGAGTGAACTGCCAGGCTCTTTAAATTCCTTATGACTCGTTTTTTAATTTCCATATTTCTAAACATTTCTATCCCACGATAATCTTTAGTTAATTCTCAATTAGTTTCACTACATTTTAATATTTATGTACGTGATCATAATTTCAAATGTTAGGTGAGGTTTTTTGGGTCTCTATATAGATTTTCTGTCATTTTATCTTCCTACATACTTATGACATTGCTGGCATAGTGGTAGTACTGGCATCCCATCATAGCCACTCTTGTTGCAACTAGCTGGAAGATGTTTTCTGAAACTGCTATTGTCTTTCTTGATCACCTCCTCTATCCCATACCGTTTTATTAATTAATAAAATATCTAGGATTACAATGAAAACACATCTGAGCAATTAGTTCCCGCATCACATGGTATAACAGGGTTTTAGTAATGGCAGCAATACGTAGTATATTTGGCAAAATTAGGGAGATCACTGTAAGTTTCCCTGGGAAGTTAAGCACTTACATATTAAAGCCAAAATTGTTTCATCAACCTGAAAGTGTGTCTGGACATTACATGGGGAAGAACTTCCAAGATTGCTAAGGATCTTGTTGATAATTAAAGCATTCTCTGTTTATTAGCTATGAAGAAATGAGATCAACACTTCGGTCTGTCATTTCCAGTGGAGGTTCTGACCAAATGGTGAAAATTCTCCCTTGCTGCTTAGCTTTTTTCATATTTCTAAGTGGGATTATGGAAAACAGCTTTGTAGTCTCTCCTTTTTTATAAAGCTGTCTATTTTGTCAAAGAGCTTGACTCAATGTCCATGGGAATTTGCAGAGCTGATAATGTAATGAACAATATTTGCTGGATGTTGGGGTTTTTGCTTTGTTTTGTTTTTTTTTGTGGACAGAAAAAAGTAAATCATAGTAGGAATCTCAAAACAGAACAGGGTGGTCATATTTCATGATTTTCAAATAAAGACTATTTGAGTGCATCAGGTTTTGTGTGACCAAAGTGCATTACCTCTGAGCAATGGGTAGGGGGGACCTCCACCTGCAAAATGAGCCTCTCCAGAACATTGGGAGATAGATTGCCAGAACAGCTTGAACACAATGCTTGGAGTTTGCAGTGGCATAGCGGAACTCAGCAAAGCTTGGCATCTTGAGTGTACTTTCTCCTAACATTGGTACAAATCAGGATGAGCTGAGACGTTGCTCTCATTACGTAACTGTTTTTCTAAGGCTGTTCCATATTTTGCTACTGTAATATCTTCACTGTGAGGTGACATGACTAACTCTGAATCAGTAATTCAGTTCCTGCTCGCTATAGTTTTGTCTTCTCTGATGACAAAACATGGGTTAATTCCCCCGGATTTACTGATTTTATCCATATCAACATATATTATCTTTTTCCTGATGAATTTAAATTAATTTTGTATATATTTTATATGAATGCCTGAAAAGCATTTAATCAGCAGGTACAATGGCTTTAAGTTATATAAAAATAACATGTAAGTAAATTTTGTCACTACAAATGAATGGATTTTAAGGAAGTTAGTTTTTGTGATTTTTCTGATCCTGAAAACTCTTTAAGGAGAATCTTAAACTTCATATAAGTCTTTACAAGTATTTGACCAATAGTTTTCTTTTTCTGAGAAGCACAGAACACATTCCTATGTGTTTTCCTGGACTGGGCCATGAGCTCTCATTCTATTACAACACTGTTCTTTGATTAAGTAATCTGATGTTTATTTTTTTTATTATTTAAATCTGACTGAAGATTCAGAAACTATGGGCGAGCCTTCTGTAGACTTACAAAAGTGTAACAAAGAAGAAACCCAAAGGGAAGTGTTGTTACTTCTCCCTTCTTTTTTTTTTTTTTTTTTTTTCTTTTTTTTTTTTTTTTTTTTTTTTTTTTTTTTTTTTTTTTTTTTTTTTTTAATTTCCTCATGGTACAGCTTAGAATAAATGAATCTATTTCCCTCAGCCGAGTTGGTGTTTTGCCGGCTAGAAGCCATCGTGCCAAGCGGGTTCAGATTGCAAAGCACAGGTGCTCCGCTGCGGGGTCACTAGTGGGCGCTGCTATAATAATGTAAACCCAGGTGGAAAAGGGGGTCACCCTGCAGCTTTGAACACAGCTACACCTGCGGGAGCAGAAGCCCTTAGCAACAGTCAGACGCATCCCATGTATAAACTTCCAGCCACAGACATAGTGGAAAAGCAGCTCTTTGTGAACTGCTGCTCACAGTCTGATTTTTTGATCAAGTTTTTAGATTAATCGCCTTAGATATTAGCATGCCTTTTGTTTGTTTTGGTCTCTACAGACTGCAAGTACAGATGGACATGTATTTGAGATTGGTGTAATTTTGAAAGATTTATATCTTTTTAATAATGAAAGATTTGCATGATATTTCATGGAATATTACAGATGCTCATTTTCTACTCGGTTAAACCTCAACATGAAGTAGCTGGAACTCTGCCCTAAGGGAACAGCTGAGAATTTCTCCTGACAGTCTGGCATCAAGTTTTTATTGCCAGAGAGAACAGAGGTCACAGGAACATGTTGAGTGCTTCATCAGATCTGTGTCTTCAGTCATCTGGGTAGTATGTAAACTTTTGTCTAGGGTGACACTGAACAAAGGAAAAATAGGCTGTGTTATTTTTCTGCCCTACTTCTTCTGCAATTGCTCCAAGCCTGAAGATAGTGCACCAGAAAACTGAGACCAAAGTGTCCTCTGTTGTTAAAGCACGTGACTTCAGGATAAGTTTATCGTTAGATCCATAACTGAAATAAGCAAGGAATATTGACACACCAGTAATTAGGTTCTTGATTCCATTTCACTTATGTTTCGGCCAATCTGAGATAAGTCCATTGATGATGAAGAAATTGAACAGTGTGAAAAATAAATTTGACTCTGAGTGCTGTGCAAGTTGTCCATCAATGAAAACAAAACAGATAAATTATTAATTGGGAAATAATTCCCATTACTTTGTCTATACACTCAAGAGTTCATTGTCTTTGAAACTGCTGATACCTCTATTCTCAATCTGGGGACTATAGCATGTCAAATTCCCTTTAGGATTATCTCTAACAAGTTAAATCAGAGTTATAGTTAAGTTTATGAAATTTTACTTAATTTTGGGTTTTTATACTTATCCTGCTTGTAATAAGAAGCCTCCTGTAGTAAGAGATAATTGTAATCAAAACGTGGAGGGACTTGTATGTGATTCTTTTGGGAGAGAAGCACAATGAAATTGTATATTTGAATAGTTCCCTTGGCTATCTTCTCATCAGGAAGACATTCTCCAGGAAGTATAATTAGTGTGCTTAGTCTATCAGCTCTCTGCTCAGCCATTTTGCCTAAAAGAGTATTTGTTACCAGATTAGTCTCAGGATATCTTCTCATTGCATGGCCAGCTGTGGCCATCAGAGAGATGACAGGCCATAAACATAAATTGAAACACAGGCAATTCTGTTTAAATACATATAAAAATAATGTTTTTTACCGTGACTGTGGTTCAGGTTGTCAAAAAAGTTCCGGAGTCTCCATCTTCAGACATATTAATAACCTGAATGGACATGAAGCTAAGAAATCTGTTTTAATTGAACTTACAGTAAGCAGAGGGAATGGACCAGATAAATTCCTGAAGTGCTTTTCCACCTTAACCATTCTGTTCTTCAGTTTATGACTGGAAGACCAGAGAACTAGATCTCTATTATGCAATACAAATACATTGAACTATTAGTCAATATAAATTCCAAGTTGTTTCATTACATTATGAAAGGTCACAGAAAATATTGACTTCAGGTGCTTTGGATGTGAATTCTAAGACCAATACTATAAAAGAGAAGCAGTGTTCTCAGTGTAATTAGGAACTTTTTAAGTCCCAAGTAAATTGACCTTAGCTCTAATTTAGTGAAGACAGTTCATTAACTGTGGAACAGCTGCAGCCTTCCTCTGCCCCCTTCTTTTCTCTTGGATGCCATGGAGGGGAAAGATTTTATTGCTTTCAGAAATAGGAATCCCTCAGCTATGACATATCCTAGCATTGTGGAACCAGAAATATGAAGGAGACCTTCAGCTTTGCCTCATTCTTTACCCTATAATTTTATACTGATAGTCACAACTTTAAGCAGAGAAGAGCAAACAGCTGTTCTTTGGAGAGAAGAAGATAAAAATGGCCTTCTTTCCCTCTTTTTCTCACATATCGTGTATGGAAATGTTGAATCCATAGACACAAGACCAAAAAATTTGGTGAATGTATTGCAGAATTAAAATGGTGGATTGGATAATTTTTTTTTTTTTACCATGAGCTCACCCCAAGCCCCTGAACTCTCTCTATTTGTACATCTGCAGATTCACAGGCAGGTAGGTTATTAATAGGCATTTAACTGTATATCCAATTATAGGCTGCAGCAGAGCTGGCACTTGTCTAGATATATTTGTGTTCTGGATGTGTAGCCTTAATTTGAGAAGTTCAGAAAAAATAAACATACGTGATGTTGAATAACAGAGTACTGTTTCTGTTCAAATGTGAGTTAATAAATAATTAAATTTTTTTTAAAGTCATAATACATTCAATTAATTAAAGGTGTAGGAATTTAGCAGCTGTGATCTTGTATGAGGATATCCCCTGTCGTTCATCCTTTTGACTGTTTGAAGATTATATGGTACCTGCTTCAGAGTGATGGAACAAAAAATTGCAAGACATAAGCAATAGTGATAGTCTGTAATTAGGGACTAATTAACCTGAACTGAACTGCTGTTATTCCTTAGAGGCAAAGGGTTGCAGTATTGATAAGCCAACTCTTCACAGAATTAAAGAACCCAAACCTTCTTGAAGTGTTTTACAGATGTCTGATCCTTATTTTATTATTAGCAGTTTATATTAGTAAAATTAATATTACACAAACTTATTAATACTGCAACTAACATTTAAATATTATATTGTTTTCTCTTTTAAAGGATTTGCATTTTATTTAGGAATACTCACTCAAACTCATTCACTGCTCTGTGAAAAAAATTTATAAATCTAGAGAAAATAATAGAGAAAGCCTAGCATCAAGCAGAAGAATGTTTTTATATTTGTGTGTCTCATCTTCAGAATCAGGAAGAGTTTCACTATGTCACTATACTGAATGACCTAGCTGTGAGGAGTTAATTCAAGGTTAAAATCCTGTGATATTTTCAACTTGAAGAAAAAGAGGTAGATTTTCTATTGCGATGGCTTCTTTCACTTTACAATATCTAGGTGCTGTCAGAGTCATTGTTAATGGATTAGAAGTGATTGGTGGTGTCTGAAATGAATGATTTTTTTTTTTTATTAAATTGAGAGATTAATGTCAGGAAAACTGAGACTGGTGTCTTCCCCAGAATTTTGCAGTTGTTTTGTTAAAAATTAAATTTGGCATATTGGTTCACTAAGTAGCCCATCATCTTAGATATAAAAGTGCACTGACCTTTCTGTATTATCAATATATTCACTGGAAAGTGAGGAATATTAGACTGTTTGATGTGCTCAGGTATCGAAACCTGGCAAACAACTGTTTAAGCACTATATTTTAAATTGGAAGCATTCTGCTGCAAATCCACTGCCAGGTTCAGAACATTTTCAAGTGTATTTTCTAGTTCCACAAGTTAACCAGAGCCCAAGATGTGAAGTGTTTGCTGATTTATTTATTTATTTATCCTTCCGCAACAGTAAAAATGAGTGCAGATTACATTGCAGTCTATAGGTAAAAGCAGCTGATCAAATATTTTGGGCACTAGTGCATCTGTAAAGCTTTTGTGTTAACTTCTTGATACCAGTGGAGTCTGTAGGGTTGTGTACAGTAAAAGAATTTTTTAAATTGCTTTTTTAATGATTTTTGAAATAAGGATATAAAAAGGTGAAAATAATTCAGTTGCTCTGCTCTTTTAAAATTATTGTTCCTTTGCTTAAAACAAATGTAAATATTAATATTAATATCAAAATCAATTTTTGTAATCTTGTTTAAGATTTAAGCCAGTTTGTTTAACTAAAAATCTTGTAAACAAAAACAGACTTATACATTCTGCATTCCTTAGAATAACAGCTTTCTGTGTCAAACAGTTTCCTAGTGCTGGAATGGATAATAGAATGCAGCCCAGGGTACATTAATGTGGCTTATGTATATTAGAGATATAGAAACTGTCTGAAATTAAAGGAAGTTGTTTTCAAAGAAATGAATTAGAAGTGGCAACACACCTTTCTTCCGTAGAATTAAATACTTGCCAGTCACTTGTGCATTTGAAAACATTTCCCCAAAGGATTTTTAAACATGATTGTCAAAAAGAAAGAAGTTGATTTATACCGGCAGAATTACAAGCCTAAGATTGCAAAACACTCAAGCGAGATAATGTTTTCCATCTTGAAAACGATGAAAGCAAGCCTATGCAGTAGACAGTGTATTACAAGCTTTGATAGCTGTAGAAATAGGTGCAATTTTAGAAAATATTATAAGATATTGTATCTTAATATATAAGATTATATATACTGCTGACTTTATAAATAATTGTAAAGATCCTTCTCTTATTTGTTAATTTTTGAAGGGTATGAGGATTATGACTTCATGTGCTGCTCTGCATAGCTGTCCACTCGGAGGTGATGGTGACTCCTTAGAGAACAGATGCCAACTCTTGGTTAACAATCAGTATAGTGCTCCTTCTGTCCAGAAGATTTGATAACTGCTTTTCACCAGCTCTCCAACTTTTTTCCATCATGTTGTCTCTACCAGCTTAAAATTTCCTAAAATGATCCTTTTGCTGTTCTTTGCAATCCTGCTGTTGAAGGAAGATGTCTGCGGGAACTTTGGGCTTTTGGTTTCAGCACAGGCAAATGAGAGAAGAGTGGTCGCACACATGCCTGGTGATATTATCATTGGAGCTCTATTCTCTGTCCATCATCAACCAACTGTTGACAAAGTTCATGAGAGGAAATGTGGGGAGGTAAGAGAGCAGTATGGTATTCAGAGAGTGGAGGCAATGCTACATACCCTTGACAGAATTAATTTGGACCCCACACTATTGCCAAATATAACATTAGGATGTGAAATAAGGGACTCCTGCTGGCATTCTGCTGTGGCTCTGGAGCAGAGCATTGAGTTTATAAGGGACTCTCTCATTTCTTCGGAAGAAGAGGAAGGGATGGTGCGATGTGTGGATGGATCATCATCGTCTTTCCGCTCCAAGAAACCCATTGTTGGTGTCATTGGGCCTGGCTCCAGCTCCGTTGCTATTCAGGTCCAGAACTTGTTGCAGCTTTTCAATATACCTCAGATTGCTTATTCTGCCACAAGCATGGACCTAAGCGACAAAACATTGTTCAAGTATTTTATGAGAGTGGTGCCATCTGATGCACAGCAAGCAAAGGCCATGGTGGACATTGTCAAACGCTATAACTGGACCTATGTTTCTGCTGTACACACCGAAGGTAAGAGGTTGTTTTTTACCGTATAAAAATGCCTTTGAAATACTCTGATGTAGTCTAATTGATGGATGATGATAGTTTGATGTTGTTGGATTTTTGTCAGCCAGCTGTCAACAGTATAGACTTTTACTTTACTTAAAAATAATTTTACCTACTCTGCGGGTCTGAAGTAGCATCATCTCGTCAATAACTAAAAACAAATTTTGAAACACAGAATGGTGTGGGATCTAGGGCCACTCATTTGTAAAAGTGCTTGATCTGGAGTCCCCTAAATGACCTTAATTTATTTTGTTGACTTTTAAAATTTTTCTTTATCTCCTAATCAGTGTATTTATGTAGAAAAATAATTATGACTATTTTAGAGTCAATGGTTAGTGAGAAAGCATCTGGTCTTCATAGTGCAGATGAGAGCTAAATCATAATTTGAAACTGTAGCTGAGTCAGGATGGGTTCCTGCTTAATATCTGAGACAGATATTAAGGCAGAGGCACAGGCACTAGGAAACACAATTCTGGCTAATATTTGAATGCCAGTTGTCCCAGTTCTTCAAGATCAGAAATCTTTCCATCCTTCTTACAGTACTCTGTGGAGTATTACACCACTTCTTCCTCTGCCTCTGGCCATTGGTTTTGGGAGAGAGCAAGGGAAGTTTCCTTGAATTTCCTCACACCTTTATGCTCCATCAGGTGTCCAGAAAACCAGAACAGTGTGCTAAATTGCTTTCCTCTTTTTATTCATTTGGCATAGAGCTTAAACCTTTTATCCCATGTTCAGAAGAGTATGTGATTAAAGGGAAATGTTATGGAAAAGTGTACTTGATTTCATTATTCCTTGTACTGATAGAATTGAGTTCATCTTGCTAGAAGTGACTAGAATTTGATACTGTCTTAAGAGTAAATATCATCAGCCCCTGCTTAATGACACGATCATTTAAGGAGTTTTATGGAGTTAAGTTCTGTGATGAGTTTAGGACCTCACCACGTTGCCTCTGTTCAAACAGGCAGATGCTGAATGGCAGGCTCAGAATACAGTCTGAGAATGAAAATTGTTAAGAGATTGAGTAGTGGTGGTGACGTTGCCGAACAGTGGCAGATGCTGCTGGCTTTATTACAACCAATAGAGAACAGATTGCCATTCCCACACACTGAGTATTCTTCTCTGGAAGGCTTTATACTGTTCAAAGCCCCTTCTGAGGAGGTGCTGGTCCAATGGTATAATATCGAGATCTCTTTTCTCCTACAGATTTGCAGAGAACTTATTCTGCAGTATTTAAAAAAAAAATAGAACTTGCATGCAGATTGTCACAACCACTTTTCCATCATGATAGTGAGAGCTGGTAAATAGCTGAAGCCTGTTTTGTATGGAGATGCATGAATACATTAACAGTTTAATCTAAAACTTCAGAATGTTCAAAACAGTGTATAAATCACTCTACATGACATCATGTAGTGAGGGTATTCTGTGCCAGTTGACGCCTTTGGCATGGTTAGGTGCGCAGCCTTCCCTTCACAAATATGTATGAATAACATCATGGTCAGAAAGAATGCCACTAACAATAGCATAAGATTTTATATCCTGACAACTTTTGATGACTCATCATGTTTTTGCAATGAGCAACTTTTACACCTCTGCTTATTTTTAAGGTTTTTTTATATTCAGTGTGGGAATAGTCATGCTTATATCAAGGTCTGATTCTTAGCAGAGTGAAAATACTTACTTTTTCCACTTTCTGTGGACACTCTTTGGAGCAGATGGTAGCATATGGCATGTTAACCTTATGGCAGAGGAACTTTGTACTGTGCACTGGAAAGAAGGGAATGGGGACACAAGGGCTGGAGTGGGACATAGATGCTATGGGCAAGACAAGTAAAGGAGAGAAGAGCTGAATGTGAAGAAGGAGAAAAACAAAATTATATTTGTAGTACAACATGTACCTGCTTCTGCCATTGTTAAAGTGGATATGGTAGGTGGAACATTGTTAAAACCTGCGGCCTCATTCGTAGCATATTTACAGCAATATAATTTTGGACTTTGGTGAAAGAACATTAAACCTGGGTGAACCTTATGATTTTATCATCTAGTTGCATAGTCTGGTAAGGATGATGAATAGGTTCTCCAAGTAAATAGCATCAAAAGTTTTATTACAATTGAACAGATGGCATTTATGATGGAATAGAAGAATACTAGCTGATCAAGGTACTTCTTTGAAATGTGGCAATGTCTGATGTTCAGGGCACTTTCCAAAGTCTATGGCACATGACAGCCCTTGCATTTATTTATTTATTTATTTAACCACCTTTTAAAAACCTTACTTATGAATGTTAAAGAAAAGGAATTGAATAAATAAGCAAACAAGAGATTATTTATTTATTTATTTATTTATTTATGTTGCAATTATTTTTCGTTTTATTATAGTATCTTGTAACTTATAATATTCTAAATATGCCACTCAACTCAGGGTCCTACACTACAAGTATTATTTCAAAACAGGAAAAAAATATTGAATCTTACTCCTTGTAATTTTTATTGATGTAGGATCTTGACCACCCATAGAAGGTAGTCCTTTTCACACCATCAGTAGTTCTGACCAGCTACATTCATTATCTTTATCTAATTTTCATTCATTAATTCATTTATTGAACAGACTCTCCTGATCTTTATCATCATATTCTGATCAACATGATTTTTGGCTTCTCTGAATGATTTCCATGTAGAGGGAGAACCCTCTCCTCCAAAGCTGGATGGGGAGTAAAAAAGAGGCATGAAAAGCCTGTTAGTTTCATTCCTTTGATAGTCCCATCAGCAGAATGTCTCCTTTTGGTCTAGTGTAAGAAAAACCTGGCATACATCAACAGTTTAATAATAAATAGCTTCTTGTTTGAGTCTTTCCTTATGCACTTGCTAATTATCTTTGCAGTGGGTTAATGTTTTGGGAGGTTGATCTGAAGCTGTGGTGTTAAATCCTTACTTAAGACTTCCAGATTTAAAATACACAAAAATGTTGAGAGATTCTTGTAAGCTTTGTTTCTTTGACATTAAGCATTATAAATTTAACTAAGTAATGCCTCCAGGTTTACAAGTGACCTCTAAAAGTAAATTTTTTCCTAAAAATGGGAAAGTAGCAAGGACTGCTGTCAGTGCTGCTCTTGTTATTTTAAGGAGGAAGGTTCTTCAATTCCTTCAATAGAAAACGTGAGAAAAAATGAATGACATTTCTCATAAAAAACAGTCATCTTCACTTTCTGTAGTGTGTTTAATTCTACTGTTTAGTCTTGGGTTGTAACTCTGCCTTGCTTGGCTCTGTCAGGAGTCATTATCATCATTATCTTCCCCAACTCTCCAACTCTTCCTTGCACTCAACCACCTGTGGGGCTTTACTCTGAATCACTGTCACTTTAAAATAAAACCTTTTCATGCACACATGAACAATGAGGGCTGTTTTTCAAAAAGCCGTATCAGTTCTGAGGTTCAATCCATACTGTGGCCCCATGAACAGACAAGTTAGCAGTGCATGGCAGGGAGCTAGGAGTGAGCAGGAATGAGGGAAACTGGGATGTGAAACTCCTTGTACTAAGGACCTATCAACTCAACTGATAATTGAAGCAACTGCCTTCAAACTTACAGATTACTACAACAGGTATGCAAGGGTGTGCTGGAGCTTCTACTGATCCAACTCTTTCAGTTGACGTTACAGATTTTTTTCCCACTTCTGTGGTAGGAGCATAGCTTAAACAAACTTTCCTTAAAGTTAAACCAACATTCACTTTTAAACCAACTTCACAGACGGACAGCAAGTCAATAATGCAGCCGAGAGCTCTGTGTGTGCTCTGTCTGAAGAAAAGTAGTACAGCGGAGAGAGGGCCCCTAATTTAGTCTTGCAAGAATGTTTGAGATCCTTTTTAGCTCATATAACTGTTGTCCTCCTCTGCAGAAACTATGCTCACAGGAAGGCATAGAGAGGGAACTTTGTGCCTGTATTTTTGGGTAGTGATGGTTGGCATGCAGGTGGGCCATGCAGCTCATGCACTCTGGGCATTTTTCTCAGCCTTTTCTTGCTCAAGCATTTGACACCACAGTTAATCGAAAATGGTGGAGAAATCAGGAAGAGGCTGGCTGGCTTCTGAAAGAGACAGAGCTGCCTGTTTACCTCATTTCCGTATGAAAGCATTCTCTGGTCTTTTTGAAAGATCAAAGAAAAATATATGCAATTTTCTCTTTTCCTGTCATTGAGGTTTGAAAGCCTCATTCTGAAAGCCAGTTTGAACTCAATACCCTCCTGTTAAGCAGACTGACATTTGGATCAGGCCTTCATAGTCTGAAACAAGATCAATCCCTGAGAATCTCTGCTTAAAATTTGCCTGGAGTCAAATGAATTAATAACTAGAAAGGCAATTTTCATTGCCATTGGAAACCATTTATTATGCCGCACTGAATGGGGTGAAGAGGTGATGTATGATGGAAAAATAGAACTGTACAGGGCTACAATTGAAATACAATAAGCCAAATATATTGGGGGTGGCAAGGGAGAAATTTATTCTGGTTATGTAAAAGGTGTAATTTACTTTTGAATGCAGCCTTAAGAAATGAGACAGTTTGTTGACATTTTCTTCAGGCAACTCTGCAGGTAAACATTGAATGAAACTCATCCTCAAAGTCCTCTCTGTTTAACTTCACTTTCCCCCATTTAAATTAATCATAAGTGCATATAAAGAGGGGGTTCACATTCATTTTCTTGGGATGTAATCTGGCAAGCGTAATGAAAACACACCCTTTTTTCCCTGCACATAAAGGTTCTTTCACACAGTTCCTTTCATATTTGTTCAAATATGCCTGGTTAAAACATGATTTTTGCCCCCATCCTTGGCTCCCAAATAAAAAGCTAAATCAAAATTAGTCATAGTCTGTGAGAATAAGATGAAGAAATGAATGATGTTAAACCAGTTGTCTGGAACAAACTGTACTTATATGAGGTTTTTCCTTCAGACTCTAGATTTTTCTCCTTTAGAGACAACAATTATATCATGGTCAAAAATACTATTTACTTTTCGCAAAGTAATACAATTGAAATTTGTGTTGATTTTATTTGAAGCAGAGGTGATATTTTTTTATGCTTTATAGGCAGAAAAAAACACATGTTGAAATTATCTACCAAGAATGTCTGTGCTAGTTCATGGAAATATTTTCAGTTGCAGATAAAATCTATTTCTAAAAATCCATTTCTGAAAATTGAATAATTTGCTGTCTAAAGAGTGGAGAGTATTCTATTCCAATAATGTTTAATTTTTGCTATTAGATAAAATTGGAGTTTTTATTGGATAAAATTTGGAGTTTTCTGAAATTATTTTTAAACTGTTTCAAAAATAATTTTTGAGATCAGAATCATCAAAATTTGATATTCTCTTAATAACATTAATCTTGTAGCAAAACGGAAAAAATATCTCTCATCTGAAAGAAAGTATAGGGAAAAAATACCCAGTTCAAGTTCCAGTCCTATCCTGTTGCTTGCTCATTTTTACTGAATGTTGACATCTGAAAGAGATAGCTGTTTTCTTGTTTAATTTCAAATATTTATCCTAGTATCCCAGTTGTGAAAAGTGAGCAAATGCTATCTGTCAGCTGGGAATACTGAGGCAAAAAAAGGGAAGTAACATTGAGTTAATGTTTGTGTTGCTCTGCAGTGAGTGACTGCCCAGAAAACATTTTAACACTGCTGTTAGGCTGCTCAGGCCAGACACACCTGCTGTGAAGGATCTTGACTGGCAGAAGAATAAAGAGTGGTATACTCTGCATTCTGTGAGTGTAATGGGGATGAAAGTTCTTAGGGAAAATACCATGAGACTGCAAAAGAAATATGAGCAAGGAGATGTGCTATTCTAAAGCTTAAAAATAAAATTAATTTCAAAGGAATGGCAGAAGGTGGACTTAGCTAAAAGCAGGTTATTTAGGTTATCAAAATGTCAATCTGCTTCTTTTGTTTAGGGACTAAGTGTTTGAATGTCACTTTTTCAGCCACTTAGACCAAATAACAACTCAGTGAAAGTTTCGGTGTCATGAAAATTGTTTTCACTGAGAAGAAACAAAGGGAGTCCATCAATCTCCAGCTTCATCTTCCATTTTTCCACTGCTTGAGGCCTGGAAATAGCCCAGTTACTGTCCCCATGGCCAGCCTGCACCTCTTCAATCAGATAGGGATCTATAAAGTTGATGAGATTTGGAAATCTTTCAGAAAACGAAGTTTCACTGCAGAGTGCTTACTGGGTCAGAGCAGTTTTATGAAAGATGGTTCTTCTAATATGTGTTATCAGATGCTTATGGGTAGTGGCAGTAATTCCTTTTCTGTATCCCTCACTGATATTTTGTCTTTGAGAAAAAAAAAGTATGTGCTATAGACCTGGTTGGAAAACAGACATTGCTTGTAATTAAAAAAAAAAAAAAAACGTTCCCTGAAGTAATTTATGTCCAAAGTCAGAATTCAAATCTGAAATAACAACATTTTTAGTGAATAAAAAGCTCTGACAAAAATTAGAATTTGGTCAAAATAAACTGCTTGATGGGGTTATATAAGGAACTGATTAAAGATAATGTGATAAATTGAATGGGATCTTTGTTCTAAGCTGTGTTCACTTTTAATTGCCTTTCACAAATATTAGCGTTCCTTAGGTTTTGGCAAAAGGTGTTTTTATTCAAGAAAGACTTGGAAGTTTCTCATACATCCCATTTTATTTAGCTTGTGTTTTTTATCATTAATCCTGTACACAAATGAAACATTATTGGATAGATTGAAATGCATCCAAATTTAATGCAGTAATCAAGGACATGGCAAATAAGGTCTCAGTATTCATTATTTGTAAACGTTTCTGGTACTTCTGCATCTGTGTTCCTTATTCTTCAAACTATAGACTTTTCTTTTGTCATGTATGTTACCTAGTGGCAGGAAATTTAGGTCATTAATTTGTGAAGTAATTTTTCATAGATTTTAAGGTCAAAACTAAATTTTGATACAAGAAAAAAAGACAAAATGCCAAACCCAAAAAAACTTCCAAAGCATTATTTCATATTCCTTGAAATAGATTCTCTTATTGAGAATTCAGAGGTGATCAGAACACTGTTGAGAAGGGAGCCAGGAACAAGGGGAAAGAGACAGAAAAAAGTTATTCAACACCATTGGAAGGACTAGGATGAGAACACACTTTTCAGAGTGCTAGTTTAAGACTACAGGCAAGAAAAGTCTTTACAAGAAAATAGGATTTAATTTCCTACAGAAACAAGGGAAAAAAGAGGTTGTCCTGCACTTGTCAGTATCTTTATGTATCAAAACCATACTATAGGCAGCTTAATAGTGCAGGAATAAAATCAGTGATGCTTCAAAATTTGAAACTTTCTGTGCAGTTAAGGAGCAGATTAGATATTTACATTGGTCCATACATGAAGAACATTTCCTGTTCCCGTAAGAGCTAATTTGTGATTTCTTCAAAAGCTAAGAGCAAAGGTGCTGGATCTTTTAAACTTTTCCACCTTCCCTAAGGCAGTTCTGACCAGCTGATCCTTGAATCATGCAGGAGGCAATGATTTTGGAGGTGAGCCAAAAATTATAGACTTTGCTTTAATTTAGTTTGAAAGCCACTGGAGAGAGAATAATGTTTCATCCATCTTACTAAAATCTGATTGCAGGCTCATGATGTGGAGGCAGCCCATGCTGTAATGCAGGGTGTTTATGTCATTATATTGTATGTGTATACATTAAAGGAGTGATTGGGAAGGTTATTAACAAAACAGTTGCCATCTACCTTGGCAACTGAATTTGCAGACAATATTTTTCATAAATCACTGCCTTGTTCTTAAATGAACATAATGTAACTCATAATTCTGAATACACTGACTGGAAAAGAATGTATTTAATGTTTCCTTTAACTGAGGAGTTTGATTTTTCTTTCTGGAAGTCTGACAACATTTATGACTGGCCAGATACATGGTCCAGGTGGTATTTGTGAAAGCCTCCATATAAAATCAATTACATTGTCAAAGGGCAAACATTGTATGGGGAATGGCTTTTCTCAAAGTGCAATATACACTTGAAGAATTGCAAAGATAATATCTGGGGTGGATGGTAAACCATCCCACTGAATGGTGTTCCATGGCCAAAATCCAACCTAATTGTTGAGAACAGTGGAAGTAAGAGGAAAATTCCTCCATAGACTGTCCCTCCAGTCTGCTGTGATCTAGTCAGATGCTTCCTATTTGTCTTTAACTAGGATTAGATGTTTTGTTTGTACCTTTTCTTCATGAGATAGATTTCTTTTAACTTTCTAGGTGACGTTACAGAGGGTAGGAGGAAGAATAGAGAAATACTGCCAAAACAGAGGTGCAAAATCACAGTGAAGGGACTGTGATGAGGATCTGGGAAATTTCCTTGCCTCAGTGAAGATAGCTACAGCAGGCAATTCAGTTGTCCAAGACTGCAATTCTGGAGTGCATAAGGCAAGCATATATAAACTATAGTTGATCACACATGGCAGAATCACAGAACATGTTCACCTTTCCCTGATTTGAATTTATAGAAATCTGTTCTCCATATCTTATTTCTTCTGTGTAGGATAGGTAATGAAATGGCAGCTAGTTATTAGCAGTTATTACTTAGGCTAAAACATACGTTTATGAAGATACACACAGAGCATCTTCACCTGAGGACCTCATGAGGAGATAGTGTTGATTTCACTATCGGGTAGTCTCTTCAGACTGTGAATTACTCATTCTTCAAATGAAATAACCAGCTGTGTTTCTCCAACCTACAGCCATTTATTATGATAAGTTCTTCCTGGAGAAGAGCTTCTCTTCCCAGTCACTGTTCTAATCTTTATTTTGGTGAAACAAAAGAGCTTCAGCTCTCCTGTCACTTCTGTAAAGTGTTTTTTCCAGATGCTGAGTTTTTCTTATAATCCCTGTATGAATCTTTCCAGTTTTGTCAAATTTGTTTTTAAGAACATGTACCCTTTTTCTTAGGGAAATTGGTACTCCATTTTCTGCTTCACCTTGAAATCAGGCAGGACTTCAGCATACAAAGTGATATTTCTTACCTTATTAGCAAACCGATACAGTGGTGGCCTGTAAATATATACTGTCTATTTTTCCCTTTAGTTATCTGCCTCCCTCTTGTCATAACTTCTTCTTAGCTGGCTTATTATCTCATCATTCTCAAGGTTCCGTGGGGTTTTTTTAAACCCACTTCCTGGAGTTTCTTTTCTGGTTGCATTAATTCCTTACTGCTACTCCCAGTTAAGTTTGATTTTTTTCCTCTTATCTCTCCCCGGTCAAAATAAGATTACCAAGCAACTTCAGGTAGAAAATTTTATAAATATGACAGGATGCACTGATTTGGAAATTTCTAAAACTTTTGGTTCATGTGACCCTGACTATCAATCAATGCAGACTGAACCCTGGATAAAATAAAGGCCATCAAAATTACACACTATTTCTACAGTCCTTTCTCTAAGAGAATCCAGATTTAGTCCAGATATATTCTAAAGTTCAGTCTTTAAACTCCATATTCTCCTTTTAAAATACATGATTCTAACTAGATATATTTTTCAACAAGTCTACATTCTTAAAGCCTAGTTGTTAAATTCGTAGATTTGGCATTTAGTGAAAAACGGAACATTTGTTCACATGCAATCAATGCATTGAAGATGAAAGATAAACTGAAAATCTTCCTCTATTTTACTTTCAACAAGCTTCATACCCAACTTCAGTCTCAATTACATTAGGATAGGGTTCTTGAACACCATATATGTTGCACCTGAAGAATCCAACACTGTCTCCAGTCCACCTTCTCTCCTTCAGGTTGCTTTGAATATGGTTCTTCTAAGCAAGACAGGTGAGCAGGCAGGGAGGATGTGGGCATGCTCTTGGGGGTGTTCCCCAACTTGCAGAAAACATTGTAGGTGTCTGTGATTTGAGAACTGCTGAAGAGGCAGCAGAGATGCATCCTGACAGCAAATGAGTGAAGCTGTATTTAAGCATGAAAAAGGAGCAAAATCTCCTTTCCCATTCCAAACTTTGGAAGTCTAGAATTGGATTTTATATCTCTGTTGATAGAGAAAAAGCAGTGAGTGTCAGCTGCTTTCCCATTTTCATGATGGCTTTGCATCTCAGAGAAGAATTTTATCATAGGTTTCCAAAGAAGTCCAGGGAGGAAAATAAGTAAAAACTTTTATGTGCTGCTCATTTGGTTTTATGAGTAAAACAGAACTTCAGGTTACATTTAATAGATAAGTATTTTTTCCTTTTTCTTCCATCTTTACCACACAAAAATGCAGGACTCAAATCCTTTTCACATTAGGAGAAGCTTTCAAAAAGATTAGGATATGTACCCAAAATAGAGCTGTGAGAGAGTACATATTATCTTTCCAATATAAGCTTTTCATATGTCTTCAATCATGGTTATATATAAAAATGGTTTCTTTGTTTTTTTTTCATTCTGGCAGCACTGTGGGATGTGAAGTTACCTTGCTCATTTTCATGCATATACGAAAAGACAAGCAATTTATCTGACCTATTTCTTTTCCTTAAGGGAAAGTATGAGAAAAATTCAAATTTAAGGGGTCTAAAAAATGTTGAAGTTGGATAAGATGCTTTCTTTCCCTGGTTTAAATACCTGCCTTGAAAGCCCACTGTACAGGATATTTCAATGCTCAGCTTCTTATTTTGGCATGTTCATGCCTCCTGAAAAAAGTGATACATTGACGGTCTGTGTTTTACTGGGTATGGAGCTGAAGGTTTTGTTCACTTAGACAGAATTTCTATGGAGGATTTTTTTTTTTTTAATCTAAAGGTATTTATGCAAAGCATGTCTATCATCACACCTGAGTTCTTCAGAATAAAACATCTGGTGCAGCAT
This sequence comes from Polioptila caerulea, assembly GCA_013397295.1. NCBI lineage: Eukaryota > Metazoa > Chordata > Aves > Passeriformes > Certhiidae > Polioptila > Polioptila caerulea. Next base: position 1,624,748 of record VYXF01008385.1, read on the forward strand.
GCATTCAGAGATCTCAGCCTTATGGGTTTTGTATAGAAGACAGACTGCTGCAATGACTGGGACGGGCTAGGAGTGTGATATCTTCTGGAAAGCTACCTTAGATTCAACTGAGGTGTGCAAGATTTATAGTTGTAACAACATCCTGCTGTGGAGTTTTATTGAGAAGTGAGAGTTGCTTGACCTGTAGACGTACTAATTGCCCATTTCCTCCAGCTTGTGGAGCAGTGACGTGCCAATAGATCAGGCACAGGAGACAAAGTGCTGAGAAGAGCCTCAGTCACTCGAGGTCAGTTATGCCCACATCAGGCCACGGTGAGGCCCCTCCAATTTCATGTGATGGCATGTTCATCACACTCAGCCACAATTGGAGAAGGAAGGCTGTTGTGTTCCCTGTTCTGTGTTGTGGACCTGCCTTTGCTGCTTGATGGACTTGTGTCCCTGTGGATGGAAGCTCTTTTATAGCCCCCTTCAAGAGTGGCAGTCAAATCAAATTGCCCAATCCAGAAAAGTCAGCCTAAGAATAAAGGCCATGGAGAGCAAGGCAGTGGAGGGGCTACTGGAGAAGGGAGTTTGGGATGGTTTATGTTGAAGTGAGAGAGACAGTTTTGTGCTCTTCTGGAATATCTGTATGGCCCTGATGAAATTGTAGATATCATGCCAATGTCTTACAATGGAGACACTGGTTTAAACACACATTTGGGCAGCACAGTTGCAGTATTGTGCTCAAACTCATCAGTCCATTGGGAAGTACGGCACGGGGCACAACATTCTGGAGCTGAGCATCTCAAAACATCAGGCTGGGTCAGAGCTGCTTTGGGTGTGCCTGCAGTCCCATCTGTAGCCTGGTGGGGATATGCCTTCAGCCATCTGCAAGGGGTCTGCTTAACGATTTTGTAATGGTTTGGCATTTTGTAGGCTGAGCGTTGGCACACATGGGTGTCTTTGAAGCATTTATGCTAAACACCCACATTTCAAGCGTGTGATGGAAGTGTTGTAAGGAGCAATACTTTGGAGAGAGAAGGGACACTGAGAGACAACCTGTAATGTGGGGCAGAGAAACTCATGGACATGTAGTTTGAATGCATGTTTCTGCAACCAAACTCATGGGGATTGTGCCCTTAGAGAAGGTGCTCTGAAACATTATTGAAGAAAAGCATCTTGATTGACATACCTCCCCTGGAAGAAAAAAAGAGAACACTAGAAACATGGGACAATGAAAGCTGTAAGGCTGGTTCCTATTTCTCTAACACAAAACCTTTTATCTGATTCTGTTTTTTTCTCCTCTTGAACAGTTGGTAGAGTGGGTGTTACATCCAACACCTCCGTGTGACAAATCTCAGCCTACAAAATACTGACATGTTACATTTCATTAACCATATGGGACCTAATTATGCTGCCAGCAAAAATACAGGTGCAAGTCCTACAGGACCTGTTTACTGTATGTACATGGGCCCTATAGAATTTACAGTAGGTTTGCCTACACAAATCAAAGAATTCATTTGACATTTGCAATATGGATGGCTTCATTGAGCTGTATAGAGCCAAAGTTTTGGTATCTAGATGAAGTAAAAGGTAAGTTTTCACTCACAAAATTGAAGTGTTTGGAGGAGAAGGGGCAGAATCTGTGTGTGTACTAAAAAGTAAAAAATACTGTCAGTCTTCCTAGGAAGTAGTATTTCAGCATTTTGCAGTCATATCCATAAAGAAAACTGACTAAAGGTAGCCAGATTCCTTAAAACAGCAGAGCATTGACATCCTCTGTCTACAGACAACCTGGAACAAAGTGGCCCAGATTTGGCAGTGCTCTCCCTGTCCTGTCTGTCCTGCTGAGATGTTGGCTCAAAGACATGAGCACAACATAATACCACTTGCAGCTATTTCATTACAGATTGTTTTATCAGGTGGGCTGTGGAAGGGCAGGAGTGAACTCTGTGCAGATAGGATATGAGTGCTAAGAGGGCTCTTATTAAAAGGAAGCAGAATATCAAAGGTCTAGGTGAAGGAGAAACAAGAGAACAGGATTAAGAGAAACAAACTGCAGAAATAACAATGCTGCTTAAGATTAATTGCTTCAGTGATACAATTTCTAGACATGAGTACTTAATACACCCCAGTTCCTGTTCAGATAATGCCATCTACAAGTCCTGAAATGCTTAATGAAATTAATATAATGTTATTACCAGGAAATCAAAGGCCTGAAAGCTGGCATGCTGTACTGGAGGACAACCACGGCACGTATCTTGTTTATCAGACCTCTGTTCTTCCTTGAACTGGGCTGTCTTTCATGGTTGATGGTCATGAACTGTTACTATACAGGAGGTACCACACTGGGTCCTTCAAGGGTTGTGTGTGTAACACAAGCCCTGAAGTTGTTCTTCAGACCAGAAGTGAAAATGCAGTGAGGTGCTCTCAGTATTCCTGAAGACATACTTAAATTTCAGCTGTGGAATACAGCTGTAACTCAGAATGGTGTTTGCATTTAAAAGCAGTTGATTTGTCCTAAATACGTCAAGTAGAAATGACTGAATTTTGCTTTATAAAATGGCTCTTTAAATCAATCATGTTAATACATTCCCATAAGCTGATGGCTTCTCTCTGGCAAGATGTGTCATTTTTATATGATGATGCTAGAGGTGCTGCAAGTTTCAGTGTACAAGCAAGGAACTAGTAATTACTTAGTTATTAATTAGTTAATATTTATTAATAACTTATTAATTAATTAGTTTTGTAGAGGTGTTTGTATAAAAGTCATACCTATAACTGCGATAATATTTGAGAGATTTTTGTGTGTATTTGTTTTCTACATTAGTGAAAACATATTTTTATAACATTTTCCTTGCATTTTTTCTTTGGAAAACAAACACTTTATAGTGAAAGGAGAGGATTTTTTTTAAAAATGGAAAATGTTTTTCAAAATAGCAAGAATGGGTGTTTGTGCATTTTCATTTTCTGTTGGTGGAATTTGCTGTAGTCTTATCACCTACTGCCCATAGCTCTGGACATCCCTAGGTGAGACGTAATATGCCCAATGGCTATTTTAGTTGTCCTCTAAAAATAGCAATAGGGAATTTGCAGTGAAACTACTTTGTTAATCTGCATTGATATGTGAGAAGATATTCTGACTTCAAAGATCAGCACTTTGCCATGCATGCAAAATTTGCTGAATAAATAATTAGACTGATTGCTTTGGGTTTAAATATAATTTTAAAAGTATTTGGGGCACCATACCAAGTAATTACATATCTCAGAAGCACAGGGAGTTGGTCAGATTGTGAAGATGTTCTATTTAAGGACTTTGCTTGAAATGTGCTGTGTAGAAAATGTATTATTCTAAGGTCCACAATGAGGTTATTTACTCAGTATAATCTTTGCAACTGAAAAGTCTACAAAAAGTTACCAAGTGACACTTTCTGATGGGAAAGATCTTATAATTAGCAAGGGTATTTACTGCACTCTTTCTAATCACATATTGCTTAAAGTCATGAGCAGTTTATGAACAGTCAATAATTGTTTACCAATTACTTATGAACTATATATTAGCTGGACATCTAACGCTTTTAATAGAAAGTCAGTAGTGGCAAAATATCCAGTCCTACAGTCAAAAAAAGTATCAGTTACCAGACCTATCTGTGAATGAAAGAGCAGTGGAAGAAGCACCCCTTGGGTGTTCAGACTAATTTTCAGTCTGAGCTACATTGCCTTGACTCAGTGCTGTGCTTCTATGCTGTCCTGTCCTGCATTCCTTCACCATGAGATTTGTGAACACATGCATTGTCAGTTTGTTCAACAGGAACATGAAGATTTCTTTCACAGGCAAGAATTGTTTTAGGATTTTTTTCCTATAATTCTATCTTTGCTGTGATTCTCTTTTCTACTTATTTGCACTGGAAGTTTGTCCTCTCTTGTTATGCATTTGAATAGCACCTAGCATCCAGGTACCATCACCTTAGTTGGTGTTCATATACATCATTATAAGTAATTTGCTAAAAGAATTACCATTCCCAAATAGTAGCACTTGCTACTATTAAAGTAGTCATGACATACTTTACTGGTAGAGCCTGAGTCCTTTCCTTTTATCAACATTTCTATTTCTACAGTCCAGAGAGTGCAGTGGAATTGGACTAAAAGTGATGGCAGTTTCAATCCATCACGTACTCTGCAGGGTTCTGGTTCAGCAAGTGCTCTGAACCCTTTTGCTATTTTTACTCTGAACCAGTGAGCTGCCTAAGGAGCAGCAAATCAAAAATCATCCTTTTCTGATAGACAATAGACTTCTGATTCTATGTTTGACAAATTTTTCATATTATCTGTTAGAAAAAGAACTGTTCCTGCTGATGAAGGAATTGCCTGCTTGCCTTAATTACATGTTTTGTGAAGGACTCTTATTGCGTGTGGCAATCAGTTTATTTATTTTCCTTCCCACAATACTTTTCTCTGAGCAAAACCACTTGATTCTTTGGTCTTTATTGAAGCAGAAACAGGTATATTATTGTAAATTCTGTAAAACCAGCACCTTCGAATAAAATTGCTGCTGGGAATACCAGTGGTTACTGAAATGCTTGTTCTGCATATTTGTGTAGTCAGTTAAAAAATGGTAGTTGTAACACACTGGTGGCTCAAAATTGTATCTGTAAATTATACCCTCATGGACCTTCAGGCACAGTTTTGATGTCAGCACCTTATGTTTCTCATCTTTCTGAGAGTAATTGTAGACTTTTTGAAATAATTAACCTGTTTGGAACAGAGAAATGAAACTCCTTGAGCATGTGCATGTCAGAAAACAAAAAAAAAAGACTAATGGCTGTGCTTAGGCACTGCACTTCATGACTGTTAACTCATCCCTTGCTTCAGTTATGGACTATTGCAATGACCCTATATAAAGCTAAGCTGCTACAATGAAGGCTGGAGCTAAGGAGTGCATGCAGAATAATTTATGTTACTTGTTCTTGTTCTGTCCATTCTCCCATTGTGCAGAAGACCCTGCGTAAACATAAAAAGGCAGCATTCTTCTTGGGAGCTTTACAGGAGCAAATGTCATGGAATTCTGATTTTTCAGTTGCTGTACCTGAAGAATCTCAATTTGCTTTTTCTTGAAAAGCTGGTTAAATCTGATCATACCAGACCTGCATATTTTGAATACTTTGTGATTCATGCTGTCTCCAACTGTGCCTGGAAATTATTTGGGACAGTTCAGGCAAAAATGATTCCAGGGACTATTATATCAATTTAATATTGTAGAGAATTGTGTTTCACTGCTAGTGAATGTTCTCTTCTCTGATGATGAATAAATCAGTATAAATGTTACCCTTTTTTTTGTTAAATACCTTTCTTAACCTGCAGGCATATATTAAACAAAGCAGTTATCAGTAGAAGTGCAAACACAGGTTTTTTATTCCATTTGAATATTTTTATACTCCTCTTTGTTTTTCAAGAATCCTAATTTCTTTTCAGATCTCTACAGCTTGTTGAGATATTTAGTAGCTGAAAATGTATTATTATTAAATGCGCTTTGTTTTATTGGAGTGAAAAATGAGACACTAAAAAATACTGTGAGTTTACTCAGTTTTAATTAAATGAATATATTTTGTATAAACATTATCTTTTATTGGAATTGGAGTACATTTCAGAGGAAAAGGTGTTTGAGAAGTTAAGAAAGATAATGAATTACATAAATTAGTCTACACAGGATCAAACAGTCAAATAAAAAAAAGAGGCACTAGCAAAAATGGTGATTATGATCCTATGGTTCTGACGTTCTTATGCCAGTTAATGATACCTATTGGTATGAGATCTACTGGTAATGGATTTTTCCACTGAGAATGGAGGGAAGAGCTATGAAACTCTTAATGAAATTTATTTAGATAATGTATCATGGATATTCAAAATAATAATGAAGTAAAAATTGTAAAAGTCAAGATGAAGTCTCAAAAAGTAAATAAAAACAGATAGCTAAAGTCTACTGTTGCTGTCTGCAAAATTATGAAGAACGAGAACAGATTGAGTCAACATTAAAAGTAATTCAATCTTGGTCATAGGCCAGAACAAACATTACTTGGCATAAAAGGGGCAGAAAAGATGACTCTATTTCATTTTTTTCAAGCTGCTAACTAAATTGTCCCAAAGACCCTGTTCACACAATGCAGAGTCACTTCTGAGGGGTGATTCAACCCTCCATTGCATTTAACTCTTCATTAGTGACTACTGCCTTCCTAACTCAGGTACTTTAGATAAATGTTTTAAATTATGTGTGCTGAATAACAGACTTAATAAAAATGAATACCTTAGAATATGAAAGCAAAGACAAATTGATTGGCAGAAAGGGTAATATGGAAATGGAAATGACTGCAACTGAAGTGGAAGAACAACTCTTCAGTAAAATTAAAGGCAACGTCAGATAATTATGGTCCCAAAGTATTAAGACTTGTTATTTGAAAAACCATAAATATGGCAGCAGGGTTTTATCTAGAGGGACTTTTAGACCATCTTTTGGGTGTTTTGTAAAGAAAACATTATTTCAGGAGTGGCACTGTAATACTGGAGAATAACACGGACAATGGATATGATTTAACACGTTTGTGTGAATGAAATGACTTCATTATCCACAGATCATGTCTCTCGAGTATGTTTGCCTTCAAGAAAAATTTTGAAGAGAAGGATATGGAAATAAATGTAAGATCCCAGATACATGTCACCCTTTTTTCAAGAGATCATTGATTTTAACTGTTTTCTCCATAAAGGGAGAAAATATAGTTTAAATATCCTCTGTCAAGGCTTGTTAAGTGCTGATATAGTGCTACAGAGGAAATTAATGTTAGGGTTTGGGTTTCATAGTAGCTGGAAACTACTGTGAAACTGAGATAGAGAGGAAAGTGGGTGAAATGGGAAAAGAAGGCATGAAATTTCATAAGGTTATTGTCAGCAGTCTTCAGTGATCAGCACTGGGGCTAGTTTCATGTAATGCTTTTGTAACTGAAGTATGATCAGCTTACTCCCTGGGATTTTCTAATGATGTAAAAAAATATTAATCAGCAGAAAGGAAAAGAAGAGAAATTGTACAAGAAGAATTGAGTGGTTTTGGAGACTAGGCTAAAAGAAATTGTACTAGGCACTTGAAATCTTCTCTGTCTTCAGGTATCTAACCTAAATAGTCTAAGCAGGACTATAGTCATCCTATGCTCTATCTGTGTCAAGAATTCTGAAACCTGCCAGGGGAGGTTCTAATTTTTAAACAATTTCTAGAGGAGTTCTGAGGTGTGTCATGATCCCTATTGACTAAGTGTGAAGCCTGGTGTGACGAAGTTTTTGTCCTGCTTTCCCAAATACTCCCTTTTCCATACTGACTAATGTTAATTTCTGTTGTTTCCCAAGACCTCAGCACTTAGGAAGAGAGGGCTCAGGAGAAAAGAGAAGCCAGTATGTTAAACATATGAAAAAGGCAAATGGAATCTTGGAGTGGTATTTTCAGAAAAATAGATTATTTGTCCTGATGTACAATATTCTGTAAATTTTCATCTGATTGTTGAAGTCTGGCAGTCATTAATATCTGGGGAAGAGAGAATCAAAGTGGGGACAGCTGTGGAGAAGACTTGTTAGTGCAATCTGAAGAGCCTGTCAAGAAACCAGGGCCTCAAAGACTTGTCTTTATTTAGTGCATGAATATGAAACTTTAATAATACAATTAATGTTTTTAAACACAGTACATTGAATAGTTATAGTGTCTGAAAGAAAAATGCTTAATAAATCCAGGCTGAGTATTAGAAGGATTTCCAGCTCTCAGGTGAATGTGGCCTAGAATAACCCCACAATGGATAAACTTTTTGTTCAGACTGCAGCTGATTTTGAGTTGCAGTGCATGCCTGATCTCCATCAGTATGTCTATATGTATTTTGAAAGAAAAAAGTGCATGGAAGTGTATGTGAAAGCGTACAGCCAGAATACTTGAAAGCAACAGCTAGGAGAAGAAAACACACATAAAAAGATTGGCACAGTTATTCTTGATGAAGACAGTAATAAAATGAATTTTTAGATTACCCTATTTTTATGTCCCTGAGAAAAAACACTGGCATTAATGATGATTGAAATGGGCTGAGCTACATGGCTGTAAGTGGGAGAAGAGCAGATATTTTTAAACTGGATAAAACCCCTGATAAATGAAACTGAGGTTAGAGAGTATGATGTTAAAGCTGCACCATCATTCAAATAAACCAATAGCTATGCCATGTTCAAGTTAGATAAGGAGGCCAGAAAAAAATGGCCTACTCTTCAATAAAGAGGTAATTCCTCTTTAACAGAGGTAATTTCTGTGTCTTGTTCTTCATTGTCCTGTCCCCTTCTCTTTCTATACTCCAGTGTGCAATAACAAAAGATAGCGAGACTGAATGGAATGTAGTTTTGGCATTGGAAGGACCTAAAAATTCTAGAGTAATAATTTAACAGATTTTGGGCTGCCTAGTATGCTAATTACAGCTTGGAGGGAAAAAATAATTGATCAATAAAGACGTTTTCTCAGTACAGAAAAAGGGAGGGAGGGAGGAAGGTCCACAAGCCTGAGTTATATCTCAGTGTATTCCTCATGTTAGTAGAAAGATTTTATTTTTTCATGCACTGCAGAATCCTTGATGGCTGGTTCTGCTCTGGGGTAACTTCGTAGCTGGATGTTGTCTTATTCCGATGGGATCACAAGTGTTAACAAGGGGAAGTACTGTTATATTTGGGGATTTTAACAAGAGGATGGTACACCTTTCAACAACTTTCCCATTCTTGAAGTTACTCAAAGCTTGACTGGAAAAGGTCCTGAGCAACCTGATTTAAGTTGCTCCTTCTTGGAACAAGGGGTTGGACCAGAGAGCCTTCAGATGCTTCTTCCAACTTCATTTATTCTCTGGTTTAACTGCTGTGTGCAGAAAAAACAAGGAGACACATACTGTATGGAATTCTGATTTATTTAAATCTTATTCTTCTCCTTATCTAGTATTTTAGGGATCAAAAGTCTTGTGAGACAGACTGTGATCCCTTATTTTGTGGGAGGGAGGGATGCAGGATGAGAGTGGTCGCAGGATATTCCTAAACCTTGCTTTTGAAGCAGGACTTCTGAATCCTGAACAAAGGCTGAGTCAGCCTTTTTTCATGAATGTGATATAACTATAACTAATAGAAACCAGAGGCAGGTGGGGTACTGATATCACCTGTGGGATGGGCATGGACATCTCTTACTGGTCTGGGCCATATTGGAGTGGGGCTGTGGGTCCCATACCCTCCCCACTGTACTGTGTCTGAATTAATTTGGTCAGATAAGAACTGCCTGCAGCAGATACAGAAAACTCTCTTCACAATGTACTCAGGGCATGTTGAGGAAGGTAGGTGGAGGAAAATAAATTTATTGTCAAGAAATATAACATATTCCTTTAGGTCTGAGCACGTGAATATAAACAGTGCTGAGATTTGTAGGCCTGTGGTATCTCTCCTAGGTATCAAACAATAGTTTTAGAAAGCTGAAAAGAACTTCAGGGGAGATTGGCATATTGGCTGTGGGTTGGTATGTGATGCCAATCTGTTGCTTAGTGTTATTTTTAAATTAACCTTTTATTATCATCTGTAACACTGGAAATTAAAGTTGAAGTAAAAAAACCCTTTACTTCTAACTGTTGATTAAAAATATATTTGTGTTATGAGAATCTGACATAGATTGTGTGTTTACAGACACTATAATTAAACTGAAGCAGAATGGGATTGTTCCATCCTGACCTTCTCAGGAGAATAAACTGGAGTTTATATGGACACTGCAGCAGGACTAAGGAATTTTCTTATCTGACTGCTTTATATCCATTTGGAAATCTATGAGTGTGCATTCACATTTACATGCCATTCCCTGTGACTATGTGGAGTGACTGTGTGGTCACTCAGGGTCAGTATTCCTAGATGACACAATTACCAGTGCTTGTACTGGGAGCTGTACTGAGGTTTTCTGCTGCCCTTGTTAATGCTGCAATGATTCAGTGCTGGTGATTTTTTTTTCTTTGTTAAATGCAGTCAGACAGCAAGCAATATTTCACCGTGTCAAAAGACCTTAAGTGGATTCTACCTTGAATAACTGACGTTCACAGAAAAACAAAGATGTTTTTGGATTAATCTATGATGAGTAGATTTAAACAATCCAGCAGATGTAAACTAATTGACTTTTATGAGCAATAAGTGGGGCAGATCTTTTTCATGGGTCATATATATACATGTTTATAAATAAATATACACATATCTTTTACATGAAATTATTAGAGTTTATTCCAAAGCTCAAAGAAAGTGCATGGGACTATTATAGCCAAATGTAAATATGCAAAAGAAGGTAAATGTATGTAAGGAAAAGGAAGAGCAGACAAAGTAATGACTGGTGTTCTGTTTGTTTTTCCTGTCCCTCATCTGCATTTCCCAATTTTCCAAATGTAAGGGTGGAGTTTCCTCTTTCCTAGGTTACCCACTGCCTGTCAGACAGGAAGCATAAGGTCAAATTTCTACCCATCCATGAGCAGAACCAAATGAATAATGTAGAGAATAGGTTAATGACTGAGATCTGTCTATTACGGAAGACATGGTTCCTTTACCTATTCACCCTAAGACAGGCTTGTGTGTTGTGAGTTTTCACACTACACCACAGATATAAATACTAGAAGCTCATCTGCTCAGACACTCAGACCTTTTGCATCACAGCTCATAAGATTTTGCCCAGTAGATCAAGAAGAAATCATCCCTTCCTCTAATTTAAGTGTTAACAAGCCTGAGAGCTTGTGACTAAACCTGTGTATATCTAATGGAAAGACATTTGGTCTAAATGTAAGGCCTCCAGGAGATGATTAATCAGATACATCCTTTAATTATGTTGCAATGGTTAATTACTCTTGCTGTTAAAAGTTGTCTTGCTTCCAATCTGAATGTGTCTGTCTCCATGGAGACATTCTTCTGTGGGAAGAATAGGGTGCCTTGACCTCTCTCTTCATGGAGGTTTCCATTTGTTGCCTTTATAGATTGTTTGCCTTAATTCCTAGGCTATAATCATCCCAACTGATGGATGCATCCTGATATCTTGGTGTAAATACAGATCTCCTTTAATTAAGGCAAAAAATGTGCTTTAGATCTTCATGAGTATGAGGCATGGTAAATAGTGCCTTTCACAGTTCACATGCTGCTCTTAATAGCTAGAAGAAATCATTATCTCTAAAATGTGCCTTGATTTGGCTTCTCCTGAACAAACTTAATCAAAGCTTCCAGTTTTGATTTCCATTCAGCTTGGCTATCAGCCTCGGGGAGGTGAGCTGTTTTTGCCAATATCACAGATTTCACCTTCATAGAGACATATTGAAAAAGAAATTAATCTCTCTCAGGGAGGGGCTTGCCTTTTACTGATACCATCCTGATTTTATTATGCTGTGGTGTCACAGATCAATTACTCGTTGGTCAGTACTTATGGCTTGAGGTACCTGATGAAAATAGCAATTGACCCCTTTATTTTAATCATTTATTTTCTGCAGGTGATTTCATTGTGTATATTACTTCAGCTTTTGAAATCTGGGTTTCTAAGCCAGAGACTAATCAAGGTAGTCCTTGATATATTTCTTCCTTCTTTTCTGTTGTCAGCATCTCCTAAACACACACACATTCTGTTCAGGCTCAAACCAGTTACCTTATGTAATCCAGCATTTGGGAGCTTTGACATATGTCTATCTCTGACTAAGCTTGACTGAAGTAATCATATTTAGCTACACATATTTTTCTTCTTGATGAAATCTGTTTAAAATACCAGAATAAATATAGTCAGTGATTTAAAAATGTTATTTTATTGACACGGCATGTACTAGATAGAATTGACTAGTGACAAAGATGCTCAGAACCACTGTACTTTGCATTTACTCTTACCCAAATATCACCCACTCTCTGCATGAGAGGGCCTTAAATCCAGCAGCATACTGGTTACTGGGTCCTGTGCTGGAAAGGGTGTGAAGTTTTTTTTTTTTCATTTATTATGTTTTTCAGATTCCATGCTTTCTCTCCATGGAGATGAGGGCTTTAAAACTACCTCACATAGGCAACATCCAGGGAATTTGTGAACCGGAAAGGGTGGAGAGTCTAGGCTGATTTCCACTGACTGTGCTTACATAGCATCTCAATTCACTAATTTCAAAATTCACTGATTTCAAAAGCATTGAGTAAGTCATTGCACCTTGGTAGTAACCCAGTCTACAAACTGGTCAACTTTAGCATGGCAGTTAAAAAATACTGGTTCTAATAAGATGTCCAGAGAAACAGAAATAGCCTCGCAGCTTGTCCATACAAATTCTATTTGTCCCAGGTTGTCATGTTTCATAGTGTCTCACAGCTCATATTTCAAAGAGATCCTATTGCTGGATAATTTGCACCTTTATTTGTCTTCCTATAGCTTCTAAGGGATAGAAATAACCTGATGCCAAGGTGTACCCAGCCACAGCCTGCATGCAAAGACAGGTCTGGAGAGGTACACAAAGTGGTGCTGAGGCATGCCCTGAATGAACTGGGATGATCCCAAAGTCCTTTCTTGCTGTCAGTTAACCAGATAAATCTATATTTTGTTTAATATCTTCAGATTTCTGTCATTATGACTGGTAGTTCTTGTACAGGCATTCAACCTTTATCTTAAACTTGAAAAATTCTTGATACCAATGTCCAAAATAATAAATTTTGGAGGGTTTTTCAAGTTTTTCCTGCTCTTGTGTAAGACCTCAGGAAAGTATGAACTTTCCCTTAACTCCTCCATCTTTCTAGCTCTGGTTTGGTACCCAAACTAGTGTCATCTCATTCCTCTGTACAGGCAAAAGGCTGCACATAGAGTGTTACCAGCAGGTGCTGCTGAACACAGCAGAAAAAGGTTGAAATCTGCCTCCCATTCACTTAGGAGAGTGACACCAATATTTNAGTTCTTGTACAGGCATTCAACCTTTATCTTAAACTTGAAAAATTCTTGATACCAATGTCCAAAATAATAAATTTTGGAGGGTTTTTCAAGTTTTTCCTGCTCTTGTGTAAGACTTCAGGAAAGTATGAACAGGCGAAAGGCTGCACATAGAGTGTTACCAGCAGCTGCTGCTGAACACAGCAGAAAAAGGTTGAAATCTGCCTCCCATTCACTTAGGAGAGTGACCCCTTTTTTTTTTTTTTCCTGAAATTTATTGCAATGTAGCCTCTTTTTGAATTCCATTTTGTATTTTGCCTAAGGTGGCTGAAATTATCCAAGAGTTAATTAGAATGGGATGGACAAACATACTGAGTTCTGAAGAAATTAAGCTACAAGTATTAGGAAGTCTTTGTGGGAACACAATAAAGAGTAAAAATGTTTATTGTTTCCAAAAATACAGAAACAAAATGAATTTTAAATATATATGCTTAAGATAGGAAAAAAATTGTTTTGCTATTTCAGTTCAGTTAATTATAGTGTGGCCTTTAGGTCTTAATTGAATTTGAGTTTTGTGGTCACTTCATATCAGCCTTGGGTACCTGTCGGACAAATCTTTATGTTCATAGTCTCTGCATTGAGTCATATAATTTGTTATCAGATAAAGCAAAATTGGTCACATAAGTAAGATAGTAAACATCTATGTGGCTCTTTAGATCTTGAAAAACTTCTGTGTCTCAAAAAAAAAACAAAAACAAAAACAAAAAACCCCCACAAAATTATAATGCCAAAAGATTATTTTGTTTCTTAAACAGATCCAAAAAAAGACATGATTTGGGAAATAGTCAATACATAATTGTCATTCATTTAAGAACTTCAGAAATTAAAAACCCATAAAATTCAAAAATGTTCACTATTAGAAAAACAACATTAAAAACCTTACTTGTGGCTTTTTATTGCAAATAAAAAGGGTCTGTCTAAGTCTTGCAGTGAGGGACATTCTACCACTTCTCAGGGGTTACCTACTCCAATCTTAGTCTCATAGTGAAGGGGTTTTTTTATGTGTATAGAGAAGCAATTTCCCCTGAAGTAGAAAGTTCCTGCCATCCTTTTTCCCACCCCGTGGATTACTGTGCCAAGCACACTTATGTTCTATAAAGATGTTTTAGGTGTTGGAAGACAGTGATTTGATCCCTCTCAGCTTTCTCTTCTCTAGGCTGAATAAACCCAGTTCTTTCTTTACATATCAAGTTCTTGAACTTCCAATCACCTTGGTGGCCCTCCACAGGTTGTGTTCTGATTTCTCACTTTTCTTTAACTGCAGGAAAGCAATACTGTGCAGGGCCAATAATTTATCTCCAATCTCTGATGCCATCCACCAAAGTATGGGCTTTTTTTGAACATGAAAATGTCACTTGTGTTTGAACTTAGGGGGGACAAAATTTATCCACTTTTCTTTCTTTTTCTCCCTTTCCTCCACTCTTCTCTCAACTAAAATATTTTGCAGTCCATTTTGACTTTTATTTTATATCATACTCTATGAGGACTGGGAAATACTTACAAATCTGGATTTTACATTATATCTACTACTTTACCTTTAGAACTACTTTCGTTTCACTTAATAAAAACAGGCACATTTTGCATGCAACTCATTTTAAGGCATATTGAACTGGTATTTATTACATTTTTTTAAATTGCAGTTAATAATTATACATCTGAGGTATTTTTTTTTATTTCGTTCAGAGATCAAATATATTATTTGCACAGGAAGTGGTATCATAATGGTCTGAAACTTTTTGGGTTATATTTAGTGAGAACTGAAGGATTTTTCAGACTTCTGGTGTACAATACACAAGAATTTTTTGAACAAAAGCTTTCCCATTGTAGGCTTGTAAAAATTATTTTCCTGACTTCTTGTCTGTCTGTTCCATAATGCTATTTATAAATATCCTTATTAAAAATAGCAGAAGGCAATAGAAATTGAGTCATATACAAAAGCATCCCACCTGCCATATTACATTTCAATTGAGGCTTACAATATCTTTTCTATTTTCAAATCAAAAATCTTATTGAATTATTTCGCTGTTTGGTGATAGAAGAACCTGTGTTCCCCCCAGCTATTCTTACCATTTCCCCGTAGAAAATATGGGCTTCAATGAGTTTTTCCATGCAAGTTCCTGGCTGAAACTCACTTTTCTTTAACTGGGAATCATACTTGCACCTCTCTTGATTTTGTTTAATGATTGGCAATGTACTTGTCTTTGCAGAAGCAGAATAGATTAATTGTTTGTCACTTCTTTCCCCACTTAAATACTGTGGTGACACAGATGTGAAAAGCAGATTTATATTTTTGCTTGCTTTAGAGAGTTGTGTTGTCTTGCTGTGTGCTGTGTGAAACAGGTATTTTTCTAGCTGTTCTCTGGACTACTCTGGTTTTGATGTGTTCATCCACTGCTTACTGAATCCATAGAGTGATATTTGATGACGTTTGGATGATGGCAAAGAGAGAACCCCATAGATGATGTTTTTTTAGAAAACTTCGTGAGCAAGATGTGCACCCACAGGTTGGTGCTAAAAGGGACTGAGAGCTGTCAACCACCTGTGAAGGCCCAGGAAATGAAGAATGCAAATCTCTCTTCTGTACAACAAGTGCTCAGCACTCACCAAGACTTTGACAAGGCAGAGTTTTCCCATCACATTTTCACACACCTACTGGCTCCTGTCATGTAGATAAAGCAGACATATCCAGAAAAATATAATGTAAAAAAGAAAACAACTTCATTTTTCTGAGAATTCAGAAACTTAAGTTAGTTAGAAGTTTGAAAAATTTCAGACACACTTAAAACTGCTGTTTTTATTTTTAAAAATAAGATTGTATGCATCCATTCGGTTCTCAAGAATCAAACCAGCATTTCTTCATTCTGTTTGAAAAGACTCTGTACCTTGAAATCAGCATGGTGGTTTGGTTCTCACTGCAGTGTGATATTTCACACCAGACTTCTGCCTTAAATAAGGTCAAAACCAGAAAGAATACCCTCTGCCAACACTTGACATGTGAATACGAGACCCCTGTCAGCACAGATGCCAGTCCCAGCCGTTTAGCTCCACTGTTCTTGCTGAGAGCTGCCAAGTGGTGTAGTGGAACAACATATAAATCAAAGTTCTGCATATATGAATTAAATATTGATGAATTAACCATCTCTATGAATCTCACACTTCAAGATGACATAGCCATTTACATTTAAACAGTGCTTAGCTGAGGCTTAGACAGATTTTCAGTTTAAAAAACTGTTCAAGCTGTCCCTAATTATATGATGTGGAGTAGTTGGGGTACCCTTGCTAGTGGTCATATCAACCAGGCCTTTTCCAGTCCTAGCCTAGTTTTAGCTCCCCCTCCAGGAGCTCCTCTGGCTCCCAGCTGGACAGGGGAGGAACTGGCACCTGATTTCCACTGCACATGGTGAAAAATTGCCTGAGTGTTTGCCTATAGGGCAGTACTGCCAGGTATGAATTCACAGTGCTGCAAGATAAGAGAGTCAGTAAGCCGTTCCCATTTACTTGCTGCTGTGAGTAATTGATGCCAAATATCATCAGAATGATGCTAACAATTCTGCTTTGCTCCAGCTTGCTGGCACCTGCCTGTATAACATCAGCAGTGACTTGTTACTGTATCAGTCAGCCCTTGTTTCCTTTAGAGTTTATTTTAACTCTGCTTCTGCTGATGGATACTCACATTTTTTTCACTGGAGTATTCCTCTGACATTCAGCAGTCACTCAAATGCCTGGCACTGAACATTAATACAGTCCTGGGCACTGCTGGGTGTTTTCAGATAAAGGAAAACAGCTTTATTTCATTCTGGAGTTGGTAGGGAAAATGCTGTTGAATTCAGGGAGCTTTAGAGAAACATGTCCTTTACCCTGAGGTTGCTATCCATGCATATTACACATTCTTTTTAATGGGTACAGTTCCATTGCATAATTAGAACTTAAAATAGCAAAACAGAAGCTGAGAGACTGGAGAGGAGAAAGAAAAGAGATCTGAAAAGCTTGGAAAACTTCCACTGACACAGGACCGATTGAGATGAAATCTCGAGCAACAGGGACGGATGGTGAGAGCAACACTGCCATCTCCTGAATACCCTTGGCAAGATCTGTTTTTCCACTGATTTCTTGTACTTTTTGGAGCACAGCAAGGGCTGCAGCTCTATCCCAACATCCCCACGTGCTGGATGCTCCAGTCTCTCTCTCAAAAGGTAAGTAATCTAATTGGAGTCCAGACATGCTGAGAGTAAAAAAACAAACAGCAAAAACACAGCCAGGAAACAGGAGGAAGCTAAGAGTAGTCTGATAGCAGTGATATGGGAAACAAGGCTCATTTCTGAAATCCTTCACAGGTTTGGACTTTTAGAGTGTTAAAGAATAAGAAGATCATTAGATCATCTAGTCAAGATACCTTCCTATTGAAGTATGTTAAGGTTTTATAGTTTTACACTGAGCCTCAGAGCTTGTTATTAACTAAGGATGAGCTTCTAGAAAGGTGTTAGAGGCTGAAGTGAAAAATGAACAGATTGAGAAGCTCTTGGTGGTTTGAGTTACCCTCATTCTTAGAAATGCCTGTGTACACAGCAGTTGGATTATGTCCAGCTACAATTCACAGCTACTGCCTCTATTGCTAAAGTCACAAGCTCTTTGTATTTTTGCCTCTGTGAGAGTATGTAACATTACAGCTGTGCTCTCAATCTACCTTTTACAAACTGAACATCCATTTCAGAGAAAAAGAAAAGCAAATAAAATGAAACCAAACAACAGATACAAATCTACCATATTATTGCAGCCATCCCATTGTATAGCTTCTGATATAATTTTCACCACACATTTAAAGGTTGATGTTCTTCCAGATATACTTTCTGTCCTTTGTCATATATTCTGTTCACAGTAAAATAATTACTATGATGATACTTAAAATACTAGTATATGAATTTAGCAATTCCTGGAAGGAATGTCTCAGTTTGAGACTTCAAAATTTGATTCCTTAGGCTTTGTGAAGATTCAGGAGCACGTTCTGAAAATAGTGTTTGAGTCTTAAACAGCTGGAAAATATCTTTAAAAAATTAAGCAAAGTTTAAGAACTCAAAACTATGACAAATGATTGCAAAGCTTCCTGGAATACTTACCCTCAGGTAATCCTTGCCTTTCCAACAAGGGAAGAGCTCTCAGTTTGGGAAATGCTGTGTTAGCTTGTGTTGAACTGATACCACCGTCTTTCTTTTTACATACAAATGAACCAACTAAATCATCTGTCAGACTTCTCTAGCCTTAATTTGTTCTCATATAAGTAGATTAAGGCTGTATGCAAAAGGGAAATCTCATGCAAAAGCTTTCAGTTTACTTCATCTCAGTTTGTGTTGTTTAGGAGGCTTGGGGAATAAAAACTCAAGATACATTTCTCAGTCAATTGAATTTCCACTCCTTAATTCTCAAATTCATATGATTTTTAGCTTCATAACAATTAAATTCACACTGGTTTAAAA
Source organism: Polioptila caerulea (assembly GCA_013397295.1). NCBI lineage: Eukaryota > Metazoa > Chordata > Aves > Passeriformes > Certhiidae > Polioptila > Polioptila caerulea. Next base: position 1,643,192 of record VYXF01008385.1, read on the forward strand.
CTTGATCTGGTACAGATTTTTTCCTAAAGTTAAGTCATGAAATGGTAGGCGCATTCTCCATTCTACACTTCACAAAGGTGTGCCAAGTGGTTTTTTTCTTAGCATCATTCAATGAAAGAAAACCAAAAATATTGCCAGCAGTTCAGATTCTTCTTGAATTTTCCCTCCAAAATACAGCTCACTTGTAGTAAATTTCTAAAGTAGTTACTTTACCACACACAAAACACACAAACAAAAAACCCTGTAAGTAGCACAAAAGGTACAGGTGTATGTTGAAGCAATACAAATTCCCACAGTGGGATTTCTAGGGAGTCAGAAGGCTAAATGACCTTGCTCTTTGTACATTTTTTATCTGAATCCACATCTTCCACTCAAACATTCTCCTTTTTAATATATGGATTTTCTGTTCTGTCCCCTGACTATAAAAGTGAAGCTACTCAAAATTCCAGGCTCCTGGCCAGTTTTCTCTGTGATTTTCATTCCTCCATTCACAGTAACATGTCCACCACACTCCTACATGTCACAAAAATTATTCCATGTAACAAACCTGTAAACACTTGTATAATTGGTCTGAGTTGATGACAAATTTTACTATGACTCACAAGTCTTCAGTAATATTATCACTCATCATTTGCATTCATCTATTATTCAGATAAAAAGTGAATAGGTTCAGTAACATGTAAGACATTTAATTCTTTTTTAAGAGAGAGAAAACTCACTAAAAATGCAAGCTGGTTTTGAATAAGCAAAATCAAACTGTTTTTTGAGGAGTTTGTTCTTTTCCCTCATAAAAGGAATTTGGTAAGTGAAATAAGCCAAACAAAATCATATATGGCATTGGAAAAAGGAGGTTAGCAAGAGAGAATTGCTACTGACTGATGTTATTCTCTTTGTAAGGTATCAGAATTCTCTTTGTAGGGTAGCTCTGGAACATAAAACGCTGATGTTTGTGCAGACAACTCATGCATTATTCAGTGGTACGTCCATACCTCCCTATAGTGCAGCTGAAAAGATGTGGAAAGGATGATGAGCTGCAGCTCAATTTCTTGTCAGGGCAAACAGTTGTTACTGAGTCAAAGTGTTCAGCTGGTGTTGCTTGTCAGAATTCATGGTAGTGTTGCTCCAGTGGCTCTATTTATGGAGTAGGGTTACAACATCTGTATTTGCAGAGGAAGACCACTGGTACTAAGGACTGCAAGTCACCACTGTAAATGTTGATTTGTTATTTGCTTTCTTTTTCTTTTTACCTTGCCTGTAACTCTCCTCTGGCCATCAAGCATTAGTGCTCATTTGTGCTGGTGTATCATAGGTGTGCTTTTTGGAGCACATCTTCCAGGTTAGTTTAATTCATTAGGAACCTACCTGTCACACTCCCTGAATACACCACTGAGTAAACCAGAGCATAATAAAAGGGGAAAATTATGACAATTACTTCAGAAGCAATTTCTGAACTAAATGTAGATGCATCCATTATTTGCTGAGAAATATCTGCTACAGAAGGAAAAAAATATCCTTTTGTACTTATTAGAGCTTTTATTCAGGCAGGAGAAAATGAAAGCCCTGGACTTCTTTGTTAGCTGTCAAGCCAATCTGGCCAGCAATATCTATTCAGATGACTTTGATACACCAGCTTGACAAGTTGTAGGCAAGGGAGAGCAGTACAGAATAAATATCAGTGAATTTCTTGGCCTTATCCCCAGACTGATCTCCTTCTGAATTGGCTTTTTCCTTTTTCTCTAAGTTTCAGCAGATGTTTAGCACAGCAGGACAGATGAGGGTATGTAAGAGAATTTGGCTAGCAATAGTTATACTGATCAGTTTGAGTTTGCTGTGTGATGCTTTATCAAAAGAAGCATTAAATTTATGTGTCAGACTACAAAGTCAGCTTTAAGTTCTCTTGTTTGTTCTAATTACTTCCAGTTTTAACATATAAGTATCATATTAATAAGACCCTCTTGCAATGAATTCCTTAAGCATTTCCATGGATGTCATCTACCATGTCTCTGGGCAACCTAGTGCAGTGTTTCACCACCCTCATCATGAAAAATTTCCACCTAGTCTAAATGTAACTTCCTTTAGTTCCCTTGATCTATCATTTCAGGCTCCATTAAAAATATGTCTCTTATCTATCTTATAAACCCCCTCCAAGTATTGTAAAGCCACAATAAGGTCTCTCCAGAGCTTTCCCTTTTGCATGTTAAGCAATCCCAACTCACTCTTTCCTCATAGAAGAGGTGTTCCATGCTTCTGAACACTTTTTAAAGTCACATAAAATATGTTTGGATCACAAAACCAGAGACCAGGTCTAAGGATGAGTACCTACTTGACTGTTCCCACTTAATATTGCATAAAAACTTATGTACTAGACCAGAAGGAAAGTGCAAGTAGCATACAGCCCCCTCAGCTATTCTTTATTACCTTCATACAAACACCCTTTTTCTGTCCTCTCCAAATATACAGCTAACTGATATTGATCAAATATTTCTGTGTAGTTCATCCTCATTAGGCAGAATATTTGCTGGACATTGGCATGTCAAAGTAAATTGTAAAAAAAATTGTTCTAAGGTTTCTTTTGGTGGTTTTGCGAGAGGAGATTCAATCAGTGAAGGGAATCCCATCTTTTTGCCACAGGTCTTATCTTTAGTCCTTTCTTTCTTTTTTTTAAAATTAAATCCCTGTTTAAAGTCTCTGTTGTGCAAACCCTCTTTAATGAAAAGAGAGTTTGTTGAAGTCAGTTAACACCCATAAAATAAGCACCTGAAATCTTGCATTCAAGTATGGTGCTTGTAACCTGTTTCTGTCCTACTTACATGTCAAATATTTTATGTTGTTTCTTCCTAAAGTTGCTCTACACTATCTTGCCTTTGCATGGTCTATTTGATGAAGGGAAAAGAAAAGGTTGGATAAGGATATGATAGGGTAAAGAAAGTAATTTCAATGTTGGAAAACTGATTTTCTCCTGAACTTTACTTGTGATGTTGACATTTCCAAAGTAACAGAGGAAAGCTATCAGGGAAATAAATAAATGAGTATGAACAATGCTCTTCATAAACAATTAAATCATTATTTTAATTAGGTTAGGAAGTTAATTGAGCCAAGTTTATCACAAGTTGTGTGTGATTCTGAGATGGCAGAGAGAGATGAGTAGGACAGGGAACAAGCTGGAAAGCTAGAATGAGAAAAGCAAGTACATTCTTTATCCAAAAATATTGAAAATCTTTTCATCGATTCCCTGGTACCAAAATTTTGAAAGTATTGACCAGCAGCCACAGGAGCTTAGAGTTTTTTCCTTGAAAGCTTCATTAGAGAATATTCACGTTGGAGTGCTATGTGCCAAAACGCTCTTCAAACTGAAACCTATAAAACAAGAGGGATTTACCAGAGGTTATATTTTGTAGCATTACTGTCTTCCTCTGAGAGAGTCTCGGCTGGATCTCTACTGCCAAAAGAGAAATATAGTTGCCTTCAGAGTGAGATTTATTTCATCCTAAGGTTGATATGTTGATGACATCAATGAATCTTGCATCAGAAGCATCTATTTTCCCCCACTGACCTTAAATAAACCCATAGGTAACAATCATGGTTATAGTTATATCCTATTTATAGAATGTCAGGTCACTGTTTATGTGTATGTCAATAACATGGTTAACTTCTTGAGAGAAAAGGTGAGCAGCAGCAGAGAAGTTGCATTTTTCTCCTCATTGAAAAGATTTCTTCAAGTCTGACATTCATTCTGAGTTACAAGTTCAATTTTCCTTGCCTATTATTCTTAATTGCCTCACTTGGCTCCAAAATGCCATGTGTGACAAGCAGAAGGGAAAAATCACTTATTTACATGAGTGTGCTTTTCTTCATGATCCCAGGATGTGATCACTGTAAAAGCACACTTGATGTTTAAATCTTTTCCCTGGACCCTCAGATCTTTTCCTGCAGAGCTGCCACCAAGGCAGTCAGCCCTCAGCCTGATTTGAATATATGATTCCTGATTACCCATCCTGTTAAGTCATCAGTTTAATGTCCCTGGCCTGGTAAAATGACCATATTCACAGAAAGTCCAGGCCACAACTGGGTAGTTGGGATAAGCAGTCAGCCTGGTTTACCAGGAAAAACATAGGGACAAAGGCTGCTCTATGACAGTTTGTCCAGTGAGAAATAATGATCCAAGGCATAGCTATTTCCTTTTTCAACAAGAGCCTGGGTTACCTTCCAGCCCTGGGAGTCTGTGGCCCTGGTCTTGGTTTCCTCACTTTACTGTCATCATGTTCTCACCTCTTTGTTATAGCTGATCCCTTGCATTTACTGACTTATTGATTGTTTTACCTTTGAGCCTCTTAACAGAATGAGTTGAGGTGATTTGCAGGTGCTGACACCAGCCTCAGAGGTGACAAGGATAAGAAACTATAGATGATAATTTTAGGAGCAGTGTCTTTCTCTTTCCAAGAAGATTTAGATCCAGCCACAACTGTTGTGTAAAAGTTTCCCGACACATTTGCAAAATAAAACTGATATATTTTATGATTTTCAAGGGAATGTAAAGGAATCAGGTGCTTGGGTCCCACTGAACATAGCAGATACAGATTTCCCTGAATCGTCAAACCCTTTATAAACTCACAATCTCTATCTGTATTTTGTATATTTTAATATCTTGAGTGTTGTTCCCTTTCTGCTTTTTTTCTTGACCCACAAGGGAAAGATTCTATTCTTGTTCAATTCAAAAGAAGTTAGTTTCCTCCTTTCAGTTCTACAGGGATTTGCAAGTCTTTTTTTTCTTTATAATTTTTTTCAGCTAGACAAATCCAAGCAAAATGTGTGGTATAGGCACTATCACACAATTTTGATGACACTTGCAGAATCTCAGATTCTGTGGAACTTGTCTAGATATCAGTCTGTTACCAAAATTTGTCTAAGGATACAAACATTGTATTTTACTAAATTATAGCAAATTGAGAAAATCAGTGTTACTAGTTTATTTTATCTGTGTACATTTTTCAACTTATACTTTTGATTCCATGAGTTTTACATGAGGAATTTTCATCAAAGATGCTAAATTTAGAATTTTACAACCACTTTTTATGCAATTCTGCCTGCCTTCTCTGCAGTTGCATTGGGAATTTGCTCATCAGTTTCTAATTTATAATGAGTAACATTTTTTCCCCCTAAATTGAAGGACATCTTATTCTCCAGTGTGTAGCAGTTAGACTTGCAACATATGGAATGATGGCATTGAGATATATATGTGCAGTGGAGATCACACTGAAAATTTGCAGGAAGTGAGCTTTAAATACTATCTCCTCTCAGACTTGCCCTCCCAGCCTCATCCATCAGCTTGACTCTCTCTTACAGCAGGAATTGTGTAGCAATTTTGATTCTCTGGTTGGGCTTGGATGCCTGTCTTTGTAAGGATGTTGTGTCAGTCAGATCTTTTCAACCACAAGAGAAATGTACTTGCAGGAAAGGATATAAATGCTCTTTGTCACCAAGATGTCACACATCATTAACGCTATTTAATCTTTTTCTTTGAAGCTTTGTATGGTACATAATCAATTTAGTCCATAATTTTCACCTTGTCCTTACATTCATAGTAACATTTAATCACAATTGCAGCACCAGCTAAAAAACCAGCTATGTAAAATGCAAATCCTGTGTTACCTAGGGAAAAAAAAAATAGCTGCAAGAAAAAAGTGGCAACTAATTTGGATCCAGTAAAAAGAGGCTTTGTGTCAAAAGTTTTTAATGTTAAAATATTAAGTGTAGATACCTCATTGTAAACCAGGTTTCTGTTCAGGATCTTGAAAGCTGATGGACATTGTGTGTTTGCTTTGCTTTGATGTTGAAATACCAACTCTGATCTAAAAGATCTAGCAGCATTTTTCCTATAGAGCCAGATATTAAAAAAGGAAAATTCATATTCTGTCCAGCCTCTATAGCATAGCACCTTGACTAGTACTAATTGGCTTTGGGAATTATTTGTTTCCAGAATAAAACAAACTGCTATTATTCTGATTTGTGGCCAACATGAGAAAAAAAACTTAATGAAAGGCTTCAAATTATAATGGATTTAATGCTTACATTGGATACTCATCTAAGATGCTAAGTACCTTCATTATTAAAAGCATCCATCTTATTTCCAATTTAAGTTTTGGAAATAACACTGAGAGACACTGGAGGTTGCCAGGCACGTGATAATTAAATGGACATGACTTTTAACATAATGGTTTCACCTTGGCACATAATTTTGAACTTCTGAAGTCACCTCTTCCTGGTAGTTATTGCACTAGTATAGCAGAAATTTTTCGCTATTGTAATTTATAGAGCTTGATGTTTCAATCAGAATTCTTAAAAACGCCTACATTTACAAAACCTTTTTCGTTTCCAGACCTTATTAGTTCTATCATCAAATGAGATCGAGCTGGAAATTATCTTTATATGCAAGGAAATTTCCATTGATGAGTTAAGGGAATAAAGACAGTGCTAATTGGTTACATAAAATTAAAATATCTGGAATGTACAAGAAGACTCAGGGTGTTAAGATAAATTGTGAAAATAGTCACGCAGACTATAATTTCCATGTAGTCTTTAAAAGTAAGAAAATTATCTTGGTAAAGGAGAAAAATATGATAATATATTCATCTGGGAATCTGATTGTTCTCTGAGAGTTCCAAATCATCTGCTAGTGGCACTCGCATTTTGGGTTTTCAGATTTCCCCCTATCTCCAGTGTCATGTCTCCTTTTTTTTACATAGATAGTGATGCTTGCTGCTAGAGTATAATTCAGAAAAGTTATCATAAATGATGGTTATGTTAAAACTTGATAATTTGATTATGTTAAAATTTGATAAGAATCTACATTCTCATGGCCTATATGAACTCATATTATGGGTATCTGATCCACTTGCATTTTACTCCTCAGTGGAAGGTACTCAGTGTTCTCAGGCTGATTGCTAGAAAGCATCAATATTTTGTTACTTTATTGTGTTCAATAAACAAATGTTGAAAAATAGGCAGCATATCACAAAACAGGATCAGAAAAATCCACATGCTTAAGTCTAGTCCACTACATTATTCTTGGCTCCGTTGTTGGTTTCTCACCATTGATTTTTCTCACCTGTTCCTCAGTTTCTCTGGGAAAAAGGCTTCTACTACCTCCCCTGTAAATTTGTTCCACTGACATGCTGTTATAACTGGGATACATTTCAATGCCTATACAATTTCTAACCCTTTTCTAAAACTTGCACATCACCAATATTTTGTAATGACTACTGACAAGGCGCAGTTGTTCAAATCCCACTGGGATTAGGGAGCTGCTGTACTAGACAGTATAAGGGTAAGAAAAAAACACCCCATGCATCCCTATTGAAACCTCAAATACTTCACTGTAGATCTCATACTATTGTTAGCACACTTAAAAAATGCCCCCCAGCTTACACGTATCTGCTCTTCTAACCGATAGGCATTTATGCAGCTATTTCATCTGACAGTCTCCAAGTGGTTCAGAAATTAGGCCTGGCTGCATGCCTGCAGGACAGATAGAAATGATACTGCTTTTAATATAGAGATGAGAAACAGAAAGCACTGGATTAAATTTTACACTGGTCAGGGAATTATTTCACTAAGCTAAGGGGGATTTCAACTAAGGTTGATGTCTAAGAGGTTCCAGGGCTCACTGTCTCACCTTGTCTCCCCCAGGAAGAGAATGAGGGTGTTCATCTCAGGGTTCATCTCCTTCTCTTCTATTCAAGTAGACAAGTTGAGTAATTCACTGGTTATTACAAGGAAAAATTAGTTTCCTGGACCACAGTTTACCTCTGCTGAAAATGAATGATTGTACATCAGTGAATTTTTTTTGCAGGTAAAACAATGTTTTGTGTTCAGCTAAAAGCTGAGGGGGAATCTTTACCATCATGATATCTTTGCCACTTTTTAAGTGTGTTCTTTCTAAGCACCGTCTTATGGCTCCTGAAAGTGCAAAGCTACAGAGGATGGACAGATGTGTGCTTGGTCGTATCCAGTATACCTTGATTACTTTATATATCCAAATGCTCAAAATATTTCAGAATGAATATTCAGTATGCACTCTCCTGAAATTAGAATATTAGATATAAAGACCTGCATAATATCTAATTTATAATATCTATTTAGATCTGTAAATATGTAGAATTGAATCATGAATTAAATGGTTACTGTCTGTCCATCCACTTGAAAGAAAGGCCAAAATGGGTTGAGAAGCTGAGTATTATATTTGTATGAGTATGTTATTTCTCCAAACAAACTTCAAGGGAAAACAGACTTAATGAACTAAATTTCTAGGCACTGATTGCAAAGAAGGCTAAAGAATGAACTGAATTTAGATGAGAGAGTTTTGGTCCATAACTGAGAAGTTGTACAGTGAGCTTGTCTCTTATATTAAAAGTACTTTGTGTGACAACCTGTGGGTGGTCCACAATGTACTGATTAAATTTATGCAGAAATCTTCATGTGGAACAGGAAGAAGAAGCCATCATTGTGTTTTTCCATAAAAGATTCTATTAGTGGAAGGACTGGCACGCTCATATGTTGGCAATACAGGCAAATTATTCAGCCAAAGTCCCAGTGAACTCAGTGGCAACTTTTCTAAGTGACAGCTGAGAAGTGCAGTTGCATGCTGTCTCTCTGACAAAGACGTGCTTACAAAAAAAAAAAAAAAAAAAAAATAAATTAATCACTGTAGCAGATTCTGTTTTATCCCCTGAGGGTTCACTAGCGTGCAAGGATAAAACCACCACAGAAATCATGCTCCTTTTGACGCATCTGTACATTCCCATTTCCCCCACCTCTGATCATATGAGGACAATAAACTGCACGATTGCTGGGCCAAGAACTTTTTTTGGGGGCCATCACAAATGAACTATTCACAGCTAATAAGTCCTGTGATATGCCTTGAAGTCTTCTTCCTGGTTTTGTTGAAATTATTGGCAAGCCTACTTTTGATGCTGGTGATGCAATGAAAGCCCCAAGCACTGTACATTAGCCATGTCATATGAAAAACAGGAAACCCGAGGAACAACGGGGAGTAAAAGAAGGGAGGGGATATTTTGAGTTCAAAACCTAATCTCTCTTTCATTAAACATCGATTAAACTCATTTGTATTACAGTATCATTACATAGGTGAAAGATTGAAATTATTTTCTTTGGTATCTGATTTTGAATCATTGAAATTGCTAATCTGAGTCTGCTGTGAGAGCCATTGCACCTCCCTGCCTACTGCCCAGAATTTCTCTCTACTTGATATGTTGCATACCTAGAAGTACCCACCAACTACCTAATGTTCACCTGCCTGACTTCTTGCTCATAAATTCACCTGCTGTCCTTCCTTTTTGACCTGCTTATTGTTTCCTTCTGGGTCCACAATAAAGCAAGGAAAGCTAAGACACAGCATTTTGTCGTGAGATTTTGTGTACTGTTCCCTTTCACTGGAGTTCAGGTTGTCGCCAGATGTAGCTGGCAGCAGTCCTGTGCAGACAGAGCTTGTGTGGCTGGAATGCACGTCTATGGTGATTTTCCTTTATGACTGAAAGGGTGCTTTGGAAGAGAGGATTAAATCCCCCAGATATTGACTGTGGGATTCAGCTGCATCAACAGTTTTCGTTGCTACTGAAGCACCCTGGTACATAAAATGCACATCCATGAGACACAGAGATGTATTGCAAGACCACAGGGAAGCCACTTCACTCCAATAAACTAATGACCAAGCTAGACTCTGTCTTCAATTTTATATTTTGTTCTGGGCAAGAAGAGAAGACACCTGATAAATTCAAAATGTGGGCTACATTATTATCTGATCTTCCCTGAGAAGTGAGAATGTGTGTGTGTGTGTGTGTGTGTGTGTGTGTGTGTGTGTTTCTGTGGGCACATGGGGTGTCCTACTGTAGAGTATCACAGCACTCATTTCTCAGGAGGAGGAGTGTGATGGGAATGGGTGATTTCTTCCCTGAATTTTTTTTCAACTGCTTAAAGTTGTATTATATGTATTATATGCATCTGCTTAAAGTTGTTTTACATGTTTTTTAACAAATCTGCCTAACAGCTCTTTTCTTGAATTGCTGTTCTATATAACACTTGGTTTTTAGTCTGTTGTTACCAGACCTACAAGCCTGTAATCACTCAAGGACCAGTAACAGTCCACTGTGTTCATATTTTCGATAACAGATAGTTTCTTCTACAGAGGGAAGGTACTAATTTCTACTATATTAATTGACACTAGCAGCTACACCACACAATTTTGCAAACCATAGAATCATATAATGATTTGAGTTGGAAGATCCTTAGTGATCATGTTGTTCCTACCCTCCCTATCAGAGGCAGTGGCACCTTCCATAGACCAATCAGAGCTCCATCAAATCTGGCCTTGTACACTTCAAGGGATGGGACATACAAAAATTTTCCTGGAAATTACAGTGTCTCACCACCCTCATGATGAACAATTTCTTCCTTATATCTTCCTTAATCAAAATCTACATTGCACTTAGCCTTGTTGCACTTCACGAAGTTCACATGGACCAAGCTCTCAAGCCTATCAAGTTCCATCTGGATGCGGTCCCTTACCTCCAGAAGCAGTCCCATCAGCAAACTTATCAAGGTTGCCCTCAATCCTACTGTCCATGTCACTAACAAAGATGTCAGACAGTGTCAATCCAAATACTGACCCCGGTGGAGTCCCACTTGCCACTTAGACCCTGAACTGTTGACCACAATTCTTGGAGTGGGACAATCCAGACAGTTCCTTATGGATTGAGTGGTTCAAAACCAAACTAAAACTGAAAGAAATTCAAGCAATTGTCAGCTGACTGCTACGCTGCTGCTATCTCAGCTAAGATGAGATAGAATTGGCTCAAGCCAAGGAAGACTCTACACTGTAAGGCCAAGGAAAAAACTGTGGCCTTTAACCTATAATGGTAAATTTATATGTATGGGGCTACATTTTCACAGCTGCCAAAATAACACTATGAATCTGCACTCAGGCACCTGCATCCTTTTCCAGCCAGGAAATTAGCCCAACCACACGATCAGAGAAAGGATGAGAACGTGCCTTACTATGTGACAGGCAATTCTGCATCTATTTGTAGGCCAGGCTATAATGAGGAAGGGAACAATATGCTAGGGAGAACACAGAAATGTTTGGGTAAGTGTGTTTTCTTTATAAATCTTACATACACCTTAGTTTGCTAGTTTGATATCACCCCTCTTGCATTCATGCTGATAGATAAAAAGAACTTGTCAAAATCAGGCAAAAATAGTAAAACAACAGCAGGAATATAGGGCACACTTTTAAACAAATAACCATGGAGGAGACCCTAAGACTGTTGATGACAGATGAGAAGAAAAAAAGCTTAGAGGGCAACAAATTGATAAAATGTAACTCTCAGTTTTTCCTCTGAATCTTGTATTCTTTTCAGCATAATGAATCTGCTTTTGTTCAGAAGAAACAGCTTCTATTGCTCTACATTTTATTTGTCCACAAGATTCAGAAAGGAAATTTTGTGGATGTGAGCCCATGATGGCTGAAAAAAGTAATAAATGTTTTTGCTGAAGTTAGAAGTTAGCCAGAAGGGGCATCTGAACTCCAAGAGTTTTTGGATAAGGAGAAACAGATAGGTGATGAGGTCTCTTAGAAAAGATAGCTCTAATTAGTGTGTCTCTCACCATCTTCTCTGGAAATACCACCAAGATTGGTGGAAATACCACCAAGATCTTCACACAGTCTGACTTCTTTTTCCCCTTATCTTAAAAGCATATTTCTGTTTAATTTAACTTACATTTATACTTTCTAAATTTTATTTAACAAAAACCACAATCAAAAACTCTGTTGAGTATTGGTGGTTTGTAAGGACCTAACTGAAAGCCAGCAGGATTCATTTAGATAAATAAACAGCTTTTTGAATTTTCTTCTACTACAGAGGTATAACATCCCATTTTGAAACTGCCAGCATTTTTCTTCTTGAATTGAAAGCCCCCTGGGCAAAGCAGAACTATCTTCAGTAATACTGCCATCTACATATTCAAGGACTGGCATAATGCTTCTTTAAACTATTCAAATGAGCAATGAACGGAATGAAAAGTCCACTGTCTATATTGGAAGTAAATAGCATTTTATGGAGGATTTGAGACATTTAGTTTCTACGACAACAGGCATTGGAGAAATGCTTTGATTTAGGATACAAAAACCTTGACAGTACACTTTTAAAAATATTAATAATTTTGTACTTTAGGAAAAAATGCATCATTTGAATCTGAAGATCTTAAAATGCTGCTATTCTGAAATGAAAGATGCAGCAGTGTTCTTCAAACAGAAAACAATTTACTTCTTTAGGACACCACAACACAGAGGTAGATGAGCCAGGAGAAGGTTAAATGTTGAACCTACACTGTTCCACTGCTCCCTACCCTTTTCAGAGCCAATAGATCACAAACAGTTTGAAACTAGTAAGAAAAATAAGTATGAAAACATAAAAATCTTATTTTTAATCGTCTGAAAATTTTGCATAAACACCCTGAAAACAGTAGATAGTTTAGGGTAAAACTTCCTTCCTTAGACTTTTCCATCATTGTGCAAATTAGGTTATTTTATCATTGGACATCCTTCAGTTCTCGTCTACTCATTGTACTGCTCCATCAGTCTTCAAAAGTTCATGTTCTGACAGCCAAAAATTTGTCAGATCTCATTTTCTTGATCTCTGAAATACATTTTGCTGCCTTCCATCAATCATGGATAAGTGTAGATCCTACTTGTATCCATGATAGTTAAAACAAATGAGTGCCCTTACCAGCCCTAGTTGCAACCCTACTGAATAGCTTGGGACCTCTGCACAAAGGAGCGATATGCTAATGGTTTGTGTGCCCTTTTCCTCCCCCAGAGACAATCCAAAACTTTCAGCCAGACAATCCCAAACCAGTGACATTCCGCCAAATGATTTGACACCGATTCAATCAATATTAATTTTTCTTTTGGTTTATGATTCTTTTAGTCTTCTTTCTTTGGTTGTGATTTCTAATTTTCATCTGCATTGACTTTTATGTTCCAAAAGATATTTATTTCCCCCTATAAATCACATGAATTCAGGACAGGGGACTTAAAAAATAATAATAAAAAAAAGAATTAGTTGTGATTTGCACTAAATTGTTAGAGTTGCTAGCACTGTGATCCAGACAGATTTTTATTTGTACATAGTTATCTCCAGGTCCATGACAGTGGTTAGCAGGGGTACATATGCTAATGTGCTGCTGGAATTAGACTGAAAGAAAGCATACTGTTGATATTAGCCTCAAGGCTTTAGAAAGGAATAGGTTTATGCAAGACATTCTGTCAAGACATAGCTTATTAGAAGTGTGATTAGTATCAGCTGGCAACAGGAGAGTGGTAGTGTGAAAAAACACTATTTATGCCACGAAATCTATTTACACCTATTTAAAAGTGTTACTGCAGTAAATGTCTTAGAAACAGAATTTATTACTGAGCCATCAGCTTTCCTGGGAAGTAAATAAAAATATGTTTAAAATGGAAAAACACCTTCCAAACATTAATTGAAGAGGAAAAATAATGTGGCAATCACCTTGTTTTCCCCTGTAAAGAAGCATGTGACTAAAAAATAAAAAGTCCCTCTCTTAGTATAGGAAGGCAAAAGCCTCTAAATAAAATTTAGCATCCAAATATTGTGTATTTTTGTCTTCTTATGTTTAAACATATTAAGAAAGAGTGAATATGATTCACTATTTTGGATTAGGTTAATTTTTATTATAAAAAATTTACAGCATTTATTCCAAATCAATATTTTTTTTCTCGTAGGATGCACATACTAACTATCCCTTTTTTAATCTCTGTGTTTGTGAAAATAAAGATTATCCAGAAGATTCAAAACCTGAGATAAAAGGCAGTAAAGTCATGTTCAGGGTATTCAAGAATTTCTGGAGAAAAGAACTCCTAAATTTGGTCACTGCCAGCAGATTCTGTTGTTAAAGAAATCAGTCACAGTTTTGCAAGAGCTTCTCACATCATTTATTGACTTAATATCACAGTCCTAAGGAGATTTCCACTGAAGTGTAACTGAAATAGTCAGATATTTTAGGATTTGTAGGGGTTGCTTTTTTCTTTTTTCTCTTCTTTTTTTTTTAAAGCTGTGGACTTGCCTCTTTTTGACTGAGATCTTAAATATACTTTTGAATAGGAAAGTAAGTTCTCAACCTGATTCCAAAAACCTGTGCCCTGCTTTGTGGAAGTTCAGATCCAGATACCCTCTTATGCTTTTAAATAGCCTTTAAGCTCTTTTGCAATCCCTGCCTGTGTAACTCATACGTCTGCCCTGTCATTCCATACATAAGGAAGATGTTGAAACTTTCAGCATTTTCTTCGTGATCTTTGTTTTTGAGGAACGTGCAGAGTTCCTCAAAGACAAAAATCACAAAGAAAATGAAATTAACTAAGTTGTTATCTATAAAAGCCTGGTGCAGCATTATTTGAATCTCAGAAAATGTATACTAATAAAAGTAAATCCTGTATGATATTTAGAAGTTCTTAGCAGAGGGAGACTCCATCATGCCAGATTTATCATAAAAGTCCATGTTCATTTTGCAAGACTACTATGGTGAGGTGCTCCCTGGCCCATGTTATCTTGCTTGAAATGTTGCTGCCTAACCTAAGCAAAACCATCGAGCCAATGTGGTTACAGTGAAATGCTGTACTCTGCAGCAGGCCTGTGTCTGAGGCCATGGCTTAGCCCTATTTCATATATGGGTATAGAGGGACTCAACCAAAAGGTGCTGAGGGAGACAAAACATTGCTTAGATGCAGGATTTTCAGATCTAGAAAAGAGTGTAGAGGCAGAATTCAAAAACAAAAAGCGTATTATCTACAGAGTTTTCCAGACATGAAGCCACATGCACAACAGAGAACTAAAAGGCAGGAAATAAAAAATTCTGATTTCACAATCATGATCAGAAAACAGAAGAAGCTGCACAGAAATTTTGTGGAATTTTCCTCCCTGACAGTGTTTCAAGGTTGACCACATAAGGTCAGTGTGGGAGGGGCATTCATCCAAAAGATCTGCCTTCCAGCTTCAATGATTCTTCATTTCTATGAAACAAGGACTGTTATTACTGATGGAACAAAGCTGAGTTTTACCTCCTGCTGCTCCTTTACTGATTTGAAAGGTCTAAAGGCATGAGTCGAGACACTTGTAGATATACTCCAACTCCACAAGATCACAGGTACAGCACAGAGGGAGAAGATCTTGACAGCTTTGTGGTAAATGAAGCTAAGATCTTGGCCTTACCTGATAATTCATAAAACAAGGCAGTTTGTGCAGTGACAGCAGTAAATCAGTGTGGAAATATGCATGTGCAGAGTTTCTCTTTGAAAAGCTGAGTCACACCATGAAGGTGGCTTTTATGACTCTGCAGGATGTTAATTTTTTCACTTTAATCAAGTGCCTGTGCTCTCTGCATTCTGCTGATGTATTTGCTCTGATCTACCCTCCAGTGTTTCTGCTTCTGCTGTACTTACATGGTGTTAAGTCCTTCAGTGACATTTCCTTCACTGAATTTATGGTGTCATGCACTGTGGGGTGTGTACAGAGCTGCTTTTGAAATTCTGTGTTTACTTCTTATACCAAATGGCACATCTCATTTTATATGTTAATTTTAGAATCTAATGAAGTTTTAATTAAAATAATTTGAGTTAATAATCACAGTTCATGATCCTCCAAAAGGAAGAAGAGTAATGATAATTTAAAACAGTATGTTCTTACTAAATGTATGAACTTTTCTTAATATAACTACTAGTTATATTCTGGTTAATTAAAAACAATGAATATTAGAAACTGTTGTAAGGCAGCTGAAAAAAGAAAACTCATAATTTTATTTCAGAGAGTATGAAAGGACAATTTACCACTCTTCTGGAGCTCTTGAAGACTAACCAAGAGTGAAGTCTCGTCTCTCTGTTTACTGAAGGCTTAAATAAGCTTGTGTTATGGTGACACAAAATGGATATTGATGACTTTTTGTGTGACCTTGATTCCAGAAAATGGACTTCTCAGTTTCATTACAGATGAAGAGGAGAGAGCAATAATTACTGTTTTGATGATTTGGGATTTAATAACATAATTGTTTTACGATATAAAATACTGACTCAGCTGATTCAGCTGAGTGTTTAAGTACAAGCCTGTTTGTTTGGTTTTTTAAAGTTAGCTTTTAGGAAAATAAAAACCTCATTGTTTTATGTCTTTCCTGTTAGAAAGAAAAGAGATGAAAATATGATCAGAGAACACTCTTTCAGCTAGAAAATCTCTTTTTGCCAAATGAAGTTATGACTGCTGCATCTAAAGATCTAAGACCTTGATAAATATTTTAGGATTAAAGAAGAAAATTTACCATGCAGACTATGATCTATATTATTAGCATCCTGCTGTCTGACCTAAATAGAGAAGCGAGGAGAATGCTGGTTGCCAACAGACCTCGAAGCTTCCCAGCTGAAATGTGCCGTGACGTGTGGAATGCACTGTGTATAGCCTGTATATGCACCTGTAACTCAAATTCCTTTCAGAAGGTACTGTGAGAAGCAGTTTTACTGCATTTTAGAAGTGAAAGCAGGAGCTAACAGGCTGAACTAATGCTATTGCTTTTTTTTCGTTTTGGATTCTAACACTCTCCCTTCAAACATTCCTCAGTATGTAGAGCAGAAGGATATGATGAAAAATACATAATATGTTCCATACTGAAGCTATTGTTCCCCCACAAAGTGAATATTAAGGTACAAATACCTTATGTCTTTGTCTCAGTCGTCAGTGGAAATGTGGTTACTGAAAGGTACTGGAACATTAAGTAACCATTAAAATGATCACATAAAGAAAAAAGACATATAAAAATAATATTTTCTGCTTTAATAAGGTCCATTCAATGAACAAGGACTTCTGGACTGCATCACCTGCTAATAGGAACCTGCTGACAACAACTTAGAAACTCAGATGTAAGGAAAAAGCTGATTTCACCTTTAAGTAATAGCACTGAATTATTTAAACATAATTGCCTACCAGATGATTTGCAGAGTAGGTCTGATTTTTCTCCACAAGGCTGAATATTTTAAGACATTAATCATATCCCAGTCAACATTCCTAGCAGCTGATTACAATTTTCAGATATGTGGGGATTTTTGGAATTTATTAACTTGTGCCCTCTTGAATCATGCATGCTCATTTCTGCTGTGATTTATATAGGGTGGCAGACTTTGATAAAGATGGTGGATATCTACGGCTGAAATCTTTAAGCCCTGTGTGATGCTGGTTTGATGTTTTGGGAATGTAATATTCCTCCAC
Organism: Polioptila caerulea; assembly: GCA_013397295.1. Classification (NCBI taxonomy): domain Eukaryota; kingdom Metazoa; phylum Chordata; class Aves; order Passeriformes; family Certhiidae; genus Polioptila; species Polioptila caerulea. Next base: position 1,660,531 of record VYXF01008385.1, read on the forward strand.
AAAGTCTCTGTTCCCCACTTTTGTAAAAACAGACTTTGTCCCCACTGCATTTACTCCATTTGAGATTTCAGCCTGAGTTTCTCTTTTTTAGATTTTTAGATTCTATTCTTTTCTCTTCCAAGATGTTAAATTATGCCCCTTGTTTTTGGTGGCACATAAGTAGAGTCATTTAACCACTGGGACTTCTTTGTGTACAGTGGTCTCCACTGCTCTGTGCTGTTGAACTCAGACTGTGCACATAGGTCAGACACACCTTTGGGGATCTGTGAGGACCATATTCTTACGATGTGCTGACAGTGATATCAGAGGACAGTTGTAATTTCTGGCCTCAGAGACCTCTGAGTTTTCCTTGCTCTCTGCCTGTGAGGCTCAGGTTCAAGGAGTGCTGGGGGAGATGCTCACTTCACCTTTCTTGCACATCGTCTACTGCAGAGGTTACATGACAGACTTAGAGTTACCAGAATATTTCCTTCTCTATTAATTTAGAAATTGGTAAAAACTCAGTTCTTGGTAAAAACTCAGCTACCAAAGATTTTGTGACCAGGGAGACTGAATAATACTGACAAGTTGTCAGTGTGTGGCTACTGGGTTTCTGAAGCCACCCAACAGAGAGAGAAACTGAACTTTAGTGTGTGCACAGAAACCCCAGTGGAAATATTATGATTTTTTTTCTCTGCTCAATAATTCAGAATGAAGCTAATGGAAATCTTATTTGAGTGAAATTCAAATATTGTAATGTTATAGGAGCCTTGTGATAATTCACATAGAACTTCCATCTGCTTGTTGGAGAGAATTTTTAAAATTAGATTAATAGACATTATTTTGAAATTAAAACCTAAAAAAAACAAGAACTTATGGACCTGAAATTTTTCAGGAAAACTGTGCAAATGTAGAGAAGAATGAGAGATCTCTATCATCATAAAGCAGTGAATATAAAATAAAATTTCACCTTTAATTTTCACTCTTTTTTGAATAAGGTGTGGTAGATTTATTTATACCTATTCCTACAATCTTGAGTTCTGTAGACAGATATGTTGCTGCAGGAAACTCAATAGCAAGAGACATTATTGAAGTCTGTTCTTGATTCTGCTTATAATGTAGAGAAAAATTATTTAATGATCATAAAATTACTGCATTGAAGGAGCTCTTTTCATGACTATATGTCCTGATTTCAACTAGGCTTAAAATGACACTGGACCACAGCAGATTTTGCTTGTTAACAGCTCTTCCTCATGATTTTCAGGCAAAAATCTGACTGCAGTAGTCATTTACTCTTCAGGAACACTTCTTTAATAACGGATGCTTTAATACTTGGAAGAAAAAATGCAGGTTTAAAATGTGCTACAAGAAACCACATGGAAAGTGTGACGGAAAGTGTGACGGGTATAGAGAGAAATATTCTGGTAGATCTTTACTCTGATACATTAATTGTTTAGAAATCATCACATTTCCTCATGAGCAAAACAAGAAAAAAGGGACAGTTCAAGACCAAAACTGTTAGTGAATCTAGGGAATTTGAAGAATAACTTTGTTACCTCCAAATTAGATAAATCCTCAAAATATTCACAGTTTTAAATAGCTTCTATAATGTTGTTGATGATAATAATAATTTTAACAACAACTGCAACAGTAGTAACAGTGATTCAAATAGTATTTTTAGTAGCAGGATTAGGGACCATAGCTGCCAGTAGAAGGGAAAGCACCACAGGTATATCCTGACCACAGTAATCAGCTGGACACCCATATTGTCAGAGAAACAGCATGTTTGCTATCATGCTTCAAGCTGTGGTTATCAACATCTAGGCTGCCTGACTGTGAAAGGCCTTTCCCAAGTGAGTCACTGTATCTTACATTTGCTTTTTTCCCCTCCCAATTTCTTCCTATTCACTAATCTCATCCCCTCTGTAACCAACAGCTCATCTCTTTCCACACTCGCCCTGATTTTGCTGCTTGAAACATTTATTTTATCATCATAGCACTGCCGCCCTGATCATTCCTAGCTTGGTCAGCAATTCCATTGAGCTAGTACCTAATTTCCTACCCATAATATCTCTCCTTTCTACCTCTTCCCATGTTGCTATCTCATCAATGTAATCACAGCAGTCAGAGTTGACAACCTGCATACATAATATTACTGCTTCCCTATCTGTAACATGAAACATCTTAGTGTAGCCTCTGATCACAGATGAATCTCTGCATCCATGCCCTAACAGTCACAGATGATCAAAACTGTTCATATAAAAATGAAAATTCTGTTTCCAGTTTGTGTCTAGCCAGGTGATTTCTTTGCAACTTCAAGTCCATATAAAGGCAGTGGTCTGTCTACCATTACACAGTCCCAGTCGTCAGGAAAAGCAGGAATGTTATGATAGAATAAGGGTATTCTAATTTCAGAAACTTTCTCTTGGCCTTTGTAGAAACAGCTTCCATGGACACTTTAGCCTAGGCATACACAAAATTATTTTTCTCTAGCCATTCCCTCTCCTTGAAAAAAAGTTTTATAGTTTTTGTTTCCCCTTATTCTGGTGTAAATATCGAGAATGCATGTGATTTATCAGCTATTACAGTTCCTTTCTAAGTACACTAATGTGGGTAATGGGAGAGGATATAGAGTTATTCATAAAGGATTTAGAGAGGTAGGTAGACAAATGTACACAAGATTTCGGAGATTTCTCTCATATGTGGAGAATCCTAAATTTGACTTAAAGTTGCACCATTCTACAAAAGAAAAACCATCTCTTCTTGGACCTTTATCAGGTTGAAAGGTAGACAAATGTACACAAGATTTCAGAGATTTCTCTCATATGTGGAGAATCCTAAATTTGACTTAAAGTTGCACCATTCTACAAAAGAAAAACCATCTCTTCTTGGACCTTTATCAGGTTGAAAGGTAGACAAATGTACACAAGATTTCAGAGATTTCTCTCATATGTGGAGAATCCTAAATTTGACTTAAAGTTGCACCATTCTACAAAAGAAAAACCATCTCTTCTTGGACCTTTATCAGGTTGAAAGGTCCTGTCTGGGGAGGTTCTTTAACAATAATACAGCCAAGCTATGCACAATAAAGGACAGGAAATATTCCAGAAAAAATGGACCACCACAGGAAATGGGAAAGGATTTAGGAGGCTGTTGGGTGGAGGAGCTAGTGAATGTACTGAACTGCCCAAAATACTGCCTCAATCAAGCTACTGAGACCAGTCCAGTGCTCTGAGTAAGGAGATATTCACCTTTAAGAGAGCTTTTGGCAGCTACCAGGAATGGGGAGATGCCAGCCTATATATGGTAAATCTGACTAACTGCAAAAAAAAAGAACTTTCCAAAAGGCAAGTTTTGAGGAGAAATCTCTAGTGTCAGGCAAAATCAGTGAAGAAAGTGGGGAAAGTGGCCATGTTGCTTCCAGAACACCCATGAGTTTAATAATCTACCTGCAATGAGATGTATTTGTAAGCACTTCTAGGCAAGAAAAAATTCTGAGTTTGGTGTACAAAACTATTTTTGTTTCCTAATCCACTTCAAAAGTGTTGAGTGCTTGTTTGGTTTGGTTTTGTTGTTTCTTTGTGAGGTTTTTGTTTTGTTTTTCTCTCATGGTGTCTTGGAGTCTTTTTTTGTTGTGTTTTCTTTTCCTCTAGTGTCGTGGTTCTTTTGTGGGGTTTTGTGTTTGGTTTTTTTCCCTGACACAATCTTTTAGTTGATACCTCTTTTTTCTGTGCCATTTTACAATTAAATAAATGCTTCAAAGGACAAGGGTAGAAAAATAAAGAGAGATATATTCTTAGCCACAGAATAGAATAGAATAGAATAGAATAGAATAGAATAGAATAGAATAGAATAGAATAGAATAGAATAGAATAGAATAGAATAGAATATAGATTGTTCCTTGGCTAATCACAATACTGATTTTTAACACTGTGCACCATCAACAAGGGAGAAAGGGCAAGAGAAAGAGGATTCTTAGGTATTCAAGAAACCTAGTTCTAATGTCTCACAAGTTGTATAGACAGTGGCATCTTGGAAGGGAGACCTGTATTTATTAAGTAAACACTGATTGGAGACTGATAAATTATCATTACCATTTGTTCAAAGAATAACAAAAGAGAACAATGATTTATACAGCTGGGCTTAGAAATGCAGATTAAAAACAGAACTTATCAAAACAGGTGCCAATATGGGATGCAAACCCTTTGAAAGGTGTTAACAAGCCAGCAATATTTGTAAAACATTTTGGTTAGAGTAGCTTGAAACAAAACCACTAAATCCTTGCAAATGTTGCGATGTTGATAGAGAATGCTGTACTCTAGTGCTTAATTGACATGCTGCAGAATACAGCCCTTACTGTCGGGTGGGGGGGGTTAGTGTGCCTGATAATTTATATTTTGTTCTTAGAACAAAAGATTATCAGTCTGGGGTATTTTTTTCCAGTTTTTTTCCTGGTATTGATTGTCAGGAAACAACTAAAATTCAGTTCATATACTTGTGTTATAAGATTTTTTTGCTGTTGAACCTGATCCAAACTGTGTCCCAAAGGAGATAACCTGAATTAGTAATGATTTACAATCACTGTGTGTATGGACATTAAAAATGAAGCATTAGAATAAGGACTTATCAGATTATCAACTGTGATTTGCAGTGTCTGCACAACCTTTACCCTTTCTGGAAGAAAACAATAAAACAGTAAAAATCAGATTAAGTGAAGTTCACTTTTAAACAGATCTTTTTTTGTCCTGTTTGGTCCTTTTAAAGCTGTTCTAGGATAGCAAGTAGTCCACTTCAGGCAAAAGAGGAAAGTTCTTAATATGCACACATACTGAAAACATTCACAGTTTATTATCCTATGAAGAATAACAAAAAGGACTGGGAAAATCAATATCAGAAACTTTCTACCTTTCTGCATTAATTCAATAATTGTGAGGAATTGTGGGAGATTTAATGATGTTTGTCTTTGAGATGTATTTTTTTTTAATGAGTAGTGTGAAATTGAATGTGTGGAGTCTCCATCCTTTGATATGCTCAAAAGACATCTAGTACTGGTCCAGGCCAGCAGGTTCTTGGTGTGCCTGCTTGAGCAGCAGTGTTGGATGAGATGATCTCCAGCAGTGTCTTCCAGCCTCAGTGTGTCTGTGATTCTGTGCCCCTGTATTCTTGCCAGTCCAGTTGGTTTCAGTCCATTTCAACTCTGAATGAAGTCTGGACAGCCACAGGGGCCTGTTTCCCCTACATTACCACCTGTGCTTCCCACATTGCCAAATTATCAACCCATACCTTGACCTCGAAGGTGTACCATGAGATGCTGAAGGAATAATACGTTGCCTGCTACACAAGGTGTTTATTCACATTGAAGAAAAAACAAAGAAGTGCAAGTTTGTTTAGAGTTTTCAAGCAGTCCTGGAAAGAGCAGAGGGGTTTGGCAATCACTGTGCCCATGGATTTTTGGATAAAAGAACTGCCTGTACATCTCTAAGGAACCTGTTACTCTGAGTGAATAATAAGTAATAATCTTTTTTTTTTGGCTGAAACAAGTGAGAACGAATGCCCTCTCTAGAATCCTGTACTAAACAATTCTGTCTCAGTTCATCTGCAGTATGGACAGGGAAAACATGCATTTTTCAGACTGAGCAAAGTAGAGAATGTGACATGGTTTTCAAACAGTTGCAGCCTTCTCTCAAATTATTTCCATTGGTGCTTCTCAGACTTGAAGTACATTCGGTAAAATGAAAGGGAAGAGGAAAGAGAGAGGAATAAAAGAAAGAAAAGGAGAAAAAGAAAGCAATGGCAAGAAAATGGAAAGGGAAAAAGGAACAGGGACAAAGGAAAGAGAAAGACAAGAGAAGCAAGGATTTGCAGCTGTCAGTACAATAATATATGTCATTCATTATACCATCTCTTTCTTTACATCCATTTACATTTTGTTTAGTTGTCTGCTGATTATTATAGGCATGTGTGGAAAGGAAGACCAGTTTGAACAATGGATTTAACCAGAGTCGTTCAGTTGCTTAATCTTCATTGGCAGAACTTGCTGTCTAATGTAATGGAAATAAACAGAGAGGTGATGGAAACCAGAATGTATTCTCCTCACTATTACAAGAAATTTTAAAGATATTTAATTACGTTCTCAGTTCATGTAACGGAATTTTCTTCAAAGCTGTCACAACCTTCTCTGCTCTTTGAGTTGGAGGTCATCCATTATTTGTCCAGATGCTTCTGTGCGACTTTGTTACAGGGAAATTTGGATCACAGGTCTTAAAGGTTAAATGTAAATAGAAAGCCCCTGTAAAAATGAGTTGCCAAACATGGCTCAATTATTCCTTTCAAAGCTAAATTTGTGCACTAATGGAATTATTTTTAAGTGAACTTTTCAGTAAGCTAATAACACTATAATTTAAAAAACTGATGCAGAACATAAAATTGCCTTGGAAGCAGAATATGTTTCTGGAGAGCTCTAGAAATGTGTGGTCATGTGACTGTGTTGGATACTGGCCTGCTTGCTTCTAACACTTTCAGTTATAAAGATTTCCATTCTAGGTAGCTAAATTTCTTTGTACAAGGTTCCAAGAAACAATAGATTTTCCAAATGGGATGTGCAGCTCCTAGATTTCAGCTAGGGCAGAGTTAATTTTCTCAGTAGCTGTTACAGTGATGTGTTTTGGATTTGGAACAAGAATGTTGTAAGATCTGTCCCCAGCCAATGGCAAGCAGAAATTTACCATTTCTCACCTTTTCTCCATCCAGTATAAAGACTACTGTATTACTGGCTGCACGGCAACATTATTTAATCAGGAACAAGGTCCCTCCCATCAGCCTCAAGCTGTTGGTAACATTTATCACATTTAGGTTTCCTATGTTCATTGTATTTTTATGTTCAACTTACAAATGAGTGAGATTCGTAAGCGATATCCAATGGTCTGACTCTTCTGGCATCAGCTGGAACACTTCCCTCTCAAGGAACCCCAAAAGATCTCCTCACTGTTAAAGTCAGACAGAATCCACTTGTATTCCACACATCCTTAGCAAGAAAAGAGTAGTCATGTGTTGTAGGGTATTCAGATGACCATAACACTGGAAACAATGAGCTTCCTATCCACAATATTTTTCCTCCCATTATTGACCATTTTGGTCTTTTCCAGTGACGTGGAGGTTTGTCCTTTGAGGTCTCAAGGCCTTCATTCAGCCCAGAAGCTGAGAAGGGATCATGAATGGCCCCCATGAGCTTAGGGACAGGGTGTTCTCTGATGTTATCATTTATGAAATATGAAAGGGAGGAAGAATTTGGAAGAGCGTTTATTCACAAAGTTGTTTTGTTAATTTGTAGAACATTTTTGTAATCACTTTAACACTGATTGACACTTATTTGTAAAGGAGAAAAGAAGATTCCTTCAGGTTTTATAAATGAAATCTTTAATAAATATCATGAGACTCAATCTAGGAAACTGTGCACCAGGACATAGTTAGATGAAAACAGAAGGAAATAATACCTACACTGAGAGGACACATTAATGAGGAATTTTCTTGTTTTTTCTAAAAAATCATACAATTGACTTATTTGCAAAATTATAACAAAATCCCTTGTGCCCTCCAATCATTTATTAAAAGAAATTGTTATGAGTGACCCTAAAAAGGGCCATTATGTTGCATAATCAACACTAAAAATAAAATTATTTACAAGAATAAAAATATATTGATTTTCAAATTACTGTCTTCAAATGGCTATCAAAGACCAGGGTTTTGTTGTTAATTGAAATATTGGTGCATCCTCTTTACTCAAACCATCATAGCTCTCTCCTGTCTCCAAAATATGGAACAATTCAGTGTTGACTTGAACCTTCAAGCTCTTGGCCTTTCTCAGTTGTTACTAATGCATTTATAGACAGATGAATTAACACATGCTTCAGGCCATGGACACTGATTACCATAAGCAGCAGTCAACTGATTTTTTTTTATCTTGGCATTTCAAATCCTATGCCACTGTGCTCTAGATTTATTTTCACCAAATATTTAAACTGCAAAGGAGATTGTTTATAGTTCGGCAGTTTTGAATGGTCTCTGTGGTGAATGGACAACTCTCAATAGTCTAGAGGTGTTAGCAATTGTCATAGCAATGGTCTAAATTGATTATTTCTAAGAACCTACAATCAGTTATGTCAGTCCTCCCTCAGATTTTGTCTCAAAAACTTCATGCCCGGGATTAAGACTAGTGAACACTTTGGGCATAAGAGGACATCAAATCAAACCCTTTTATTTTTCAAGTCTATCACTGGGTTTTGCAACTGTCTTATCTTGACACTCTTAACTCTTATGGAAGATCGTCAAATCCCTTCTCCAGCCAAAGGACAAAAGGATTGATTGTAGCCATTGAGAAGACTATAAAATCTACTTAATCCTATTTCCTTACCTCTTGCCTTCCAGGACCCGTGAGAGATGGTTTATCAATTTTAGATATTTAAAAATTCTTTTACCCTTTTTGCCAATATATCACATGAAAATTTTCTTTACGTTTGCTCCTTTCTTTCCCTTGAAGCCTGAATTACAGCATATTTTTTCTCAGAAAATACAGATGTTACAAACATTGAAGTTTTAATTTTTTCAAATACTTGATGTCATCACCTCACACTTGTATTTATTCCTTATATTAGAATGCTCCCAGATGAATGACTTTAGAAATGTGTTAAGCTGACATTTATCTGAAAGGCAGAACAAGAGAAGTGTTAACTAAAACAAAAGTTAACCAGCTTATTTCAACAGCTTTACTCAAAAATATTTGTTTTTTTCAAATGCCTTTAAAGAACAGACTGAAATGAAAGCTGTCTGGGTTTTTACATTAATTGTTTATCTCATATTTTAGCTGTTCTGTCTGGAAAGATGTTCTGACCAAACTTTCAGTATCTGTCTTTCAATATACATTCTTGGATTTGGCATTTGCTCAACTAGCTTGTAAAAATTACTCTCCGTTTTGCAATACTGTATATTAGAAAGTATAAGACAAAAGTTCTGATATTTACCTGGTTTTCAACTGTACAGTTCTCCTTTGTATTGAATCAACTGCCTTTGCTGCTGCTGGTTTGTAGGGCCTGGAACCAACTGTAGGTGATGGATAGTGGTTGTAAAAGTGCAGCTGAGAACAGCTGATTGTGGGGAAATCATGAAGGTAGTGTCATGTCAGGCTCCCAGCCCTATCCTGCTGTCAGCAGCATGGATGCTGCAAGAGAACAACTCCATGCTGGTGAAATAGAGTATTATGAGTTTTGTGACTGGTAGCACATCTGCCAAACATTGGATAGCTTCACGCTTTTTATCCAAGCACTAAACAGCTTAGTTGCATATTTACCTTGCAGATAATGCTAACATTTTTTAGATTTAGTACAGTAAAATCAGTGTCTCGAGAGCCATATTCTGTGAGAAATGTTTTGATAAGGATAAAAACCAGGGCTATTTTTCCTGACATGCACATCCCTGCCAGTGTGTATCAGCCCTTCCTGGGACCCAGGCAGCAAGAGAACCCCTGCTGTGCAAACACTGGGTCTGAGAGGTTTCACGGAATATCATCAGGGAGACCCTATGGCTCATGTCTCTGGTTCCATTTTTGTCTCTCACTTATCCTCCATGTCCTCTAGGATGAACAAGTTAAATCTGTTTAGACAATTTTTATGTTCAAATAATTTTATTTTTTCAGTGTTATCTTTACTATCAGAAAGGTTTCCAAGAGCAGAGTCTGAGCTCAGGAATGCTTACATCCTGTACATCCAAATACATGATAAACTTGGTGTATTTCCAAGAACCCATCTATCCAGTGATCTTTTCTGCTTCCCCTAGCATTGTTCTGTTTTCTCAGAAGAATGTGATCCCAATGTCCCTGACTGTCACATCAGGTGTTTTGGTTTGAGGTCATATAAACAAAGAACCTTGCAATAAAGCAGCATTAAACTCACAAACACAGGCCACCCATACATGTTCTGAGTGGAATAATACCTGTTTCAGGTTTATTTTACATCAAACCTTTCAAAGTTCCATGCTAATATGTAAAAATACAGCTTCCTTATAAATGTTCCTGATGTTGCTTTAAACATCACCACACTACTGTTTAAACTGGAGAAACATGTGGTCTTCTGAACAAAGTTAAAAAAAACCTTATCAGCAGAAATCATGTGCTATTTTTTTATTTTTATTGTATTGTATTTAATTACTGAAATGTTCACTTAGCTGGTGACTGACATGAAGTAGTCCAAAATTTATTTGGTTTATCTAAAAACTGCCTGTTGTGTTTTTTGATGTCCTGAAATCCAAAATAAGTGACAATGTTAGTGTGTATAATATCATTCTTTATTAACCACATTATAATTTCCCAAGTAAGAATCTTAAGATTGGTAGCTAAAATAAAATGAATCAAATTATTTGGATTTGGAAAACAAAAAGCTAATTAGATGTGCTTCCAGGCAAACCAGATTACCTTTTATAAGCAGAGGCTTCATTTCCATCACTGAGTCTTTCGTAATATGCTTTATGAGATCAATAATTTTTCAGATGTGAAGAAAAATGCAAGCTTTACTGAACTCCTAAATAACTTGGTTTTAACTAGTCTAGTTCTTTTGTTTATATATAAATAGCATCTTTTTTTTTTTGACTGTCAATTTGATTCAAATATAACCAAGAAATAAACAATGGCTTCATTTAAATTAGCTGGTATAATAATTTCTGTTAAGTTTCTATTAAAATTGTTAGAATATTTCTGCATAAATTTCTATACAAACTGAGTAAAAGACATAGAACTTTAACTAACACTAAAAGTATTCCATTCTGAGTGGGTAAACAAAATATTAGTGTCTTTCATGGAGATTTTCATGGTTTATAATTGGCATATTACATTCCTATGAAGAAGGTCTCAGCAAGAGCTGTAAATGTCACTGCATAGAACTAGTCTTAATACAAATGTGATTTCAAGAACTTTGATCTGGTTCATCTATTCTAATTAACCAAACTTTTTCAGTGACTGTCAACAACAAAGTACTTGGAACTAAGCATTAGAACCATGGTTTTGTCTTACAGTATTACTGAACTGGTTCATAGCAGCAGACAGGATCTGAGAGAACAATGTAAATAGGATAATTCACTTTTCTTATTCTTACTGGGCATTGAAGTATGGATTTCTTCAAGGAGTTTTGCTATTCAATTTCACTCAATATTTTTGCCATGATTCTTCTGTTTGTTTCACTGCACATATTGATTACAAACCATTTTCTGTGGATGTTCTCCCCTGAAAATCGCTGAGGGATCACTTAGTTGTGGTTTACTGGGGAGGCTGGGCTAAGGCTTTACTGCTCTCCAACCCCTCATCCAGAGCTGTAGAGTCTGCTCCCAAAGCACGAAAGGTTGCCACGGGTGCACAGGTTTTACTGCTTCCCACATTTGGGCTGTCTGTGTGTCCTGCAAGAACTGTTGTGAGAGGAATCAGTTTAGCTTGCAATCAGGACGAGGAAACACAGACATCATTGCATTTCTTCCCAGAAGAGCAACTTGAAGAATACTAGGAGAGCTCCCTTTCCTAATCTGGCAGCAGAACAGATTCCTAGAAAAATCAGTAGTAGAAGTAGGCTATTGCTGGGTTGATCAGCAAGATTTTGTTGTAGTTAGGTAATGTAACGTAATGTAATGTAATCTCAGGTGCAATTCACTCAAGTTAGATAAAAAGGGTTTTAACAGAGTTAGGATGATACTTAGATTTTATGACCTTTCCAGTTAATTGTTGATTAGAACATAATTAATTCCCAGATAGAATCAGGATGGCTATCCTTTATTGTGTGTGTGTGTGTCTTGATTGCTTGGTTTTTAAGTTAGATGGACCTGCATATCCTTCCTCAGAGCACAGGGGCTGCCTGAAATGGTGAAGAAAATGAATGCTCTCACATTGAGTTAAATGAAATGTCCCTTGAAAATTGTGGGCCTTTGTTTCTCTCCATGAAAAAAAATCATTTGAAAAAAGTAAAATACAATTAACACACAATACATAATACTATTTTTGTCATGTAGCTTTACCTATTTTCCAGAATTTCAATGGTACATCAACAGCAGCAGAGCAAAATGATGTCACATCACTTCAGAATATGATGACTTGTCATGTTTTCACAACTACTATTCTTGCAATTTTTCAACACATTTTGGTCTTTGTGCATAGCCTGAATTCCACCTCAAAATCTCACATATTATGATGCATCATTTTGCCCTACTGCTATTTGCAAATTGTGAAAGAACATGAAAAAATTAGAACATAAATCCAAGCCAGAAGAATACATTATATCTTATTTTTCATTTCCAAGTGTTTTTTTCAAACTAGCTATTTTTTAAAAGTCTACAAAATTTTAATTTTATTGTAAGTTCTGGACTTTCTTTTTCCACATCTGTCTGAAAAGTGTTGAAATACTTAATTACTGTTTTTATAACTGAGTGCCTAAATGTTGGCAACCTCTGTTACAGTCTCTGAGTTTCACAAGTAGTTCTTTTATTAAAACAATATTGGTTTTCCACATTTCCAGATGCATCCACAATATAATAAAACCATTTTAATTATCATTTTAAGCTCTGATCATTTCCCCTTGAAATTATGATTAACCTTAAAAGGCTCAATATGTTAACACCCCATAGTAAGGATAGTTTAATAACAGATAATTTAAATTATCATTGTTATTCTTACTTGTTTGTGTGTTGCTGGCAGTGTGTGCACCTGCACATTCTACCAAGTTTTGCATAAAATTATAGGAAATTATGTGAATCCCATAGAAACTAGAAACAGAATTTCTGAAAGGAGGAGAGTGATAAGAAGCTGGGATGCAAAATTTCTATAGCAGTTTGAACTGATTTTTTCTCTTATGGGTTGGTTTGCTTTGTGATTTTATAACTATCACAAAGGAAAAGGGAAGGAACAGACATACCCATTTTCGTTTTGTAACATTACAGAAAGGATTTATCTGAAATCAGGACTCCAAACTGAAATGTGAAATAACAATCTCATTTTTTCTTCAATGTGAATATTTAAATCTGTTGGTTTTTGTCCTATGTAAGAATTGTTCCAGCTGAAGAAAAGCTTAATGAACATGTAAGACAACTTGGAAAGAATAATGATCCAACTGTTTTCAATGTCCTGGAATGTCATTACGTTCTTGGGCTTCCAGCTGGAAAATACTTATCTAAATTTGAAAAATCTGTATATTAAACCTTTCACTAAAGACAACCTATATAATTACTATTTCAAAAAAGCCTATCAGTAGGGATTATGTGGCATTTTTTTCACTATTTGCTCTAAATTTTGAGAATTATTATCTTGAAATAAGAAAATACAGCCAATGTGTTTCCAAATCACTTCACCACAACCCTTACTTTTCTGATTCCTTTTTACCATTCAGTGACTTTTGTTCCAAGTACCAATACTGTACAGTTTAGGACAATGAATCTTCAGAAGAGCTCAGCACTTTTTAATACCGCTTACAAATTTCACTGAGTTCTCTCATACAGCACCTAAATTGTACCTGACTTTTTGAGTTGAAGACATCTGTAGTTCATTGATACAGCCGTTCTCTTGTTCTGTAGGTCAATCAGCCAAATCATAAACTCTTACTTCCAGTTCCAAGTTTCCAGAATAAATACACTTAAAACCTGATGGTTCCCCTCCTACAGCATCTGCCAGCACATAGGCCAGATTGAGGCAGAAATCCACTCCCTTGTGTTCTAATGGTACACTAATCCACCCTATAGATAAAATTTCTTACCTCTGTGGTCACCTTCCTAACATCCCAACATCATATTAAGATCACAACTGGCATGCATCACAATCAAGTCACCTTGCCCTTGTTTATTAGAAACTAAAGAGATGAAGCTTCATTAGTCTGGAACATAAGGCATTTTCTCAAGAATTTGCAATATTATGTGTGTTTTTACCCACCTATTTGTCAAAAGCAAAAGCACTGGGATATTTCACCATGTAGGGATGAATTGTTATCTCTTCTAGTGAAGATATTGTGACATTGTTATGGCTATAACAAGGCAGTTTTGTCTTGGTGGAAGATTTTCTTCCTGATGGTGATCATACACTAGAGTCATCTAACTTTTTTCAGTTTCTCCCATAATTACAAAGTTTCACTTTGCATTTAATCTCTAGCAGCCTGCACCATATGATTTTTATTGACCCAGAAAAACACATCTCTTGGTGATTATGGTAGCTGTGGATCTTCATTTCTGTGGATTAAACCTTAAATTGTTGTGAAGATTAGGTTAGAAACTCAAGTAGCTCATTGGACCTGACTGAGAATCATTAGAATCACAGCTGTCATATTCCAAAACTTTCAAATTAATGCTGAACAAAAGATTACGTTGTGCATTACATCTCTAGCTAACTAGGTTCTCTGTCATGTCAGCTGCAAGTCACCTTTAAACCTACAGAGTCAAGAAATTTCCAAATTAAAACCTAAGCTCCATCTTTAAATCACCCATTTTATGCTCACATAATTATTTTTATGATGGTTATCCAGCTAATTTGGAGTATTGATGTATAATGAGATCAGGTAAGGACTGTGTGTCAGCCATAAATCCTGATTTCCTTGATTCAGTCCGCGTGAGTCAGGCCACAGTATGGACATTTATTTCAGTTTAAATCCCTCATTATCTGCCCCAAGTACACAGTGTCAGAGTAGATGAGGGGGGCACAAAACCAACTTTAAACAGAACAAGAGCATTTTGAAAAGTGTCATTCATTTGATAATTATAGAGTCATTCATCCTCTTCTGAGATTCAGAAATTCCTTTCTCTCTTGAACCAGAACACATTTGCAACAAAAGTCATGGATGGCTGAATGTCTCTCTGTCAAAACCCTGATTTGAAACCTGGTAGTGTTCTCTGTGAACCTTCTTCAATCCTTCAAAGGAGAAAATTGGTCCTCAACTAGAGCAACAGAGGTCAGATAAAGCCTACTGCTGACTTTCATAAAATAATCTGCTGCAAAAATTTATTAACTCTGCAAGGCAAACATGAAGATTAGTCAGTTTTATCTAACTAATTGTTTGCACACTGTCAGCCTCTGTAAGTCTAAGTTTAATATTTTTTTAAAATAGAAGACATGTCCTTAAGGAATAGTGATTGACTGAAAATCCTGGAGAACAAAAAACATCAAATAAGAACAGGATAGATGAAATAAATGAAAGCCAGTATTATTATCTGTGTCAAAACACGTCATCTTTTAGTGTGGGCAACATGACTGAGATGATGGCTATTTGATTTTTCAGTCTTTTCTTGAAGCTACCAACATATACGTATCCAAGTGGCTGGCCACATGTAGTGGGGAATCTCCTGAGAATGAGTTATGTGCTATAAAACTTTCTCTTTGAAGTCAGCCCAACAGACTTACAAGATATTAATGTCTGTGAGTTGCTGCACCTAAAACTGATTCCTCAATGTCCAGGAGGTATAAAAGACTTTGATTTCCCTTACCTTCAACAGAATTAGAATATAAAAACAAAACCAAACAATCCCAATACAAAGCCTGTAGAATAATGGAGAAGATATAAATTCAATCTTCTGTCAATTTTATTGCCTGAAATTGAGTACCTTCCCCAGACATACGTTTTACAGTTCACTAGATCTTTATGTAGGCACAATATTTTTCTAAGAACAGCTGTTTAGAGATTCATTTAGTTTGGGGATCATTGTATTAGAATGGTTATTGATAACAATCACTCTAGTCAGAACAAGGACTGTGAAAAAAAAAGAGAAAAAAAAAGGTTTTCTCCATTTTTTTTGGACAATATTCTAGTCTTGCACATGTTGGCATAGCACCAAAACAGCACCAACAACTTTGCAGTGAAAGAAACATGTATGAATACAAGTGTTATAAATACACATATATGTACAATAAGTACTGATTTCCTATAAACCTCTGTGATTATTAACACTGTCATTATTTTGTTGCCTAATAACAAAAGGAAAAAACCTTGTAACAGAGTTGAAGCGGTAAGATAACAAAGTAATTATTTTAGTGGGAGCTTTCAGGTGCACAAAATACAGTATTGCGCATAGGTGTTGCAGGATTTCTATTACTTTTATAAAGTTAATGAATTAGTATATCTAGCCTGTATATCCAATAGAAAATCAATTACCTCTGTAACCCACAGCTCCCTTGGAGCAGGTATAGGGGCTTTGTTGCCCTATTTGCTCTATTTATCTCTTAAATTCTGATAGAAAATAAGATGTCTTGGTCAGGAATTCTCTTCTGAAGAATATTAGTAAACAGAATTTCAAGAATGTATTAGTAAGGGTTTTTTAAACTGTGAGAGATGACAGGAAAAATACTAGAAGCTACACAAATATATATTAAAAATCTACAAGGCTACAAAGGTATGAAAATTATATAAAAAGCTAAAAAATCTTTAGGAATCAATTTCATTGTTCAGTTTCCCATAATTAAAACAAATACATTCCATATAAGATGAGTTTGAATTCTGTGTATAAATTCACAGTTAGAAGGAGAGTTTGCTCCTTTGCTAACATGTCACCTCTGTCAAGCAGAAGATACTACAAAAGCTTACCTAGCTGGTGCTAGACAGGGACTGCTGTGAAAGTCTTCTAACACAGGTTGCAGAGGTTCCTTCTGTTCAGTCAACTACAGAGATGCTTTTATGGCATTATTTGATAAACTTATCTACCTGGTAGACATGTGAAGGTAAATGAAATAGTCTCCCTTTGCATGTCCATTTGTATCTCTTACTCTCTGCTAAGTAATCAGACAGTGAATGAGTCACACAAGTTGCTCTTCATTTGGATGAGCTGAACACATTGGTCTCTTACATTCTTGATGGTTTTAGTCTGAATGATCAACAATTTATCATTTTCTGTTATTTTATACAGAATTAACATAACAGCAGCAGCTGTATCAAAGCCAAGCATACAGATAAGGTGACTGTTTACTCAGCTTCAATCTGCCTCATTTTCTGTAGAGGCTCTTGAATGTACCATTGCCCAGAAACTTATGCTCAGATAATGAATTATTGTCTCTTTTCAGGAGCTATTGATTGTCTGAATAGAGATTTCTATTCTTCAGACACAGACTTCCTCTTCTGTTTCTAAACTTACAATTTCACATTTGGCTATACTCAAAAACTTCTGTAGTTTATGTCCAACTTGCTGAATCACCCAGGATGTTCCAAAACTCTGGTCTATTTTAGTTTATATTTTTCAGTTCGTCTGCCTTCATATGTTTTTGGAATTGATTAACGCTTCTTAATTTTTCCTCAGGCCTTTAATAGAAATGTTAGATGCCAGAAGGTCCAGGATTACTCCCTGCAGGATCTGGCTACAGTATATTAATTAATTCCCCTTTCACATGATTAAGAAACTATTGGTCAATTCTTAATGTGACACTTAGACTCTGTTAGACACTTGCTTTCCAAGTCCATTAATTAAAATATTGAGATTAGGCTGAAATGATTCTTATTGATTATTAATTTTATCAAACTTCTAATTTAATTCTTAAAATCATGTTGCTTTGATGACAACAATTGTTTGTACCACATTAATTATGCTACTCAACTTCTTTTTATTTGGTTTAACTTCATATTTCCTTTGTTTAGAATTTATATCAAACAGTTTTGCCTATTCTTCCATCTTAGCTTTGATTCAGCCAAATGTTACTGGTTTGAAGTCAGACTGTGTGAGAAACTGGAAACAGACAAAATGGGAAGCCTGAAGAAATGTTGTTCAGCTGCAATAGGCAGAATGAAATGTCCCTTCCATTTCTTAAAAAAACAAGATATGTAAGTGAACAGAAAATTATTACCAATAAATGATTTTTTGCTGCTGTTGTTATAAATCCCAGGAGCAGCTGTAACTGCTTCTATGTAAAAACTAGAGTTTGAAAGAGGGATTTAAATGAGAACTTTTAACTGAAGTTTACAAGGTTTTCACATTACTTGATCCATCCATTGTGTACTTGAGTTTATTTTGGGACCAAGACACATTAAATTTATTAAAATATATTTTATGTGTCATTTGGCAGCCTAGTTTCAAAGCAAGCTACATCCTTTTGAAGGACATTAAGATCTTGACTTTTTAAATTCTTTCTCGTTATTTTGGTATTAAAAGGGATTATTTCATGCTAACTTAAATCGCCCTACTTTTTACTATTTTGCATGTCATGGATGTAATATTTATCAAAAGGTGGCCTACTTTAAATATGTATCCTAATTGCTTATTTTCTGTAAGTGACTGACTCACAGAACAGAGGCATCCCATCCAAACTCAGTGAATCACTGTGTACTTGCAGCTCTAAATCTTCTACTTCCATCTGGGGAAATTTCAGCTGTCCAAATAATCCTATTCTGGACACCTGGATACCCCAGAAAAGATTATCACAATGCCCATTTTGTGTCTAAGTAAGGGAAGAATTCCAACATATTATCATGGTTCCAAGCTCAAAGAAATACAAAATACTCACATTTTAAAGACAAATGATATTTGATATTATTTTTATACTTCCTACATTGAAATTTTTCTAAATTTTTGGCCAAAGTTTTTTTATGTTCAATATCTCAGTGCTCAACTCCTGTTCAGGATAAGAGGAAACTTGAGTGAAGAGTGAAATAGATATGACAAGATATGACAGGATATGACAGGAAGTTTTTCTTTGGCCTAGCTGTTTGTTTTGGCTCCTAGGGATAGAACTTCATTGACTTTTTCAATTTATGCACACTTTCAGGTTATTAATAATTCTCCAAGTAATTAATTTCTTATTTTAATGAAACTCTTAAAAACTTTATCTCAGTACAATTTACTGGATATTAATTTAAAAATAAAGTCCTCTAGAGGAGTTTAACTTCAGATTAAGATGTTAAAATGTACCTATGTGCATGTGAACTGTGATCTAAATTCCCATGATATTCAAAAGAGATATATTCTATGGGTCCTGGAGACTATTCATCACATCAGGAAGTAGGCACCAAGTTTCCTACATTTTTCTGCAGATTGTTCTCCAGCTGCCAGTCCCAAAAGATAAATATATCCTGTATGTCCTGAATCACATTTGTATAACCCTGCTTTTAAGTCTCAGCAGTACTGAAGCCTTAGATCCTACCAGGCACCTCCCAGACTGAGGCCCTGTGTGTTGGAACACCAGAGCACTCGTGGATATGGACAACACAGATACCTAAACTGATGTGCCTTCACTGAGTGCCTCTGAGCTGGCCCTCTCCCTTGCTGTCACTCAGGCTGTATTTCCACTGTCAGGTAACTCTGATCCAGCTGATCCAGGGTCAGCCCTGAAGCCCAGCCCCAAATCACGTGCAGTGCAGTGTGTGCCATGCCATGTGTGCTACTCTCCAAGCTAGCTGTGGTGCTGGGGAAAGTTCGCTCCAGGGAATGGGATGCATTCTCTTCATCCTATGCAGTCTTCTTCCAGCACTATCCCAATGGACCATGTGTTGCACAGCACTGAATTCTGCCCTTATGCTTCATCATGCTACAGATAGACATCCTCAATGTCATGCTGCAATAACCCAACTGGGACGTGGGCGTGTGAGGCTTAGGGAAAACACTGCAGGGCTCTGTGGACACACAGACTGGGATTCAGCTGCCTAATTCTAAATATTCAGTGTTAATTTATGTATTGACAGATACCTCACCTTTCTTTCAACTGGGGCTCCAGAAGGAGGTGGGTTTTCTGTAAACCTGTCCTTCATGCCAACTCTGTGCAGATGGTTTGGATATATTAGGGCATATAAATGGCACTGGGAGCCAGTAATCAATTTTTGTAGTGTTTTTTTTTTAATAATGCAGATATATTTTTTATCATCTAGTTCGTAATGATAATTATAATATTTGCATGTTGTATTTTAAATATTTCACGTCTTTCCATTGCACAAATTGAGGAAAAAAATCATATTTCACTAGTGAAATTAAAATTCTGCCTTTGTGTTTTCAGGGAACAAGATGGAAATGTCAGCCAAGTACATCCTAAATTCTGAGGACCATAAGGCAAATAAGTAGAACCCTAAATTTGCTAATGATGCATCATATCATTTTTTATCAATTTCATTCTTGCTTTAATTTTAGCAGACAGTACACATAGCCTTCCTGCTATTTTTGTATACTAATAGTTGAATTACATTTATTCAAAGAAAGCTTGGGGGCAACCTCCTTCCTTAGGGGAAAGAGCCAACCACCAGTGCACTGTGGGAAAAAATCATTAATTAGCAAGTTATGGAAAGGTTGTAGAGAGAGAGAATATCTTAAGACATGGAAGCTTTGGAACAGCTTTTATTGGCAAGGCACCATCAGTGTTCCACTATGTGGGACAAAAAGTAATTTGTAAACAAACTTTGAGACATTAATGATGACATTTGAGAGCTGAAATCTGAAAACCTGCCCTGGTGAGACCAAAACAGAATAAATGATTCCCAGTGAGTCAGAAAACAGTTCAGAGCTCTAAAGAAATGAGTCAGAAACTAAATATACTGAGTAGGCTAAAGGCATGAAAAAAACCCTATTATAGCATTAGAAAAAAGCTGCAGGAAACTCACCCTAATTCAGTCAGGCTAATATGATCAAAATCTGTAAAGCAGTTCATTTATATTAAACATGGTATGAGATATTTGATCACTTTGAGAAAAGTAGAATTACATAATCTGTTTGCAAGCAGTAGGAATTAAGTGTTTAATGAGAAAGGTAAGAATTGAAGGGAAGCGAAGAAAAGGGAGAGTAATTAAGGAAACAGAGGACAAAACCAGGAATAACCACCAAGAAGGGATAGAAGTTTCACTGCTCCAGACAGGACAGAGCTTGCCAGTGCAGCTGCAGTCTGCAGGGCTCAGAGACCAATGCTGTTGCTTGGACAGAGTGAGCACTTCCAGCTGCCCTGCTTACTGTGGTGTGCATCATATAGTTACACCTGTTCATGTAAATGTGACCGTAGCAATAAAATGTCCTTTCCCAAAACTGAATACTTGGACTGGAATTCTGCAATATTCATAGCCATTTGAAAGTTACATATAAGCATTAAAGGCACAAGACTTCACTATTTGCCTGTGGGTTAGTCATTAACTGTTAGGAAATCTGCACATAAAATGGAAGCTAACTATGTAGAAAACATTTAATTCACTCTTTTCTCTAATCTGAATTATATTATCAGGTTGAGGAGATTTACACCCTCAAAATGGAGTTGCAGATGAGATCATACTGGACATTTTACAACAGATTTCCAGATGGCTGCATTCTTTGTCTCTTATTCTGCTAACATGAGGGCCCTTATAGAAGTATTCTTACATGTGATAAAATATCTCCTTATGCTGAAAGTGTGGGTGTTGAAGAGGAGGGAAATGTGCTTTATTCTATTTGTTAGAACTACAGCAAGCTCTACAAGGAGGGTGTGCAAAAAACCACAAAAGTTAAAGGCAAGAAGCAGGTGGTGGTGCTTGGGTTCACTGTGTGTACTTTGATTTGCATAGACAGTCTAAGCACAAAAGAACAATATGGAAATGTAGAGAGAATGAGAGAGTATCAACTGAAGAGAAAAATAAGCAGAATAATAGAAAAGAAGCTATATTTGAGAGATACTCAGAGGAACACCTTTGCAACTATTATCCAGGAGCAGATTCCTGTTGCATCCAAACAAGAGGTTCTAAATAATTCAGTGTTATTTTTCCATTCTTACCATAGACAGTATCAAGGCATGCAAAAGAGGAAAAGAAATTTAATTAGACTTCTTACCAGTTTTGTGATTAAAAATAGCAGCTGAATTTCTCAAATTTACACACAGGATTTTTTTTTTCCTCTGAAGATAGTAGAAGCCACTTCCTCTGCCTTCTTCCACTGCAAAATATTAAAAAAGGTAAATAATGTCTTTTTCAGTAGAAAACAATTCCAAAACAGGTACAACAAAACAAAAAAAAAATGTTTAAATGGCTTTGAGAATCTTGGAAAACTTATCAAACACTAATAGGATGATGAGGAAATGGTCAGATCATTTACTTTGAGCAATAAATTAGACATTATAAAGTCTAATCTTGCAGATACCTAGTCTTGTCTAATTATTCAAAGCTGTTAGACTAAGACTGAGTAAATCTCTTCACAGATGGTATGACTTTTAGATAGACAGGTAACAGTATTTCTTAAGGTTTTTCAGAGTTATTCAGAGATACACTTATAAAGAAAATACCTGAGTCTGGCCATACGAAATATTAAGTCCAGGCTTGTCTGTATATGCTGTAGAGAAGGCATCTGCCTTTTTGCATTCTTTGTGGTAAGTAATTGCCAGATGGAAAATAAAGGAGAAAAGAAGGCAACAGGCTGACCCAAGGGTAGCCACATTGCTGTTTTCTCTGTCTCCTAAAACTGTACCTCTAGAGAAAAGAAGACAAATTTAGAATAAAATTTATTTATTTGATCATGTCAGCATGCCCACTGACATGTCTCACCAAGAGGGATGTTTCCAACATCCCTCCATAGTGTATGACCTGGAAAACTTCTGTTATTCTTCTTCAACAGCAGTAGCTGCAGGTTCAGGTCCTTCTATTGGAAGAGGCATCTAATCTGTCTCCCACTTCTGACACAAGTGGTTTAGGTGAGGCATGAATATAGAGTGAGCACTGCTGCCACCAACACTGAATAAACTCTTCCTCACTGTCCTTGAACACTCCAATTTATATGACATGTAGAGACAGAATAATTTTCAAAATCAATATGCATATACACACATGGTATATTTTTGGCTAGTAATCCAACTTCATGTGCAGTTTATTTTTTTTTCAGATTTGCAAGAGCCCCTAATAATTATTGTCTACATCTCATCTCATATCTCTAGATTTTCCTACTACATCTCCTTACTAGATATGTTCTTGAAACACAGAATATGTATTTGAATCCGATATAAAATTCATTCAAAAACTTTTATGCCACGTTTTCTCCAACCAGTGTCAAATATCTCCTTTAAATAGGACAGATTTTGCCTTTAGAGTGATTTTATCATTCCACATTGAATAGTTCAGATGACAGTCGGTATTTGATCAGCTGAGTTCCATCACGTGTCATGTGGAATTTCCTTTTTAGCACCATATTTCTAAGTTTAAAGGTGACTGGCACAGCAAAGAACATGGCACCAAAATGCACAGGCACTTCAGCAACACATTTTGAAGGTAGGTGCAAAGTGTGGGAAGACTGCTGAACATTCTGTTTAAGAAACTTCACAGCTCAAAAGTAATTATTTTTTAAGAGGTAGACACACGTGTTAAAATATTAAGATACCTCCTGGGTTTATGATGCCTTCCTTCACCGATCTTTAGAGCTAACATTAGTGATAATAGATAATGGCTATAAAGCCAATTAATGGTGACCTCTTTTCTGAAGATCAAATACAAATTAAGCTTCCCAGTCTTCTTGTGAAGTCATATATCCATTTACAACATCAATGGCAAATATGTAGTATGCTCCTATGGTCATTTACCACTTTTTTGCTTTCCCAACCTTTGAATCATGATCACACCTCCATTTAAATTACATTGTAAGCCGTTGAGAGCATAATAACCTCTTCCTTTAGATTTTTCTTTGCCAAGAACTGCATTGCAGGACAATGCCATAATGTTAATGATCACGGAGTCTTAAAAATTTATCGCAAGATTATCAGCAGTAGAGTATGAGTGGGGACCAAGTAAGAATTCAGCCAGCATACATAGATTTTAAAGGATGTTTCAACGATGACCCACACAAGCTGATGTGGATCATCCTGAATGCAGGTGCTTCATGATGTCTTCTTTCTGACGTCCCATCAGTGTGTTGTGATGCATTAATGGAGAGATACATTAGGTACCAAAATACCTCACTGAAATGACTTTATGATAAGTACCTTACAATACTGTGGGGCTCATGATTGTTACACAGTTTGAAACCCAGAGCTGAATGAATATGAAGTAGATTTTGTTTTATTAAAAACATTGATAATTTTAAATATTAAGTTTATCCCAAGCCATTTTCTCTCATGGGGACAGACAGTATTCCTCTTCTTTCTTCTTCCTCTCATCTGACTTGAGTGTACTTCCAAGGGTCAAGACTTCTGGCAACAGTAACGGAAAAGGAACTTGCATTTGATATAAGAGCATTGAGAATCTTAATCTTCCTCATTTGATACAAAAAAGCTATAGAATATTTTCATTCTAACTGTGAAGTGTGCATTCTGTTAAGAGTTCCATTTCAATAACATATTACATACTGAAGATCTGAACATAAACGTTGGACTTGAAATCTTGAGGGATGTTTCACATTCAAGTCCAAGTCTGGAGGGCTTTGGTCTTTTTGCTGCAAAAATTTGGTCTTCACTGCTGTAATAGGTCAAAACCAAACTTAATTATCAGCGCTTTGCTTTGCTCTTCTCCAATATGGTATTTAAATGTAGGTGTTGTCTTCTGGGCTGTGACATCCACTGTGCCATAGAAATGCTGTACATAGTGATGAAACTGAAACTGCTAAATATGTAGTGGTGACCTTTCTGTACTGCTCCTCCTGAAAGCTCATCAAAGAGGTTGAAAACTTAAGGCTCACAACACAAAGGTCACCTATCACTTATGTTTGGAGGGACTTTGGTCAGGAATTGATTCATTAACAGGCCTGTGTTTTGAGAAGCTGCTTCTTCACTAAGGTAACAGTCCAAAAGGTTCAGTACTTATAAACAAAAAGTGATCTGAGTAGAAGAAATTATTTTATCTCAAGCAAATCGACAATAATAAGACTGAGTACTCAGTGAACAGTCTAATATAGGTGTAAATTAATCAGCAGAATAGTTGACACTTCCTCTTCCATTCCTCCAGGTCTCATTAGCAGTTATCTTGCATAACTCATTTTACAGACTTGGCACTACAGTCCTTACTGGTGCTGTCATGCCAAATGTAGGAATAGGGAGGGTTAGGAGCAATGTATTTATGAGGAAAACTTTAGAAACCAAACTCTCCTACAAACCGTTCCACACCTTCATTCTATACATCATTCTTCATCTTTGTTTTGTGTAAGCTTTTGTGAACATTATTTATGTTAATTTAATCTATTTTTCTAACAATATTGATCAAAAATGTATTTTTTGCCTGTGTTGTGCTACCTCTGATATACTCTTTGAAATCAGCTATATTACAAGAAAATCAGTTCCAATTTACAAACTGCATGTTGCTGTTCACTTTACTCTTCAATATAAACCATTATAAATCTGTTGAATCAATAATATACTGGCTTAATGTTTTCATTTGGGAAAGTAAAGGTTTTAATTATTCACAATAATTCAATTTCATCAAATGAACTTGAATTGTAAATTGTGGATTTTGGATGGCAGCAACTAATATTTTTATGTCTTGGCAGAGACTAACTATAAATACATTAAATGAGTAGCTTATTAATGATATTATTCAACTGATACTTCAGAGGTGGGTATTTGTGACCTGGGACAACCTTAATTATTTGTTTCTTGTAACAAAGCTTACCCACTGATCACATTTTACTGGCACAGAAATCTGGGTTTGCTGTGCTCTGTTACCACATGAAGAAACGTACTCTGAGCTAATTCAGAACAAATATCTCTCAAACAGCAGTGGGCAAAAAAGAAGATAATGTGAAGCTGCCACATTATGTAGATAGAAGACTATTTCAGGGGTCAAAGAGATTTTTTTTTTTAATAAATCGTCAGTAGTTGGCTGATTTACTGATTTTGTAGAATTTACTGATTTTGAAGATATTGTAACAGAGGAATTCCAACTGGGTAGTTCAGTCACATTGCTGAAAACAGTAGTTCGCATGAAGAACTAAACTTGAATTTTCATTGTAAAGGAATTTTTTTTTCAATTCTGACATTTATTTTCAGTACAAGAGAACAAAGTTTTGGTTTTTATTTTGTTTTAAAAGATGCAATCTTAAAAATAATTGATTTTGAGTCAGACAAAATTATGCATACCGATGACATTCTAGGTATTTTTTACAACTTTAGATTTCAAACTAGACTTGAAATTCCACTTATAAAGTGACAGAAATTTTCAAAAATTTAATTTAAAAAATGATCATTTTCTAATGTGATTTTTTCTGTCAAGTCTAATAATAACAACTATGTGACAGGCATTGTGAATATGGGAGGGTTTTGGAAATTTCATTCCAGGCAAGGAAGTCATAGCCAATCTCTCCATCATCAGGGCATGGATCTGCAGACAGGTACATGCTTAACTTGTCTAAAAATGCCTGATGGAGCCAGCAGAACCACTCACACAGATTCTGTAGCTTCTCTCTCATATGATTAACTTTGCTGTTACGGGTAGTAGCGGCTTAAATAAAACCAGATGGGCTTGCACAGTTCTGGCCAGAAGTAGAGGCAATACCTTAATCAGAGTATAAAAGTAACTGTGATAGAGCAGAAAAATACCTGGTTTGACTGGTATTGTCACTCTGAGTGTGGTCAGCTCTTTACAGAAAATCAGGAGATGCTTTTCCATGACAATGAATACTCTTTTTTTATGTACTTTCTTGTCTTTTGTCAAAGTTCAGCTCAGGGCCTCCTGGTCCTGCAGGACCTACACCTTTGTCATTGTCCAGTCCATTTCTTCCATTAGAATGTGTAATTTGTTTTTCCACAATTAAATGACATCATATGGTGGGTCAACCTCCATTAGCTACCAGTTGTCTAACAAGGGAACACAGATTGCTCCAGGATGGGCTGTCTGTGAGGCCACAAGTCCTGTCAGCAAACCTGCTCCAGTGTGGGCTGCTCTCTCTGTGGAACCACAGGTCCTGCCAGGAGCCTGCTTCAGAACAAGCTTCTCACAGTTTAACAACCACCTTCAGCATCCTCCTGCTCTGGAATGAGGCACTCTGGGGGCTGCAGGTGGACCTCTGCTTCCCTGTGGACCATTATGCAGAGGGATATCCTTCCTGACCACAGGCTTCAGAAGAATCTCGCCTTCTGCTCTGTCTTCTGCACTGATCTTGGGGTCTAAAGAGATGTTCCTCTCACATATTCTCACTTCCCTCTTGTAGTTGTGAGGAGGTTTTTTCCTTCTTAAATATGTTATCACAGAAGCTCTACCAATGTCACTGATGGGCTCAGCTTCAGTCAGTGGAGAGTCTGCCTTGGAGCCAGCTGGAAGTGATAACAGTCCAACCACTTGGGAAAATGCTTCTCACAGAACTGTAGCTTTTCTGCTACCATAACCTTGGTACATAAACCAAATACACTTTTGGACTCTACAGCAGTTTTTGCTGAAGTTCTGCTGTCTATCACATTTCTACTCATAATAAAAACCAGATGTACTTCATTAGTACAAGTAATATGCAGACACTTCAACATTTCTCTTTCTCCATTTTTCTACAATAGGAAGATGTTTACTGTATTTTCATAGTTTAAAAAACTTCTTCCTTTCTTAGCTTTGTAACTGATTTTCTCAGGAAGTGTAATGGTAGAAAGCATGTCCAATTTACCCTGTCAAACCCAGATTTGATGTTTACTGAACCCAGAGAAGAACAGCTAATAATAAATTGTAGAAGAATTTTATTTCCATTCAGAGAAGGATATTAAACACTTTGGAATGAGAAGATTTTGAGATTAAATGAATCTATTATACAAATAAAGTTCATATTTATTCATTCCACTTTTCTACCATGATGTGTTCGATTGATCTATTTTGCATTCCTTAACAGGAAAATTTGAACAATAAATAATGTCTTCAAAGTATTTTTTGTATCAAAATGCCTCATTGACTTCATTATACATAATTGAACATGAGAAAAACAAGATAGAAAAAAGTATTATAACAAGTATTATAACTGTTTCATAGCAGAAGATGTATAAAGCCAACTTCATATGTGTAATTTTATACATTATTACATTTATTCAGTTTCAATAGCAGCAAAACAATGAGAGTAATTCATATATACAACAGTTCATAAATATGGAAGATTGTAATCCCCATCCAAGCCTGTTGAGTACCAGTTCATGCTATGACTTCTTGCCAAGAGAAAAGTTTGCTATGGAGGCCATACAATGTATTATGTGAAGGTTGGTTGCAAAGCATTTTTAGTCAGAAAAGTGGACATAGCTTTTAAAACAGAGTGTTTCCTGGGATGACATCAAATTGGTTTTGGCAGATGCTGGGAGTATCCAATTGACAGCTGGTCACAATTTTTATGGAGCAGAGAGAGGGGAAGAAATGCAAGGTCCCTGTGTCAGCTGCGGAGATGATGATGGATGCAGTGGGAATTTCAGATCTACAGCATGAGAGAGGGAATATCACAAGCGTGCAGCAGTGGCAGCGTAGGAGGGATGTTCCAATGTTTTAATTTCAAGGAGTATCAGCCCTCAGACTTCTCCATTTTGACATGTTCTGGAGTTAGGCCTGTGACAGATAACTGAATTTTGGGAACTAAATTATGGGCCATTTAGTGCATTGAGTGAAGTAGAAAGCAAAGTGCCAAAGGGTTGCTGTGACATCCTTTGGTCTGACTTGTTTTAAGGTTTCACCTGAACAGTGTTGTCTCCTCAGTGCAATTGGAAATTATGCTGATTTTTTTCTAAAACTGCATAATATTACAATATATATAATATTATATAATTAATATTATATTATTATANGAAAAGAAAACTATTTGAGAACCCCAATTGAAGTTGAGAAATAAAAGGGAAAATAAAGGTGAAAACAGGCTGTTTCATTTTGGTAAGAAAACCAAAAACTTTTTGTTTAGGAACAAGCCCAAGATCAACCTTTCTGTCACTGCACCTAAGTTAATCCATGGTGCTCCATGAATCTCTCTACTTATCTTTCTGTTTGTGTTTCTAGTTGTCTGTCATCTGCATTCTTTCCTTTAAGGGTATCTTTTGGCAGACAATTACAGAAGATGTCCTCTCGAAGTCCTTAGAAAATCCAGGATTATAGAAAAAAAGATAGGATACAGACTGAAGTCTGACTTGGCCAGAAATAAAGAGATTTAAATTACACTCACACACTTGCACACACACACATATATCTCCTTGGTGTGATAATTGCATAATCTTCATGTTCAGCTTGTACTGCTAAAGAATATGTTCCACTCTCCTTTTTTCCCTCTTATGTTGTCCCATTTCTGCCTTGTTCTTGCTTCATAAAGAGCTTGGGAAAGGAAAAAAAAAAATTAGATTTTTCTTGTTACAATGTCATGAGCATTGTAGTGCTGGGAAAAGGTGGTGAGAAGGTGTGACTAGGAGAGGTGAGAGAGAGTTTGACAGATGCTGTTGGGACCAGCATTTCTCTAGTTTGACACTGCTTCTCAAACTCACTAATAAGTATTTTTACATGAAGGAGCAAAGTCAGCCACCATAAGTAACCCATGGTGGAGGTAAAGGAGACTGACAACTTTTTTCCTGCTAGTGTCTGTCACTGCAGCATTCTTTGATCCTTAAGTTTTGCATGAAATAAAAGATACCTAGGAAGAAAGTAGGATTACACCTGAGTAAACTGGGAAATTTTTAGAACTAACCATTCTTTCAAATATATAATGAATATTAACAAATTAACGATATTTCCTAGGACTTGCTTTTTTATTATGTTGGAAAGCTAAAAATAAGCCATTTAAAACATAATTTCAAGAAACAACCTATTCAGCTCATTTACTTCCTTTACATGTTGATCAGTTATGCCAGATTTCCTTTGCTCAGAAATTATTCAAGACTAGAAATCGTGTTAGACCTAAAGCTTTTAGAAGACCTGATTTTCTGTCCCATGATGAAATTCGGCGTTAATATAGGGAAAAGTGTGGAGAAAAAACCTGCAAAAAATCCCTAGGAAAAAGATAGGGGGAAAAAACTATTTAAAGATATGTTTTTCACAGAAAATAAGTATTTGAAAATTATTAAAAAGCATAAATTTTACCTGTCCATCTACCATCATAGCAGAATCTCGTCCAACCCATTTACTTTGGTGCAGACTGCTAAACGATGATAGAAAATATGAGAAAAAATGAAATTTTTTATTAGTGGAAAGTTTCTCCCAGAATGTCTTTCTGAAAGAAAATTATGCTTTGAAATTCATATTTTGTGCCTTATCAAGACTGGATCTATGTTACAGCCTGAGAGATAAGAAAGTCTTTTGAGAAAGAAAAATCAGCACTTTTGGCTTTTTAATTGCTTTAAAATTGATTGTCTAATTGTATGAAATGTCACCATGTAAATCAGATGAGCTCTTGTTTTGTTCAGTCTGTAACACAGGTACAAGAATAATTGAGATGTGATGAGTTCTCCCCAGTGCTTGACTTCAGTGATTGTACAAACTTTCCTACAAAAGTCTTGGTAGATATGATTTGATTCTTTACCTTCAGAATAAAATGAATGAACTTGGAAGAGGTTTAAAATCAGAAAAAGCAAAAAAAAATATCCATTTTAAGGAAGAAAGTGAGCATATTAAGGTCAGCTGGTATAACATATGTAAGGCCGTCATATATTACAATACGTCACCAATTTGTTTTGGCAGGGACATAATCATACTTTTGGGATGACCACGGAGGCAATTTCCTACTAGAAGTATTCCCCAGCTTTTTTCCAGAACATAAGGGAGAGAAGAAATGCTCCATAGTCCTGACATGTAGATGCAGTGCCACCCTAAATGTAGGGCCAGGAAAAAAATTGTTGCTCTCAAGAGTGAGGTTGTTGCTAGTCCTTACATTATGCTGTTCCTTCAATTCAATGTTACATTTTTGGCTTTTTTGATGTTGGCATGTCTATTTGTATGCCTATTTATGCTCCTCTATTTAAGTTTTACTTAATTCCTTTAGGTTACAGTCTTCTGAAAATAATTTGAGTTCCCTTAAATATCACCCAGCCCATCTCACATACACTTGATCAGCTCAGTAAATTTTATCCTGTTATAAGGGCTCATATTTCCAGTCAATCTCAGGTCCATCAATATCTCCTTCTGACTGCTGCCATCCTAGTTTCTGACCAACTGCCTTGGTCACTCTGATGAGTCTATAAATCACCCTACAACCAAGCCATGTGCCCTTATTTGTGTTTGCAAATAGGAAAACACCCAAAGGAGGCCTCAAAATATCTTGCATGGCAAATAATTTCCTCATATGGAGGTTTGAACACTGAGCTTCTCGATAAAACGGATTTGAAGCAAATATTGGTATATAAAAAGGAAAATTTATAAAACTGGAAAGGTATACAAAATACTTCAGGCTTTTCTGTGATTGAATATATATCTGACTGTTCACTTTCTCCTGAGCAGTCAGGAGATTTAAATAGCTTGATAAGTTTATAATTTGAAAAATTTACTATGACTCCTAATAGAATGAAACTATATTTAGTTGTGGTCTTCTCCAAGCATGATAGAAATCCACCTTACATTCTGAACTCTGAATAACCTACTTGTCTGTTTGAAAAATGGTTATGTTGCTGTAGAGAATATTAAAAACTAATCCTACAGAACTTATAGGAATATGCTTTTAAAATACTTTTGTAAATACTTGATCAGTTCAGGTCAGTTATTGTGGGATCATATTACTCTTTCCTTAAATTTATTTTGACATCTCTCAATTAATGCAAATTGCCACAAAACCCAAGATGTTTCACCAATGATATCACAAAATTATATTTTTCCCCCCATAAGAACTGTTTAGGAATATTTTTGTAGTATTTTAATTGTGTGGTT
Organism: Polioptila caerulea; assembly: GCA_013397295.1. NCBI lineage: Eukaryota > Metazoa > Chordata > Aves > Passeriformes > Certhiidae > Polioptila > Polioptila caerulea. The sequence goes on from VYXF01008385.1 coordinate 1,692,186, forward strand.
CAGTGAGGACATAAGCTGATGGGATTTGTGTTGATATTATAAGCAGAAAAATGGCTAGGCACTTTGAAAGTTGATATTAATTTCACTAATTCTTTAGAAAACTCTTGTTTTCTAAATTCTGTTTATGTTCATAAGAAGCATAAGACTAGAAATTGGGCTACTTTTTCAACTAAATTTGGCAGTTCCTACAGATGTTCAGTCACTATGTAATTACATTATCTGGTCCTTTTTCCAGTAAAATAGTAAAAGTTTAATTGAATTATTTATGATCACACTTTGGCTAAAGAATATATTTGTTAGTTGTATAGTGAAAAGTAAAGATGATGTTTTGTTTGCTTACAGTATTTATGTCTCATTTACATGACACCCTCCAGCACACAAGGCTGCTAAAAGAACTTTTTGCTCTAAAGACTGTAAAATAATTTACAAAATGATTTTAAAGTCTGGTCTGCATCACTTCCGCAATGGCATAATATCATTAAGTTTGGGCTTTTTTTTTGTTTGATATGCTCCTAATTGAAAGAAAGAACAACCCAGTATGCACACTAAGCTTCTATACAAACCAGGAAAGAGGCAGGATCCTATGAAGTACAGAAGTAAGCTATCTATTCCATATGTTCACTGATCCTGTTTTTTGCTGTTGACTGACTAGGAAAAATGGATGTCTCTGGAGGCAAGGCTGGAGCTCCCTGTTCCACCAAAAGTACAAATCAACATAGCCCATATTATATACCTTCATAAATTTGTTTTGTTTGCTTAGCATCCTACTGATCCAGGATCTATTTAAATTTTACCAAAGACATCCTTGACACTCAGTCAATAGTTTCATAGCAGTTCATAGCACTTTTACTCTATTTTTTGATGTCAGGTAGGTGAGATTCAAAAGATACCGTGAAGAGTAGAATAGACTTCCTTCAAAGCAGGAAACTTTCCAGGTGAGGGGAAGTGAGGTTTCCTTCCCTGAATAAATTATATTTATGCTCCATTAAATTATATAATATGCACACTTGAAGAAACTAGAATTTGACAACATGACAGGCAATACCATATTCTCAGTGCTCCAGCAACGAAATTGTTGAGCTTTGGGCATGTCATGGAATTGAAGAGGTTTACAGAGTGCAACAGAGTGAGCTTGAATATTTCTATGAAGCATTTCCCCCAGGTGTGACAGAGCTCAAAAATGTACCTATTTAAAAATGTAACAAGACATCACAGCCTGATCAAAAATGCAATTGGTATTTCAGGACAGTGAGAGATGATAGTGAGGAAGGAGAAGCTGCTTAGGGAGGGAAAACAACTAGAAATGACAATAAGTACTTTGGTATAGAGACAATGGAAAGATGTAAAAAACCCTTAGCTATACAAATCGTAACAGTTCCTTTTAAATTTGTTAGAATTACTGATCATATGTTAGTGTTTGGAACATAGATTTATATATTCTACTGCAGAATGTATTGTTTTGCACTTCTAAAAGGCAAGCTGTCCTTCCAGAATCTCTTTGCCTGTGACGAGCAGAAGAGCACTCCCACTGGAATGTGTCAGCTTTTCTAAATCTTTATGATGCAAGAGAGAAAGAGATACATTTAGCTACGATGGATAGATGTCTGCATCAATAAGCAGCATCTTTGCTGAGGAGATTCCCTTGAGGATGCTATGTCCACATCAATGAAATGCCATCAGACTGAGATGTATTATCTTGGCAGCTGTTCTGAAGTGAAACTCACAAAAATCCGAGATGGTGATGCCTGCCAATACATATTAACAAATAACAGAATGAAAGGATATGCAGCCGCAAAATCTGAGCTGATATATCACAGAGATTTAAGAGATCCAGTAATGCAAGACAATTCATTCAGTTTGAAGGCTGAAAACCTGTCCTGAATTTACCAGGTGGTCTATTACTCTAGAGCTTTTTCTGCTAAGATGGTCAACAATTAGTGAAGTCTATAGGGACCAGATAATCTAGACTTTCATATTCCAGAAGTGATTATCTCTTTCATGAAGCAGTTTAAATATGACCTCGAACAAATTTATATAGGATGTTTGAAACTATTTTAAACCTTATCTACTTTTCAGGGTTTTAAAGGCATAGATAAAAGTTTAAAACTTTTCATAGTTCTAAATGTTAGAATCCTATCTGTTCTTATACACACATACTAACGTTTTCAGGAAATAATGACCTATTTTTATACTGAATTAACTTGTAGATATAACATATTTTGCGATTCCTTAGCTCTTCTTGCTTCTATAAAGAACAGCCATGAAGCAATGGAGGTTGACATGACATTGTCACATTCTTGGGAAAAAATGTATTATGCCTCTATCATGGTACAGAAGAGGCCTGGCAGCATAGCCAATGAGCTAGTCAACAATAATGTACTGTAATTTAATAAATTCCCAGTTGTCTCCATATAATAGTGTACCAAACTCTGGTTTCAAAAGATTTTCAATATGAGATGAATGTAAAGGACATGATAAATTCAGGAGTATCATTGTTATCTACTTTTCTATATATTTGGGTACTTATGTCATCATAATTCTAGAATAATCTTTACCAAGAGAAGTGTTCAGACATCCTAAATTTTACTTTGTATTTTTATATTAAACCTAATGTTGATGCTTGAAAGTAAAGAATAATTTTTCCTTTGTTATACAAAAAATCTGGACTCAGTACCCTACTCTAAAGAGAAATGTGGTACAACTTTGGTCACAGCACACAAGACATAAAGTTTAAAAAACAAAAAAAAAGAGAGACATTGCAGAGGGAGAAGACTTCATATGTTGAGAGTTCAGTCCAAAATATATAATAGCGGATTTCTCCTCAATGATGAGATCATTTGAGGTGTCCAAAAACCCTCTGCAGCCCCAATGAACTGATACATAAAATTTTGTGACATCAGAGATTTAGAAAGGTTTTCCTGCTTCAGTTTGCTGGTCAGAAACCAGGAAAATATTATTTAATCATGTTTATTTGGTTTATGGTTGACACGTACTTCTGGTTTTATTAATCATTTAAGTGTGCTCTGACATATTCTGATTAAATAAAGAGAATATATTAGAAGTACAATAAGCTTGAATTTTGCCAAGTATAGTGCTATGCTGGAAGATTACAATGATTTTTGTAGTTGGCTTGTATACTAGTTCAAACTCAATATTCAGCATCTTCACTGAAAGCATGTGGGTTTTCAGATCTTATAGTGGAAATAACCACATATTTTGAGACCATTGGCATATTCCTGGAACTTCTATGACTTTTGTCAGCTTGTCATGTTGTTTTCTGTCACATCTGGAATTTCTCATTTTATATCCAGTAGTTTGTCAAGGCCTATTCAGATAGCAAAACCTCAGAATGGTTACTGGCCTGCACATCATTAGGGATCAAAAATGTAGAATTTCAAAGAAAGCACTCCTCATTTCTGTTCTATTTATATTGAAACTCTGATGAATTATATGAAGAATAGAGAACTGAAGGTACGATATAAGGCAAAGGATTTTGCCAGATAAAATTTTAAGACAATCATTATTTGCATTACTACAAATGACTGAATTCCAGCTATGTGATGAATTGTTAGATCATCACATAAGTGATATATTACCTGATCATAACTGACTGTTGTTTTTTTCTGGGTTTTTATGGAATAAATAAACAACTGGGCCAATGAACAATAAAAAAGTTGTATCTCTATTTCTCTTTAGGTTTAAGCGGTTCTATTCCTGTTATGTATCCAGGGGCTGATTAGATAAATTAATAGAATCATAGAATAGTTTGAATTGGAAGCAATTTTCAAAGATCAGCTAGTTCCAACCCCCCTAGCATAGGCAGGGAGCCCTTCCACTAGACCAGGTTGCTCATCCCATCCAACCCAGCCTTGAACAAATTGTGGCGCATCCAGAACCTCTCTGGGCATTCTGTGCTAGTATCTCATCATCTTCTTTATGTCAAATCAAAACCTTTTAAATGGTTTAAAACCATTGCTCTTTGTTCTATCACTATAGGTTCCAGTTGAAATTCTCTCTGCCTTTTTTGCAAGACCCCACAATAAGTTGAAAAGCCATAATAAGGTCTCCCTGGAGCCTTATTTTCTGAAGGCCCAACAACCTCAACCCTCTCAGCCTTTCAACAGTTATTGCCAAATACTGCAAAATGTTTCTTGCCTAATTTTTAAAGGTTTTACCACTTTAATCAATTAACTTTGTTTCCAGGTATATTAATTTGAGTTTAAAGGTAGGAATTGCTCTAAGAGGATATTACTAAAGAGTCTAATGAGAGTAGCCCTACTTCTGCACACCTATGACTCAATCTCCCAAAAGTTTTAAGCAAGAGTTTCACTATAAACATGATACAACAGAAGCTCAACTATTCCAAAAACCACTTTTTACTTCCTTCACTACTTAAAGGAGCAAAGAGGGTATTTCACTAGGATTGGCTTTGTGCGTAAATGAGGCCAAATCTCAGGGTAAAACAAGTTTTATGTCGAGACTTATGCCTACAGGGCTATTTTCAAATACTCTCTCTGCCCAGACAACAGCTGACTAGTAAAGCAAGTACAGAGCTGGAGCAGTGTGTGTTTTCAGCAATTTTGTTAGATTATTCCTTAGGCTCCTCAGGCACCTCTTTTTCTCATCTGTTTTACTGCAAAACAGTTTAGCTTCATATGCATTATATGGTTGATCAATTGGTTAATTATTTAAGGCTTGTTGTAATTGATATTTTGAAACAGCCCTTGAGAGGCATCTACGTCTCTCTTGAATTGTGAGCAGAAATTGAGCAGTGATTGTATTCAGTTTCTTGAAACCCTAATGCTGTCCTTGGCTTTCCATGGTGCCATGTGGTTTGGATAATCACATGGCTCTCCCTTTTTGCCTAATTCCTATGTCTCGTATGAATATTAGTGACTGGACCTTCAATTCATACAAAGACATAGGGCATAAGAGTGAGATAGGAAAAGGTGTCCTGCTCAAGTCAAAAATTCACACAGCACTTCATACCAGCTAAAAATACAAAATACAACTCTGCATTGGCCTTAATGCAACATCCATGTATATTGTGAGCACAATCATTCTCAAAGATTTCTCTACTTTTCAGTAAAGCACTGACAGACAACTGAATAGATTTATAATCTGGGAAGCAATGGACTGTGACAGTTTTTGTAGGTTGTCAGTTGCATAAAGGAATTTGGAGGACACATTTTGTGTTTCAGGTACCAAAGCAGGGAGCATGAGGAAATATGAACATTCACTTTTAACTAGCACTTAGAGATCCATTGATGACTCATTCAATAAAAGGGAAAGTTATTACTACTAATTATTATCAGTTTGGAGTAATAGATTTAGTATTCCTTTCTGCATGGTTTAATTCAGCTTCCATGTCCCTTGGAGTATTTTTTTGTCTCTATCTATTTTGTCTCTATTTTGAGTAAGTCTTGTTTATTTTCAAGAATATTCTAATTTTATTCTGATAATCTCACTCAGCTTTGTCACATTTTCTTTTAAAGTCCAGTTGATGCTTACACGAGCATGAAAAAGGGCCAAAGGTTCTTGAGGAACATTAACTAAATGAAGCTGGACCAAAACCCCATTAGCTTTTTAACCTAAATAAACATTCATGTCCTCATGGGATTGATGTGTTTTCAGCCTACTCAAAATTAAAATTAACTTTTTTTATGGCTCACAGAAGTAATAATTTGGAGTGTCTCATCTTTATTACTCTATGTGGACTAGACTCTGGAAGCTGGATTATTTGGATGGAAAATTGCTAACCAATGCTAAGGTTAAGAGAAAAAAAAAGTGAACATACTGGCACATTGTGGCCTTATCTGTTTTCAGGGAAAATTTGTCTGGTAGAAATTCTGACTTCTGTGCAGAATGTATTTTGCTTGTCTCAACTCCCACTCCTTTTCATGTTTTTTTAACCATTGTATCTTTTTCTTCTATCACATTTGGAGACTGAAAATATCTTTCATTTTTATTTACAGCAATTAGTACAATGGATCATGCTCCTTTGATCCTGGCATCTGTTCATTAGAGTGAAGCAGATAATGGCAAAGCAGTTGTGAATGGCAGCAAAGAGGGAATGGTGTCACTGGATTCTATGGACATTAATCAAGAACTAGTTGCAGCAGATGATACTGACCACACTTTCCACAGACAAAAAACTAAAATCTTCCTCAAGGCACTAAAATCCCCATTTGTCCTCTTGATATTCCCTTAGTGCTTAGTTGCTGAGTACTACATGACTATTTTCTGCTGTATCTCAGAATGCTGGAGGCACTTTGCTGTCTCCATTATATCACAGGTCCAGGTTCTGTGCTTTAGAGAAAGATGAGAACACAGGATGCCATGTCCAAGTGACAGCATTCTGTAGCTTTGCAAGGATAAGACCCCATGGCAGTTATCCTCCTGGTTATTATCTGAACATCAGGTTAAAGGCATGATTTTGGATGTAGACCTTACTAGTTAATTGATTTTATTAAACCTTAGAGAAGAAAATTATTCTCTACATTTTTGCTCTTCTTGAAGAGAATTCCATAGAATTTGCTTTAACCAAAAGCAAATAACTAATTTCAGGAAAACATTAAATATGTGTTTCTTTTGTTACGAATGATAAGATTGAGATGTTCACAGCAGATCCTTCTCTGTTTGAAACTCTTAGATGCTGAAAATCAACTTGGAAATTTCATGAGAAGGTTCCAATATCTAATTTTTCTGAAAGGCGAGAGGTATTGAAAGTCAACAGACCTTGTTGTCAAGAAGGGTATAGTCATATAGTACAGATAAAATTGAGATAACAAAGATATTGGCAGATACCTAAACAAATAATATAAAATACATAGTATTTTAGAGGAAAATAAGAAAAAAAAACTATTAAAATAATAATACCAAAAAAGTAAAATTTAATTTTTTTCTTACATACACCACAAAAATACCCCAAAAAGAAAGAGAAGCTTGCAGAACTTCAATCAGAATTTTCTGCCTTAAACTGCTATACTGAGAGAAAATCAACATAAAATCATTAACTTTTATGCAGGAACAATACCCAAAAGCAAAAAACCTGTCTTTAATGCTGCAATATATAGAATGGAAAAGCTGGCAAACATTCAGGAGTCCACTAACACAGGAACACATATATGGAGGAATGTGATCATTTGGAGACCAGTAGACATCTTTGCGGATTTCCACCTGCCAGCCTTGTTAATGTTAATTTTTACTAATTTTTTCAGCTTATTGCAAGCCTTAGTTAAAATTACCTCCATTATTCATGTACTTTCCAGAATTACAAATCATACACATGCTGTGGGGATAGGGATCTTTGCAAAGCAGTTTTTCGTGTACATACCAACAAAGCCCAGTGCAAATCTTCTCAAACGTATTTATCGGAGAATTAAAGCTGTTTGCTAATAACAAATTGGAAATCTGTGGTGCAGAAATATTATGCATAACCTTGTAAATCAGATTAACTGGTGTTCCTTCTTTCATACAATAAATTCCATAAGGAGCATCTGTTCAAGCCAGTGCCTGCTGACCTGGCAGCAGATCAGAGAGCTTGCTGCTTTCTGCACTAATTTTGGAATCTGGTCCAAGTGAGAACATCATTACTTAGAGTCAAATCTATTTTACACCGAGATTAACATACTGTGATACCTGCTCATTGTGGTCCATTACTCTTTGTGCCATTTGAGCACTCAGCTGTGGTGTGTTCAGTGGCTCCTCTGCTCACTCTTAAATGCTGGTACGTTTCATAACATTGACATTCCACACCACCGTGGCCTTTTTTAGGCAGACACAGCATTACAGCTGATGAGGTAATAGAAATGCAAAGAGATTTGAAAAATCAGAGAAGCTTGCAGCAAGAACTGATCTGCTTTTGAATGAGTATTTCATTTAATTTAACAAGAAAATTATTAATATTATGAAGACAGTGTAAAAGCTATATGAGATATATCTGTTTAAGACTGAGGATGGATAACAGTGAGGGTGAATTGCAAAGGAAGGTGATGAGTTCATCACGTCCTCAAATAAGAAGGGAAAATGAGCCTTAGATGTAACTGAATCTTGGGAAGGGTCCAAGGTGAAATTCTGTTATACACCTCAGGTGTGGACATTCTGTCTCTCTTTGTGGTAAACATTTGTTTGCACTGTCTAACATAATCTAGAACTAGGCTTGTCATGATAGAGTCACTTGAATGGAGGAATGGTTAACTGAGGCCTAGGATCTCAACACATGGATGTAAGGGACTAGGAAGTCTACAGGCATCTAAACCATACTGAAATAAGAGGCAAATATTTGCCATAAATATTTGCTTAAAATGAAAAGTAGCCATTTTTTCTGAGTCATCAGTTTCAAATAATGGAGGATTACATAGTATTCCAATGGTCCAACTAGAATGTAAAGCCAATAATGAAAGGCATATCAACCATGCTATAACAAGCATGTTAAATTTTCACAGCTGGTGCTGAGCCATCTAAAAGAAGATAAAGTTCTTTATCACCTACAGTTTACAAAATAGTCTTTGGGAGAATTTTTTAATTTTTATTTAATTTCCCCTGCTATAAAATCAGCCAGTGGAACCAAAATAAGCTCACAGAAACGTGGGAGGAGAGGTTTCCCAATATATGCAAAGATTTTCTAAACAACCCAGTTCTTTCACTGGAACCTAATAGTATAAAATTTCCTAAATCTAGTATTTGATTCTTTCTCTGGCTCAGATTCCTACCCTTTTGTGAGGGACTAAATCATTTCCATGATGACACTCTTACTAAAGCTAGAAATTTATTTTTAAAGGTGAGAAATATTCTTTTTCAGATCCAAAATTACACTGAACACTTGGTCAAAAAAAAAAACCCTGCAAATCAGGAAGATTTTCCCTGTGAGGAAAGATTTTCTTGGAATTAGATTAGTGAATGAAAATAACCAGGGTCAATGCCAGATTGGAAGGAGCTTTGAGCAATACATCAAGTGGAAGGTGTCCCTGTCCATGTCAAGAAGGTTGGACTAGATGAGTTTTGAAGGTCCCTTCCAACTCAAACCACTCCATGATTTATGATTTTGTGATTTAGCATGTTCTGGGTGGGTTCCTTTGGATAACTGAAAATAAGGCAACTAAGCAAACCAAATTTTGTACTCTGCAACTCTAGTCACCTCATCTATAAAAAAAAAAAAAAAAAAAAA